>CAWUFW010000587.1:2502500-2505000 GCA_963921515.1 Calotriton arnoldi | reverse complement strand
GGCTGGCCAAGCAGTCCATCCCTAAACGGACCGAGAGTGCCCAATCGATCAGAGTACGGCCGGGGCATCCCCTAGCAGGCCGCCCTGCGCGGGGGGATGCCGGCTTCGCATCCCTGCCTGCGAGCAGGCTCGGAGGAAAGGCCCATCAGGAAGGGGCTGAGAGGCAGGCACAGACCCGGGCCCCTGGGGGCCCCGGCGGGCGGGCCCGGGTGCTGCCTTCCCCGTCTCAGAATTGCCGGACCTCACGGAGGTCTGACTGAGCAGGCTCGGAGAAAAAGGACCATCGGGAAGGGGCTGAGAGGCAGATGCGTACCTGGGCCCCTGGGGCCCCGGCGGGCAGGCCCGGGTTCTGCCTTCCCCTGTTTCGGACTCGGCAAACCTCATGGAGGTCTGACTGACCCTCTCCCTAGTAATCCGGAGGAAAATTAACCCCCTTTCTTGTAATCCCTGCACACAAGGTGACAGAGGGGACCCAAGGCGCGAATGTGCCCGACCTCCTGGAGCCCTCGCTGGGATCGGGAGGCAAATGAGCCCTCATCAGGACTTCCAGGAAGCCCGGCCATCTGGTCGCCCCATTGGAAAGCATTGCGTGCGACCAGATGGCCGAGGGGATAGGTGCGACCAGATGGCCGAGGGGAAAGGTGCGACCAGATGGCCGGGCTCGAAAGGAAGCCATCTGGTCGCTCTGTGCCCCAACAAAAGAGTGAGCGGGCGCCGGGGCATGGAGGGCCGGAGGCCCGGGGCCCCAGCCATGGAGGCTGCGAGGGGGACCCGACAGGCCCTCCGACCCGGGGCCCGCGGACACCTTGACAAGCAGGGGAGGCCTGCACGGGACCGACGGACCCCCGTCCTGGGCCCTTGGCGGAGCGGCAGGCCGGGGACGGGGCCCAGGGCCGGAGCACCCGACCCGGGGCCCTGCGGGGCCCCTGGACCCAGCCGGGGCTCCCAGGCCCGGAGGCGCAGGGGAAGCCTCCCGGGCCTGCGGGACCCCATCCCGGGCACCCTGCCACACGGCAGGACCGAGGACACAGCCCGGGGTGGGAAGGCCGCCTCCCGGGGCCCCGGCCAGAGCTCCTGAACCCAGCCAAGCAAGGGAAGGCTCCCCGGGCACAACGGAACCCCGTCCCAGGCCTTTGGCAGAGCGGCAGGCCGGGGACGGGGCCCAGGGCCGGAGCACCCGACCCGGGGCCAGACGGGGACCCTGGACACAGCCGGGGCTCCTAGGCCCAGAGGCGCAGGGGAAGCCTCCCCGGGCCCGCCGGACACCATCCCGGGCACCCTGCCACGCGGCAGGACCGAGGACAGAGCCCGGGGTGGGGAGGCCACCCTCCCCGGGGCCCCTGGGAGCCCCTGAACCCAGCCGAGCAGGGGGAGGCTGCCCGGGCACGACAGAACCCCGTCCCGGGCCTTTGGCGGGGCGGCAGGCCAGGGGACGAGGCCCAGGGCTGAAGCACCCGACCCAGGGGCCCGGCGGGGCCCCTGGCCCCAGCCGGAGCTCCCGGGCCTGGAGGCGAAGGGGAAGCCTGCCCCGGCACGCGGGACCCCGTCCCGGGCACCCTGCCACGCGGCAGGACCGAGGACGGAGCCCGGGATGGGGAGGCCGCCCTCCCCGGGGCCCCTGGGAGCCCCTGAACCCAGCCGAGCAGGGAAAGGCTCCCCGGGCCCGCGGGACCCCATCCGGGGCATCCTGCCACGCGGCAGGCCCGGGGACGGACCCCAGGCTGGGGCGGCATCCTGGCCCGTCCAGCCGCCGGCTGAGGACCGCTAGGCCGAGAGGGGTTCCGGAGTACCCTGTCCCTAGTAATCCGGAGGAAGGCTACCCCCTTTTCTGGTAACCCGTGCGCACCGCAAGACTGTGGGGGCCCTAGGCGCGGACGCGCCCGACCTCCTGGAGCCCTGGCTGGGATCGGGGAGGCAAATGAGCCCTCATCAGGACGTTCAGGGCAGCCCGGCCATCTGGTCGCCCCATTGGAAAGCATTGCGCGCGACCAGATGGCCGAGGGGAAAGGTGCGACCAGATGGCCGGGACCAAAAGAACGCCCATCTGCCCGCCCGAGCCTTCGCGGTAGGGCTCCCGCCTGCCCTTGCAGGGCTCGGGGGCTCCGCTTCCCGGGGGCTCGGGATCCCGACTGGGCCCTAGGCACGGGGAGGACCGCCGGAGCTCTCGGGCCCTGACGCCCGGGGGAGGACTGCCCAGGACCCATGGAGCCCGTCCCGGGCACTTTGCCACGCCGCGGGCCGGAGGAGGGAGCCCCCGGACGGAGAGGAGGTGATGTCCGGGCATAGCCCATCTGGTCCCCGGCTGAGAACCGCCAGCCCGGGAGGGGTGTTCCGGCATACCCTGCCCCTAGTAATCCAGAGGAAAACTACCCCTCTTTCTGGTAACCCGTGCGCACCGAGTGACGGAGGGGACCCAGGGCATGGAGGCACCCGACCTTCTGGAGCCCTGGCTGGGATCGGGGAGGCGGACGAGCCCTCATCGGGACTTCCAGGCCTGCCC
>CAWUFW010000587.1:2492500-2497500 GCA_963921515.1 Calotriton arnoldi | reverse complement strand
ACTGTTGGGAGGAAAAAAACGTTAACAGGTGCTCGGCCCAGGAGTCCCCCCCACCCACACACGGGCAAGGAAGGGGGCTCCCGGAGCAACGGGAGCAGGCAGCAACCCCACCACCACCAGTCATCATCAATAAACTTTATTCGGTTTTAACAACAAAACCATAAAAGTTACACAAAGACATTAAAAATATATAAGTCAAATCTCCTTAAACTGGTAAAAAAGTCAGATTAAAATCATACTCCCCAAGTGCAATTCAAAATGTAAAGTGCAATGTGCGATAAATACATATGTACAGTCCACAAGAATGTTAAAAACTGCAACCCCCAGGAGCATTTGTATAAATTATGCACGTTATATGAGTGCAAACATAGGAATATACATTCGAACAATAAAAATGCATTGATAAAATAACAAGTTAAACATCCATAAAGGATCGCGATTTAACACAAGCTTTTAAATAGCCAAGTGTGAAAAACAGTGACTCCGTTGAAAACATCTGTAGGTGCAAAAGTGCGGGGCGAACCTGTCTAAAATTCAATCGTTTTAAATAAGGGACCAAAAAAATCCTACGAGGAACTTCATAAAATCCACAAACAAACATAAAGTGCAACAAATCCTGCGGAGACTCACCGTCGCAGCCGCAGGATAGTGACACACTTGCCCTCTTATGGTCTTTTGGTCTAACCAACAGGAGATGGTATAGATTCATCCTGAACCTTGTTAAAAGATATTTCTCATGAGAAGACAAACACCCCATAAGGTAGGGTTCAGTTGACAAGGTGGTTTTCGCTAATATAAAATTGCGTACACTGGGTTTCAGCAACTCCTTCGCTTCTCTTTCCATCCTCCACAAACTCATAAAAGCTATTCTGCTTGATACGACATCCTGCTTAACTATGCATTCTGGCTTGCTATACAGGTCGCCGCGCCCTATCCCTTTAAAACTCTTTTGAATATAATTTAGCCAAGGGATACATGAGGCTTGTTCTAACAGCATACACTCTCTTAATAATAAATGATTAAAAGACAGATCTGGATTTAACCAACATTTCAACCAAAAAATCAATGGACGTAATGCAAGGATGTCACTAATATAGGGGACCCCCAGTTCTTCATGCACAGCTAAATTAGAGGTCCCCTGAGGGACGCACAGAAGGCGTTTTAAAAAATTATTTTCCACCACTTGCAGAGAATCTGCAACTGTGTATCCCCATATCTCACTTCCATAAGTGGCAATGGAAAGACTTTTAGCCTTATAAACTTGTAACATGGCCCCAGTTGGTTTTTTCCCTATTCTTGATGAAAATTTAAAAATGGCCGCGTTGGCCCGAACCACTTCCCCCTTCTTCTCAATTTGGGGTCCCCATTTTAATTTGTTGTCAATAAGAACCCCCAAATATGAGAAAACATTCGTAAGAGGGACCACAGTTGAGTCAATTGCAAATTTAAAGGGCTTCACAGGTTGCTTACCTATTCTCAGCACATAGGACTTGGAATTGTTAATTGACAGGTCCCGTTTACCCATGTACCCCGCAAAAGCCTTTAAAAGAGATTGTAAACCAACCTCTGTTCTGGATAGAAGGATGGCATCATCTGCATAAAGCAATATCGGGATGCCGCGACGTCCAACATACGGGTAATCAACCCCGGTTTCCAATAATTCCTGTTCCAAGTCGTTAAGATAATAATTAAACAAAAAAGGGGCTAAAATGCAACCTTGACCGACGCCCCTTTTAATATCAAAATTCTCAGTGACACGCAAATCCTGAGCGAACCTAACATTTGCCTGGGTAGAATTATGAAGATCCACCAGGAAGTTCACTAGGCTAGGATCCACACCTGTTAGCCTCAGGATCTGCCACAGTTTAGTTCTGTTAACACGATCAAAAGCTGATGACAGATCCATAAAGGCACAAAATATGGACCCCGAGCGTGCAATAGTATATTTACTGAAAATCATGAGAATATTTAAACACTGGGCAATTGTGGAACGACCGGGGCGAAAACCATATTGGACATCTGACAATATTTCGGTTTCCTCTGCCCAGGTTTGCAGCCGCTGTAATAATATCCGACCCACCACCTTAACTGTTGAATCTAAAAGGGAGATGGGTCTATAACAATGGGGGCTACCCCGGTCGCCCTTTTAAAAACGGGAACTATAGTAGAAATAGCCCAGGAAGAGGGGCATCCAATTTTTGCTGCAGCGTTAAAAACATTAACCAAGATGGGGGCCCAAAAGAAGGGTCAGATTTAAATAAATCTGGGGGAATCCCATCTGGTCCAGGGGCCTTTTAGCAGAGAGCCCTTCAATCCCTGCAATAACCTCATCAATACTAAAAGATAAAGCTGGAGCATTTAAATCTATTATCTCTGGGCCACAACAATCGGGGGACAGTCAAAAATAGTTTTAAAATGGGACACCCAGTCCTCTTCTGTAATAAAGGCTCCTAAAACGGGGTCCCTATCCATACCAATGGCTGGGCGATTCACCACTTGCCAAAATTTGGAACTATTTTTCAATACACTTGCCTCGATAAGGTCCCGCCAGGCTTCATCTTTTAGTTTTGTCTTGCGCCCCGCTAAAGCGGCCTTATATTCTCTGCGATAGTTACAGACCACTGATTGTATTCTAGGTATAGATGCAAGAGCTGCCTTCAGCTTACCAGCTGCTCGAGTACAATCAGAGTCAAACCATTTAGGCCCAAGATTTCTAGCCCTTACGGCCGGAGCACTTAAGAGGTCTCCCATCTTCCCTGCTAAGGTCACAAAAGCTGCCAACAAATAATCTGGGGACGAACAGGGATTTTGACATGTTAAAAGTTCAGGGGCACATAACCTATTAACCTTGTCATAAAACAGCTTGGGGTCAATCTGTGTCCATTTCAATCTGCGTTTATTGTCAGTCAGAGTCATAACGCCCTCGTGGCTACTCCTTCGATGTGACTAATGAGTGGTCCGGCTATATGGGCACAAAGCGGGTTATGATCACTAAAAATACTCTCATCAATAGAGAAACCTGTGATCCACAACTGCAAGGGGGAGGAAATTAATATGTAGTCAATAAAAGATCCTGTCCTAACCCCTTTGTAGGTTGGAGTTAAAAATTTGATGTTTGGGGCCACGAGAGCCATCAAACACACCATGTTGAACTCCTGGATCATGTTGTTAATCAATTCCCCTTGTGTATGGTGATCAAAATGGAAACCACTCCTTCGCGGGCATCCCAGTTCAGATAAACAGGACACCGCAGGGTTACCACATGGGTGAGCATTAAAATCCCCAGAGACCAAAAAATCAGAAACTGGGAATCTGTTAGGACATCTAAAAAAGGAGCATAAGGCAGCTATATTACAATCACGTACGGGACTGGATACTGCATTATAAAAATTAACCAGTCCCCATCTGATGCCTCTAGTGTTAAAAAATAGCACCAATATCCCTCCACACCGAATAGGAACAACCTGGATCTGGCTGTCTAAGGCCACAGACACATATGTGACTAAGCCCCCTTTAGCTCTCCCACTGGAAGACGGGGTAGCGGGAACAAAATAAGCCTTATATCCTTCTAAAAACAGATTACTTTCAACCAGCCAGGTTTCTTGAAGACTGATTATCTTAAACTCTTTTAAGAAATTGACTAAAGAGGGATCTCGAAATTTGGTTGCCAGCCCAGCAATATTCCAAGAAATAAAATTGCGAGAGGTCTCTACGCTTGGCCTCCCCACGGCATCAACTAAGGGCACTGCACTGTGACCACCCCCTGGCTCCTGTGTTACTATTGGCAATAGTCAGTCGCAGTCTTCTAGTCCACTTAATGCAGAAAATCTGTTTTGTACTTCCAAAAAGGAGTGGTGGCCGGCTGGACCTGCGAGAAGAGTGGTTGATGCATTCTAACTACTGACTGTGCGGCTGGTACGGAACTATACGACCTTCCTAGTCCAGTATTTGTCCTTACATTATAGTCAATAGGACATGTGGAAACCCTGGGCTTATAAAAAACCCAAGGGGAAAGTTCTGATAGCACCTGAGGGGGATTGCGGTTAGCGCCCTTATGGAGGATTCTAGCCACTAGATTAGGGTTATTGAAATTCACAATAATACAATCTTTAATACCCACTTTAGCAGATGGCCCTACCCAACTCACCCTACGTGCCATGATGATGTTATTAGCAATACTCACACCAGTAGCTGTATTTTGGGCAAACCAATGTGTTAATTTGTTTTTTAGTTGATTAAAATCCTCTGTAGCCCCTATTTCAAGAGGTGGAACATCCCCTAAAACAACAACATAGGGGATAGATTCAGGTGGGAGGTTAATTACAGGAAGACAAATTGGTTGAGAATCCCTGAGTGCTAACCCTGTCATGTCCTTCAATCCAGGCATCACTACCCTGGATGGATGACGAGAAATCACTCCACCACGACTACTAGTGGTAACTTTATCATTATTTGATTCCTTTGGGTCTATGACCGCCTCAACATCCCCCTGCAGTGCATTTCCCACTACTACATCCCTAGCAGTCTGTGTAACACATGTCCTGTTAGTATTTGCAACTTTCGAGGTTAAACAATTGCAACCGGTCTGTCCCTCAAGTTTGGATAAAGCTTCCTCAATAGCCCCAATTTTCTGCCTTATTGGATCAAGAGAAGAAGACAACAACATTTCCATTTTCCCCCAAAAATGGTCCTCATGATCTTTAATAGAACAAGACCCAGGCAACGTACATGTATTAGGGATGAGTAAAGGTAAGTCATTCGAACTGTTTGTTACTAGGGGAGAAGAAGACGCCTCAATACCGCTATCTATCTTGTGGGCTAATCTACTACTTTTCGAAGACCCACCATTCTTCCCTTTTCTTTTCCTTGCCTGTGGGTCACTACTATTAAGCTGTCCTAATTTGGCCTTTTGACCTCTTGTCTTAGCTTTTACTGGGCTAGAAGTAGTTAACTCTATGCCGGGGCTAGGTAAAATTTGCGTCGAGACAGGAGTTAGTTCC
>CAWUFW010000586.1:3577500-4005879 GCA_963921515.1 Calotriton arnoldi | reverse complement strand
GGATGCTGCTGCCACAGACACGAGTCTGGCCTCCTGCTGCTGGACGAAACTCCGGCAGAGGAGGCCTGGACAATAGGTTTCCTGTCCCAGGGAGGGTGTGACCACCTCCCAGACAGGACAATGTGTATTGGGGCTGAGGCGGGATGCCACTTTGAGTGCTTTGAAGTCCTGCACTGGGGAGCACATTTGGTGTCCCTGTGCATACCCCAGTTCAAGCCGGATCAGGGGCTTGCAGCCCCTGCTTTAGCGCGAACTGGACAAAGGGAAGGGGTGTAGCCACCCTCTGCCTGACCCACCCATAGGTGGGGACACAGAGTAGTCCATCCCTATTTCTAGAATAAAGGTGAACCTAGTCCTTAGGACTTTAGATTATACCTGGACGAAACTCTGAAACTGAATCCTGGACCTTCGACGCTCTACTCACGATTAGAGGGACTGAAGAATCTCCCTTGGGGTCAAGGAGTGACTCCCCTGCTTGGCAGGCACCAAAAGCATCTGTCCGGTTCGCATTACTGAAGCTCCCGTCGGACGCCTGAAGTCATCGCATCACCAGAGGTGGATTCTCAGACTTCCCCGAGGCTACCCCTGAGTCCCCAGCAAAGCTGAGGCCCGTGGCTATCGTGGGTGACTTGAGACCGTGACCCCTGGACACCGAAGCACACTTGCAAGTGCACCATCTTCTGGGTCTCCCAAGAAGTCAGTGCTTTGGGCTCGAGTAGCCCTAGCCTCCAGCACCACCTGCACCGAAGATCACTGGCCCCCACTCCACGGTGTCCTGTAAGCCAGCTCCACGTGCGGCGTCACGAGGCTCCTTCGCGGTCGCTAGCCCGTTGGCTAGTAGCCCTTAACGAAGGCAATCTTTTCTTTACTTGGCATCCTGGTTGCTCCAGGCCTGCCCTCACTTACCCTCGCTGGGTGAGTTCCCAGACCTTGCTGGTCTGCACCATCGACGATCTACATCTTACTCGAGACTTGCCGTTGCCAAGGCTTGTTGGGTCCAATCCGGTCGCACGACACCTCAGCACTCGACAGACATCGAGCAGCAGCCCGAATCCTGCTCCTGGTCGCCGACCAACGCCTCCCGGACCTCGTGGCTGAAGAGTCAAGGCGACCGTCACCGCACCTGAAGCACTCGACATCGGTGGGCATCTGTCCATCGCCTTCCTGGTCACTGGCTAGTGACCCAGACTCTGTCCCCTCTGCTTTCAGGTTCTTCAGAACTCCGATCCACTCTTGGATCCACCCGGACACTTTTCTCCTGGTCGCCAGCAGCACTTTGCAGCAGATCGCCATGCGAAACGACGACGAAACCCGACCCCGAAGGCACCTATGCACCCGGCTTCCCTGGGTGAGGTAACACGAGTACTCCGGTGCTCCGCGTGGGTAGAGACTCTTCAAAGTCCTAGATCTCAAGGGTTTGTCCTAGTCCTCTTTTAAGTGTCCCTTTCCTCTATTTTCCCGATCGACTTTCTCCATAGAAGTTAACGGCGTATCGCGGTTGTGTATTTACACTGCACGCGTCTCCAGTGGGTCCCCTGTGTCACTACCTTGGGTGGTTCCTTGTGGTCCAAGCACTTCTAGAGGCTCTAGGCCTAGTGTCTAGTTCAGTAGTGGTTAGCATACCACTTTATTGGTATATGGTTTGAGTACGCCCCTAGGGCCCAAGCGTGTATTTGTTGCTATTACTGTGATTTAAGATCTTATAACCTATGTACTTGAACTCTAGCCTCATAAAGAGACTGAGGGGTGTGTTTAGTAATAAATACATATATTTTGAATATATACCTGGTGTGGTGCTCTTTCATTTAGGTCACTCAAGAGATTATAGACTGGTAAAACAAGCTGCTTTACATTCCTTCAAGACTTAGCCTGAAAGGCTGCTCTCCATAGCTACCACTAGGATAGCTTTCAATAAGGTTGTCTTTAACCTATCTACCATAAAGTCGATTTGGACTGGTGCAAGGTGCCCACTATAATTAGTGGACAGCATATGCCAGATATCTTCTCCATGTACTTCGAACTCTAAGCACATAAAGAGACTAGAGAAATTGTATTCAACTTAATAAATACATATATTTGAATATATACCTAAATTGTGAGTGCTCTTTCATTTGGTCACTCAAGAGATTATAGACTGGTAAAACAAGCTGCTTCCCATTCCCTTCAAGGCTTTAACCTGAAGGCTGCTCTCCATAGCTACCACTGGATAAGCTTTCAATAAGGTTAATCTTTAACCTATCTCCAATAAGGGGTTCACATTTGGACTGGTGCAGGTGCCCCTGCCTAATTAGTGGACAGCTGTGGGCCTTCTCACTGAGGGGGTGGTGTTTCAGGGTTTAGGGCAGTGCAGTGGTGTTCCGGCAGTGTAGGGGGTCGTGAAGGGGGTGGTGTTTCAGGGTTTAGGGCAGTGCAGTGGTGTTCGGGCAGTGTAGGGGGTCGTGCTAGGGGTGGTGTTTCAGGGTTTAGGGCAGTGCAGTGGTGTTCGGGCAGTGTAGGGGGTCATGCAGGGGCTGGTGTTTCAGGGTTTAGGGCAGTGCAGTGGTGTTCGGGCAGTGTAGGGGGTCGTGCTGGGGGTAGTGTTTTAGGGTTTAGGGTAGTGCAGTGGTGTTTGTGTAGTGTAGGGGGTCATGTTTTAGGGTAGTGCAGTGGTGTTTGGGTAGTGTAGGGGTCGTGCTGGGGGTAGTGTTTTAGGGTTTAGGGTAGTGCAGTGGTGTTTGTGTAGTGTAGGGGGTCGTGCTGGGGGTAGTGTTTTAGGGTTTAGGGTAGTGCAGTGGTGCTTGTGTAGTGTAGGAGGTCGTGCTGGGGGTAGTGTTTTAGGGTTTAGGGTAGTGCAGTGGTGTTTGTGTAGTGTAGGGGGTCATGTTTTAGGGTAGTGCAGTGGTGTTTGGGTAGTGTAGGGGTCGTGCTGGGGGTAGTGTTTTAGGGTTTAGGGTAGTGCAGTGGTGTTTGTGTAGTGTAGGGGGTCGTGCTGGGGGTAGTGTTTTAGGGTTTAGGGTAGTGCAGTGGTGCTTGTGTAGTGTAGGAGGTCATGCTGGGGGTAGTGTTTTAGGGTTTAGGGTAGTGCAGTGGTGTTTTTGTAGTGTAGGGGGTCATGTTTTAAGATGCAATGCTCCAATACCTGACCAGTCTGCACTACATAAAACTGCAAAAAAACTAAAAATAAAAAGTGTTTTGCACACTTTTGTCATTGGGCTATATGTGGGCTACATCTTGGTAATATTTGTGCTACATTTGGGCTCTTTTTCACTGGTGGCCATCTTGGAAGACTTCTTTGTTATGAAGTTTCCTAATTTCTTCATTTACTGCAGTCTCCTCAGTAGGAAATGCTTTCAGTTTTTACTTTGATTCCATCAAGAAGGCATTCAGATGTGTCTCACATCTGCCATAAATTCAGAATGTTAGCACTCTAGTTGCTCATTAGATCACTGGAGTAAAGCTACTGCTCACCAGGGAGTTAACTGGTAGTCTGCTGCTGGTATTGAAAGTGATTGTTTCAGTCTGCATGTCAGAATTTTCTAATGAAATAGAAGAGGATTTGAGATCTCACTTAAAACATGCCCTAATTTTTCTTTCTGCAGCACTAACCATAATTTCTATTTCAAAAAGAACCCCTCATTTTGTTCCTTTTTAAATTAAATGTTTTAAGTGTTACTGGTTTATTCCAATCAAGATGGCTTCAGGTGTGCCATACTTTTGTCATAAGTAAGGCTGTTAGCGCTGTAGTTGTTCTTTAGAACACTCTGGGAAGCTGCAGTAGAACACAAAGGCATCAACTGGCAGGCTGCTCCTGTTGAAATATAACAGGAAGATATTTGAGATCACACTTGAAATATGTCCTAATTTTTCTTTCTACAGCACTAACCATAATTTCTATGACAAAATTAACCCCATCATTTTGTTCCTTTTTAAATTAAATGTTTTAAGTGTTACCAGTTTATTCCAATCAAGATGGCTTCAGGTGTGCCATACTTTTGTCATAAGTAAGGCTGTTAGCGCTCTAGTTGTTCTTTAGAACACTCTGGGAAGCTGCAGTAGAACACAAAGGCATCAACTGGCAGGCTGCTCCTGTTGAAATATAACAGGAAGATATTTGAGATCACACTTGAAACATGTCCTAATTTTTCTTTCTACAGCACTAACCATAATTTCTATGACAAAATGAACCCCATCATTTTGTTCCTTTTTAAATTAAATTGTTTAAGTGTTACCAGTTTATTCCAATCAAGATGGCTTCAGGTGTGCCATACTTTTGTCATAAGTTAGGCTGTTAGCACTCTAGTTGTTCTTTAGAACACTCTGGGAAGCTGCAGTAGAACACAAAGGAATCAACTGACAGTCTCTGCCCTTGTTGGATGTACATGTTTTACTGAGATTGTCAGACTTCATTCTCACATGAGTGAGAAAGATAATGTGAATTTACAGAAAATATGCTCTCATTTTAGCTTCTGGAGCACCTTCCAAACCTCCATGGGACAAGTATGAGAAAATAGTGTTCTCTCAAACATGATTCATGATATCCCAGCAGAAGGTTTTTCACATGGTAAAATCACCTTAGAATACACCACAATTCCTAAAATTAGTATGGTACCATCAACAAATAAATTCTAATGTAACTAAAGCCTGTTATCACCCATTATAGTTCTCCTTTTGGTGACCCTCAAAATCTTCTATTCACTACAATGCATTTCAATGAGGTACTATCATTTATATTGGTCCCAAGATGGCTGCCAGCAATTCCAGGATGAAGTGCTGACAGCCAATCAGATCTCACGATGACATGTGTGGTTAGGCTCCGCCCAGATATATATGTGACTTTACTTTTGATTTTCTCAGGAACTACTGAACGGATTTACACCATTTAAGCAAAAGGCACGACACTGAACCAAGGGCTACCTCTTTGCCAAATTTGGTGTAATTCTGTTCAGCAGTTCGGGCTGTAGCTGCGACTAAAGGTTCCTATGGAAAAATGAATGGGGAAAACGCGTTTTGGGACCCCCCTTTTTCTCGGCCCTCGCTTGACGTATCACCCCGAGACTTTCAGGATAGGAGCGGACCGGAGCGCCCCAACAAGTTGGAAACTTTCGCGAAGATTCGTCAACCGGCGCCAACGTTATTTCAAATAGAATGTCGCGGATTTCCTATGGATAATAGGTTTTAACTATAACTATCTACTGGCGACCGCCAGTAGATAATATATATATATATATATATATATATATATATATATATATATATATATATATATATATATATATATATATATATATATATATATATATAAAACCAAAGGTTACAGTGATGATATAGTTAGGAAATAGAATTACAAAAACCTTAGAAAGTCTCTGGTTTTACACGCACAAAACAATAGGAATACAGCAGTTATAGGTACCTGAGCTAACTGTAACTTACGCCCCCTCATTGCACTGCTTATGGCTTTGAATATTAGATCACACCTGACATGGTCAGTGACATCACTGATGACATCTCAAATGACATCACTGATGACATCATCCAGCAAAGTAAACTTCAATATACTTCATAAAATAGAATTAACATTTTGTTGTAAATAATACAAGAAGATGGGTGACAGACATACAGCACAGGACTCACTGTAGCCTTATCAACTAATACACTCAGTGACTGACTTAGATCTTGGCGGTGCTGCTATCGTCCCTCCGCGGCTGCAGTTCCAAGTACTCCGTTGAGCTGATATGTTGCAGCAATAGACATGCTCCCACCGCGGCGGTGGTCTTCTCTGTGGGCTAGCAGTACTCCGTCGCCGTCAGGCCGACGGGGTTGTGCCGAACCGATTTAGATGTTCCTGTTGTGCTGGTGGTGTCCTGGTGGCGAAGTCCTGACGAAGTGAGGTCATGGTGGTGTGAAGACAGGTAAGTACTACTCATCATTATCTTATTACACATATATGTTGTGAATCTGTCAATATGCATATGTAGGTAATGTGTAATGCTATTTTTTTATACATATGGCTTTACACACCAATAACATACACACACTATTGTGTGTACACCCACAGTCACTACAAGCAACAAAACGCCCAGACCCCCACCACCCAAAAAATAACTTTTATGTGTCAATATAGGTGTGTTCATTTTACCACGATAAGTTGTAAGATGAACACTTATGCATGACACATACAAAATGTGCACGTGAGAGCAATATAAAATTACATGCAGTGATAGCAAATGTTAACACACAATTGATAGGGAGACAAGTGACACAGAAGCCTACCTTAGATTCCGGCGCCAATTGGGTTCCTGAGCATCATGGTGAGGTAGCAGCAGCACAGGAAGGCCCTGGACAATGGGGTTCAAGACGGAATCTAAAGTGGGAACCCGAAATAAGTTAAGTTTTCACCTTTTTCTTTATTTCCACCAATCTGAGTTTGGAGGGTTTCCTGCCACAGTTCCCTCAATGGAAAGGTCCATCGAAATGAGCTTAGCAGTAATTCTGGTGGGACTCCATCCGACAGCTGCTTATGCCTCTGATGCCGTGGACGCTGGAGCAAGATCCTGGCGGAGGCTGCGGGACTCCGACGGTCTTCCCTCCATAGACCCAACAGCATCTAAATACAGCTGGTGGACGCCAAGTCGGCGGATGGGAAGACGTTGAAAAAACTACAGTGGGACCAGATCCACCAACATCTAAATTAGGCCCTCATTTATTATCCGGGAAAGAGTTCTCAGCGAATATTCCTGCCTTTTGTAAATTACTGCTCTAATCACTAATCACCAAAGTAAGAAACATATCCATATGTTACTCTATCACAAACCAGAACAACACCATTTGTCAATATGGAAAGAAGTTTTAGAGCAGATGTTAGTTTTACGCATACCACTACAACACACACACCCAGTACAGAGATCTTCGTGGAAAATTCACTACATCACAAACCACCAGTAAAATCATTATTGATCCTAGAGAAAGGTGTGAGCAGAGATCTCAGTCTGTTGCAATTGTCTACTACACTGAGACATCACCCTAGAGAAAGGTCTTAGTGAAGAGATGATTTTTTTGCAATCTACTACAATGGTCATTCATCACAAAGGACAGAGGTCTCCGGAAACTGGTCAGTATGTCATAAAACAGAACAATACCGAGTCATCACTATGGAGTGAAGTCTCAATGAACAGGTTAGATTGTTTCAAAGCCTTACTATACACATACATCAGCAGAAGACAAGTGTCAGTGTAGTGGCTAGTCCAATGATAAGTAGTACACCCACTTTAAAAGGAGAATTATAATTCAGATAGTATATGTAGAATATTAAACCTCATTAGTACTACACAAAGAAAATGAATTTAATCATGCAGTACCTCCGTATATATTTTTCAGTTTGAAAAACATTTACAAAATACTCACACTCGCTGGATGATGTCATCAGTGATGTCATTTGAAATGTCATCAGTGATGTCACTGACCATGTCATGAGTGATGTAATTTGTGAGATCATAAGCAGTGCATTGGAGGGCGTAGGTTAAAGTTAGCTCAGGTATCTATAGCTACTGAATATCTGTGGTTTTGTGTATGTAAAATCTGAACCTAACTCTAACATCCCTTTAACCTTTGTTTTTTTCAGAGAATTTCTAGAATTTTTTTAATTCTATTTCCCAACTATAGTGTCTCTGTAACCTTTGCTTTTTTCAGTGAATTTCTATGTTTTATTTAAATTCCTAACTACAACAGCCCTGTAACCTTTGTTTTTTTCAATGAATATATACATATTAACAGTGGCAGTCACTACTGGGTAGTTACAATTAGGTCCATGGGAAGTGTTCTTTTTTTCTAGTTTGTGGATGTAAAATTTGGGGTGATCTGTCGCACAGGGCCAAGAAAAGGGAGTCCCAAAGTGGTTATGTGAGTGTGTAAGTGGCTACGTGAATGGATGTGTGAATGGCTGTAAGAGTGTCTGACTTGCTGACTGAGTGTCTGTGAGGGGAGTGAGTGGTTGTGTGGGTCTGTGAGTTGGTATGTGATTGATTGTGTAGATCTGTCAGTGGGTGTGTGTGCTTTTGTCAGTGTGTCATTGGTTGGATGTGTGAGTGGGTGTGTTAAATCCTGGATGGGTGTGTGATGGCTGTGTGGGACTGTAAGTGGATGTAGTAGTGATTTTGTGGGTCTGTGAGTGGCTGTGTGAGTGGTTGGTTTTATTGGTGTGTGAGTGGCTGTGTGGGTGTGCTAGCGGGTATATGAGTGCATGAATGGGTGTGAGTGATTGTATGAGTGGCTGTGTGGGTCTGTGAGTGTATATAGTAGCAGTTTTGGGGATCTGTGAGTGAGTGGGTATGTGAGGGGATGTATGGGTATGCGAGTTTTGCATGGGTCTGTAAGTAGTTATATGATTGATTGTGTGGGTCTGTGAAAGGGTCTGTGAGTTGTTTTGTGAGAACATGGGTGGGTGGGTGTTTTAGTGAATTGATAGGCATGTGAGTGGGTAACTGAGAGGCTGCATGGGGGTGTGTGTGGCTGTGTGGATGTGTCAGTGGGAATATGAGGGCCTGTATGGGTGTGTGAATGGGTATGTAAGTGTCTGCAGAGTCTGTAATTCAGTATATGAGTGGTTGTGTGGGTTTGTGAGTGGGTATGTGATTGACTGTGTGGGTCTATGAGTGAGTAGTGAGTGGCTTTGTGAGTCTGTAAGTGGGTGTGTCAGTGGCTAGATGGGTGTCTCAGTAGAAGTGTGAGAGCCTGGTTGGGTGTGTGAGAGGTTGTGTGAGTACCTGTATGGGTGTGTGAGTAGGTGTGTAAGCGTCTAGGGGTCTGTGAGTCAGTGTGTGAGTGGTTTGAGGATTCAAGGACCCTTGCAAGTAGAAACAAAGCTTTTGGCAATTTCTTGCCTATCAGGGGTCCCTCACCGACCCCTCTAACATACCCATGGGGTCAGGTTACCTCTATCCTGACTGCTTGGATAAGTTTTCACCTCTTCTTTCAGCCCATGGGATCATGTCTGGATATATAAAATGGCAGCCACAACTTTCCTCTCAGGTTGCCGAGAATCAATCACGGCATTGCTGGTGATGAGTGGCTCACTGGATCAATCACAGTAGCTCTGTGGTTATTCTGCGTTCCTAGATATCTATACATTTTTTTCTTTAATAATTCAAAAACTACTGAACAGATTTGCACCAAACAACAAAAAGACATCTTTCTGGATCAAGATCTAGCATTCTGCCAAATTTGGTGTAAATCCATTCAGCAGTTCAGGCTGTAGTCGAGTCTAAAAATCCCATGGGAAATTGCATGGGGAAAATTCATTTTGGGAACCCCCCCCATTTTTCTCGGCCCCCGCTTGACGAATCACCCCAAAACTTTCCAGACAGCAGCTAAAGTGATTGGCGTACAAGTTTTGAAAATTTTGTGAAGATTCGAAAAATGATGCAAATCTATTAGCAAAACAAAAAGCGCTTAATCTATTGGAACTAGGTCCCAACTATAACTACCTACTTGGCGACTGCCAGCAGGTTATATATATATGAGTCATGCACTGTCACTTTAAATGTGGGATGTATTTGGTAACGTGTCATGTGATCAAGATCCTATGAGGATCGAAACGCGTAATGGCGGCGGTGCTGGGCACACAATAAAGTTGTAGAGCACTGCATCTTTTGGGTACGCTTCGTCTTTTTCCATGATCAGGAACTTTGAGACGAGTTTGCAGGATTCAGTTTACCGGATTGGCTTCCCCGGTATCAGCGTTACCCTTCTTCAACTTTGGGCCGTACGGCAGGAAGCTGTTGTCTTGGCGTGTTCGCCGGGACTCTCTGTATCTCCTAGAAAAGGAGCAGCCGTGGATGCCCCCGGACAGCGGAAGTAGCACCTACAGTGAAGCGGAAAGGAGCCGGTGTTGGTGTCAGCAAGGAGCTGGTGTTGGCGGGAATCGGCCCCTTGAAGCGGAGCGGAGGTAGGAGCAAACGCATTGTGCGGTGAAGGAGTTGCAGTGAAACGCGGGTGCCGGTATTTATCCAGGCGCCTGGGTTTCGTTTGTGAATTGCCCCAAGTTTGCATGCACCATGACCGCCGACACATTACGAATGCGGGAAGCAGCAGCGTGTGACATGTTTAGTAATTCCCCGAGTGGGGAGCAGCCATCCAGTTCTTCCATACATCTTGTACCCGACTCAAATCCCACCATGCGTGAGCTTTTAGGAAACTTGAAAAGCTAATGAAAGCAGAACAGGCGAAGTGGTGGGAATTTAGGTCTTTAAGTGGATACTTGGAAGCGGGACGTATACCGAGGGGCTTCGCATTATGCTGGCCCCGAGTTATGAGAACCCTGACCCGAGAATGCTTTCAGAGTGGGCTGTATGTAATTTGGAGTCATCGCGCAGGTTGGTGGTACTTTTGGTAAAATATGCCGAGAGTGATCGAGAAACACTCCAAAAAGAAATTGATATTTTAAATATTGAAATCAACAAAGTGGAGGTGACTGCCCAGATTGCTAAATACAGAGAAGACATGGTCTCACGTTTGTCTCGAGAAGAGTTGATAATAAAGAAAAGAAAGGCTTTCAAGTTTCATCGTGACAAACTTGATTACGAGCATGGCCGTATATTTACCTTCTCAAAAAAATATGACAATGTGAAAATGCAAGCAAAGGCGACTCCCTCAGATTCAACTATAAATACAGCATCCAATGAATTGCCTTCTGAGACGTCAATATCAGATTTGAGCTCAGCAATTGATAGCGGTTCAGAAAGTGAATGTACAAAAGCTCAAAGGTCGGGGTTTCAGAAATTTTCCTTGGCGCAGGAGGTGGATTGCCTGCGCCAGGACAGGCGACAAACACTTCGTCCACGTGTACAAGGTGCAATTGGCAACTCACAAACAATAGAAAAAGATGGGAAAGACGTCAATGCTGCAAACAACGCAGGCAAAAAGCAAAACAACAGAAAGACAAGGAAACAATGGAATCGGAAATGAGTATTGGTATACAGAACTGTGATGCCCAAACTGTCATCAATCTCACAGACATTGTTTTAACGGAGGGTGAGAATTCTATACTTTCTTTAGGTCTATCATACAGTCCTAGGAGCGATTTTAATTACGCACAAAGTCGTATAGATATGTACAAATTTGTCCGGAAGTTAAAATTACAAAAATATCATCTCATGCAAGGCCCAGATAAAAGAAATCAATGGAAGGGGTCATTGAACATGGATACAACCGCTCCAAATTTGACTGTTGGTGATGTAGGGCTTTTACGAGATCTTGAAGTGCTGCAACAAGAAGGTGATAATGTAATGACAACTCATAGCCATTTATTAAATAGCCGAGACATTGGTGTTTTGACCCCATTCAAACCAAAATCTACATTTTGCCCCGTGATGATGAGGGACAACATCGATGTATTTCATGAAAAGGTGTCACAAGAATTGAAAATCCTTTACAAAAAACAGGGTGAAAGTAAAAACGTTACACCGTTCAGGATGATGCCTATTTCAAATTAATGAAAAAATTGAAGCTCAACGAAAATGTAATAGTCAGACAATCTGATAAAGGCGGGAACGTCGTACTCTGGCCTCGCGATATGTATATGACTGAGGCCTTAAATCAACTGAATGATAAAGACTGTTACAGACGGAGTGATATGGCAGTGGTTAAAACCTCTTGGAACTCTTTTTATTCCAAATTGTTGGCATGGAAGAGCATAGGTCTCTTATCAATGGACGAATTTCGCTTTCTTAAAAATGATTATCCTGTAATGCCGGTTGCATATTTTATACCCAAAATACATAAGGACAAATCAATACCACCGGGTAGGCCTATAATATCGGCATGTAACAGTATTATGGAGAATGCCAGCAAGTATGTTGATTTTTTTCTACAGGAACATGTGAGGTCATTACCATCTTTTATACTTGATACAGGTGACTTATTACGGAAATTGAATGATGTTGTATGGCATGATGAATTTTTGCTCATTTCCTTAGATGTCTCGTCACTTTACACGAGCATCCACCACAGGGATGGATTAAAAGCTGTAGAGTATTTCTTAAACTCACGACCAATTTGCTATTATGAACATAATAGAATGCTTATGGCCATCATATCTATGTGTCTGGAGAACAACTTTTTCTTGTTTCAGAAGCAAGTATACCAGCAGGTTAGAGGTGTGGCTATGGGGGCCTGTTTCTCCCCAGTTATGCTTGTTTGCATATGGGGCTGTGGGAGGAACAGGTCCTCAGGTCCACATATGAAGAAGTTATGAATAATCATATAATACGTTGGTACAGATACATAGATGATTTGCTCATTATTTGGAAAGGCTCGGAGATTGGGGCCCAACAATTTATTGAGCGAATCAATGACAACAATTTAAACTTGAGATTCTCTGGCCAGGTGAGTCGTGAATCAATTTGCTTTTTGGATGTTGAAATCCTGATAAAGAATACACAATTGCACACTAGACTGCACAGGAAGGCCACGGCAGGTAACTCGCTGCTTCATGCAGCGAGTCACCATCCAGCACATCTAATCCGCAGCATCCCCTATGGGGAGATGCTCCGTATTAGAAGAATCTGTAGCTCTGATGAAGACTGCTTGAGAGCACAGTCTGAATGCCGAATGAGATTCATCTCACGAGGCTATTTGTCCAGTGCAGTAGATTCAGCCATGGCCAAAGCCAACGACCAGGGCAGATCAAGGGCTTTGATAAGCAGAGTACGTAGTGATGAGCCTTTTGAGACAGTACAGTCCTCGAGACTCATACTGACGTACAGTAATCAACATCAGACAATTCGAAAAATTGTCAATAAAAACTGGTGTCTAGTAAAAAATGATCCTGTGTTGGGTGATAGAATAACCAGATCACCCAACCTAACATTTAGAAAAGCACGCTCTATGAGAGATTCTTTAGTTACTAGTAGCCCTGAAGTATCACACAACACATCTTGGCTGACGGTCAGTAAAGGCTTCATTAAATGTGCAGTTTGCAAAGCATGCAAACATGGTACTAGCAAGACTGAGTATACCATACCGTTTAAGAGCAGGCCTATAAAGATTGATAAAAAACTGACCTGCAGGACAGAATATGCGGTGTATGTGCTGGAGTGTCCTTGTGGACTGCGGTACGTGGGAAGCACGAGGCTGCAGGTCCACAAGAGGATACTCCAGCACATACGGGCTATTAACAATGGGGACATGTCCTACCCAGTTGCTAGGCACTTTGATGAATTGCATGCCAAGAAATCCAGAGAGTTGAAATATTTTGTGGTCGACACAATTCCACCACTAAGGAGAGGTGGGGATCGGGAAGGCCTTCTGAGAAAGCTGGAAACAAAATACATTTTAGAAATGGACACAAAGACACCTAATGGTTTAAACTTTAGTGAGGACTTTTACACACACTTGTAAAATGGTATTTCTTTAACTGTGTAATAGAAAGTCTAGATATGTCCATGCTGCTGCAATTTCCTATAGTGTATATATATATATATATAAAGTTTTTTTAAATTGATTGTTTTAATTTGCACTAGTTTTGCACATTCGGGTTTTATTATCACTTTTTATGTGACACTATTTTTACACTTGTAATTTTATTAATGACTTGGCCTATAAGAATTATAGCCCACTTGGGCTTTATGACAATGTTGGTTCGCATGGTATCGCAATTGTGCAATAATTGATATGTATACTGAGAGGTTTCAAATTGCTTTGTCCATTGAGATGTAGGAAAATGTTTATGAACTCTCACCTTGAAGTAGTTTTAACATTTATTTATGCTATTTATGTATTTATTGGAGCAATTCAATGATTAGTATCATATGTGTACATCATATCGCTCAAAAGAGAATGGATCAAGGGGCAATTTATTGGAAAGACATGTCCATGGTCAAGGGTGTATTTTAATAATTTGTACTCTTTGATTTGTACTATTAGCGTTATTTGCACATTAGATTATCGTGTTGAGAAACCAGCGAAACATTGTGAAGGTTTTTCCATGTCTATGACAATGAGTCATGCACTGTCACTTTAAATGTGGGATGTATTTGGTAACGTGTCATGTGATCAAGATCCTATGAGGATCGAAACGCGTAATGGCGGCGGTGCTGGGCACACAATAAAGTTGTAGAGCACTGCATCTTTTGGGTACGCTTCGTCTTTTTCCATGATCAGGAACTTTGAGACGAGTTTGCAGGATATATATATATATATATATATTTATCCAATTCTTCTGCTACTTTCTGCCATGCCTTGGCAAAACACAGACCACACAGTGAGTGCAATATAGCTGGTTTAATTAGTCTACCATTACGCGTTTCGGCCCATGAGGGCCTTGATCACATGTCAAACGCTGCAGTGATTTGTTACCCTTTTTAAAGTGACAGGTGCAAATTGGAAAAACTTTAGTTATAGATAGCAAAAACATACTAAACAATTTGTCATAGTATGTAATAAAGACTTATTCAACATTGGTAATCAAAATCCATTAAAATGATTTTTGAATAAATATTTTCATAAAAACATATTCATATAATACATCATTTTGAATTTTAGCTCAAATGCATATGGTAGTCTTCACAGTGTGTTTAGCCTCCTATGTGCAACTGATCTTAATTGATTTGATACAAGGCTATTCCCTTTGACCTTTTATGATGTTTATCAAATCCATATTGCATATCGATGACTATTTAAAGTGCATGTGCAAATACATTAGTGCAAAAAGTGTTTGTGTCTAACCACCCGTTGTTCTTAAACAAAAGTGTTCTAGTGCTAATGTTAAAAACCATTTTATATTTGGTTGTGGGGTAAGTAGCAGCAGAAATACATTCATGTAAACATAATCTTTGTTGAAAATGCTTGTCTAAATACATTAATTATGAAATGATCAGATTTTTCTCCTCTTTATGTTGTTAGGCTGTAACTATAATTCTATCTCGTTTGGTTTGATGTTACGGTAGGTCATTTAATTCTTTAAATGATCATCCTGGAGATATGGTTTTAAAGACAGGTGAACAGATCTTCTGTTGTGTTGAGACCTCCTGGGTATTTAGAGTCTAATTCCAAAATGTAACGTGTTTCTAATTTTCTCAGAGCTCCTTCTCTATGACCCCCTCTTCTGTTGAGTGGCACTGCATCAATCAGATAGTATTTAAAATGTTCAAGGTTTTTGTTGTGTATCTCATTGAAAAGATGGGCCACTGGGTAGGTTGGATCTTGATTGACTATTGCACGTATGTGCTGGAGTATCCTTTTATGGGCTTGTAGTTTGGTGCTACCAACGTAGCGTAAGCCACAGGAACACTCCAGCACATAAATAGCGTCATCCGTTTTGCAGGTAAGTGCTTTAGAAATTTTACATTCTTTCTTGCCAAACGGTATGGTGTAGGTGGTCTTATTTATCCCGTATTGGCAAGCTTTGCAGATTTTGCATTTGATAAAGCCCTTGCGTTGTGAGAGCCAAGTATTATACTTCACTAGTCCGTTTTGCAGGTAAGTGCTTTAGAAATTTTACATTCGTTCTTGCCAAACGGTATGGTGTAGGTGGTCTTATTTATCCCATATTGGCAAGCTTTGCAGATTTTGCATTTGATAAAGCCCTTGCGTTGTGAGAGCCAAGTATTATACTCCACTACCTCCGGACTGCTCTTGACAAGGCAATTATTCATAGAGGGTGCCCTTCTGTATGTGATTGACAATGTTTTTGGAAGAGACTGGCCGATTATAGGATCATTAAGCACTACCAGACAGTTTTGTCTGATGATGTTTCTCAGGGCCTTATCCTGCTTGTTATATGCTATTATCATTCTGAGTTCAGTAGAGGTACTTATAATTTTCTCGTTAGTTTCAGCAGGTGGAGGGGGGATTTGCTTAACGTTACTAGGATTCGGTTGTTTAGGCGCTAGTAGATCAAGTCTATGTGGGGTACTGGTCTTGGCAATGGCGGCATCTATGGTCTTTCTCGAATAGCCTCGTTCTAAGAATCTCATTTTGCTAGCCTGTTGCGCGTTTTGCAAATCCTGAAGATTGCTGCAAATTCTTTTTAGTCTAAGCATTTCCCCACATGGTATACTCTCCACCAAATGCCTAGGATGAAAGCTTGATGAGTGCAGGACTGAATTCCACGCTGTTTTCTTGCAGTATACCCTTGTTTCAATTTTTTCATTTTCAATATACACCTCTACATCTAGAAAGTGTACCATTTTATCACTTATTGTGGCTGTAAAACTTAGGTTAATTTTTATTGGTATTGATGGCAGATACAAACTCAGTTGCACTTGAATGGGTACCTTTCCAGATTATAAATAAATCATCAATGAAACGAAACCACAATTGTACATTGTTTTTCAAATAGTTGTCATGTGTGTTGCCCAGGACCAGCTCCTCCCACCAGCCCATGTGTAAACACGCATAGCTGGGGGAGAAGCTGGCACCCATGGCGACACCCTGCATTTGTTGGTAATATGAGTTATGAAACATGAACACGTTGTTGTTTAAACAGAAGTTAACCATACTGATAAGCATCTTATTATGTTGAGACATTTGCATAGATCTACTGTCAAGGTAAAATTCCAGTGCTCTTAATCCGTCTTTGTGGTCTATACTGGTATACAGTGGCGTTACGTCTAGTGTCATCAGTAGATAGTCTTTCTGCCAGACGAAGTTGTTCAATTTCATAAGAAAATCACTAGTGTCCTTGATGTAGGATGGTAACTTCTGAACGTGTTCCTGTAAGAAAAAGTGAATGTATTGTGATGCATTCTCTAATAAGCTGTTTCGCGCCGATATTATCGGTCTTCCCAGTGGTTTCTTTGGGTCCATATGAACTTTAGATATAAAGTAGATGACTGGTACTGTTGGATTCTCCTTTTTGAGGAATTTGTATTCCTCCAAGGTAATCAGACCTGCACTTTTCCAGGCTAGCAATTTTGCATAGAACTCATTATAAATTGCCCGTAGTGACAATGCGTTGCTTTTTTTATAACATGTCCTGTTAAGTTGAGATAAGGCTTCATTCATGTAATCCTCTTTTGCCCAGATGACTATATTTCCTCCGTTGTCTGAATTCCGAATTACAATCTGGTTGTTGTTTTGCAGCTTCATCATCAGTTAACGGTATTGTTGGTTTCGTTTATTGAATTTTGGTTTCGTATTTGGCACTTTGTGATTTAAGATCTTTATTTGTGCTACAACCTGTTAACTGAAGATGTCGATGGAATCCCTTGGTGCAATAGAATTGAATGTTGATTTTGGTTTAAAGGAGTACTACTTTTGCCACTGTTCACAGCAACAAGGTTACTGTTGGTTTCATGATTGCCGCTTAGTGTGATGTTGGAAATTGACTGGCTGCCGGCACTGATAAAACAAAAGTTACAGGGACGTTATAGTTCGGGTGATATTTCACTCGAACAAAACAAGAAGAAATTCAGCAGTTTAGTTAACTGAGCTAACTATAACTCCCGCCCCCGCAATGCACTGCTCTTGACCTCACACATTACATCACTCATGACATGGTCGGTGACATCACTGATGACAACTCAAATGACATCACTGATGATCCGGTGACTGTGAATGTTTCTAAAGAGTTTGAGTGTTAAATATATATACATCAAGGTGTATTAATGCCTGTATGGATGATTTAGTGTGTGCGTGACTGACTGTATAAGTGAGTGATCATACATGTCTCAGTGAATGTATGGGTGAGTGACTAATTTGTGTGAATGTCTGTATCAGTCTGTCAGTTGGTGTGTAAGTGGCTGCATGGGTTGGTGAGTAGGTACATGAGTGACTTTATGGGTTACTGATTGGTTGTCTATGTGCCTGGATGGGTGCATGAGTGTCTGTTTGGGTGGGTGAGTGTGTGTGTGACTCCCTGCATGGATGAGTGAGTGGGTGAATCACTGGCTGTATATGGGTTCATGAGTGCATCTGAGAGGGGCTTTATGGGGGAATGAGTGTGCATATGGCTGTGTTGGTCCATGAATGGATATGTCAGTAGTATATGGGTAAGTAATTACATATGTGAAAGGCAGTATAGGTGAGTGCTGGATTATATAAGTGACTGTGTGAGTGAGTGATTATAAGAGTGGCTGTATGGGTGAGTGTGTGCTTGTGTAAGTGACTGTATAGGTGAGTAAGTATGTGTTAATATCTGTATGAATAAGTGAGTTGCTGTGTGTATAACTATATAGGTGAGTAAGTGGCTCTGTGATTGACTCTATGGGTGAGTGAGTAGGTGTGTGAGTAGCTATATGGGTGACAGAGTGTGTGAGTGGCTGTATGAGTAGATATATCAGTGGGTTTATTAATGAGTGAGTTGGTGTACGAGTGGCTATATGGGTGACTGAGTGGGTGTGTGTGTAAACCTTTGAATCAGTGAGTGGGTATGTAAGTACTGGTATGGGTGTGTCAATGGTTTCGAGAATGGTAGTGTGCAAGTTGGAATGGGTGTATTAAAGGTTACATGGGGGTATTGGTGGGTGCATCAGAGATTCTGTGGATGATGCCATCAGTGATGTCATTTGAGATGTCATCATTGATGTCATCAGTGATGTCACTGACCATGTGATGAGTGATGTAATATGTGAGGTCATAAGCAGTGTGGGGATGCAAGTTATAGTTAGCTCAGCTAACTATAACTGCTGAATTTCTCTGGTTTTGTACGAGTGAAATATTAACCTAAATATAACGTCCTTGTAACCTTTGGTTTTTTTCAGTGAATTTCTAAGGTTTTTTTAAATTCTATTTCCTAACTATAACGTCCCTGTAACCTTTGTTTTTTTCCGTGAATTTCTAAGGTTTTTTAAATGCTAATTGTTAACTATAATGTCCCTGTAGCCTTTGGTTTTTTCAGTTTCTAAGGTTTTTTAAATTCTATTTCTCAATTGTAACGTCCATTTTTTTAAAGTGAACCTCTAAGATTTTCGTACTTTCTTTCTATAATTTGATATGGTGTATTATATTTATATAATACACCACTAATTTTTATTTCATATGTGTTTATCAGACAGTAATTAATAACTGGTTTTATTTTTAACAATTTTGTAAGTCGGCACAACATTGTTGCATTTACTGTGGAGAATCTGTCATCAGTAAATGTATTTCACATACTGAAAAATTACACCTAAAGAAATTTTTTAAATAAAGTTTAAGTCTAAATATTTAGTGAAATATTGTTTTAACTTTTCTTTCTGTGATTAATTTAGAAGAAAGCCACCTTTACATAAAACAATTGTATTTGCAACTACCGACATCATACCTCATTCTGCTCCAGCCTTCTCTTGACTACTATTGCTTTTCACTTCAAAATGCTTAGAGTAAGGATTGTGTGCCACAGCTATATCTATTGGGCTAAAGATGCTGCAAAAAACAGAGGTATTGACAGGGACTTGGGTTTGCCAAATGTGCAGATTACTTGGTTTTGCCAGAGAGGGTTAAAGTTTCATCAGTTGCTGGCTTTGGTTAAATCCATTGTGGATTCCCAAACTCCTCATCTCATGATTATGCACTGTGGTGGCAATGACCTAGACACATTGACTGGAGTAGAGCTGGAAATCCAAATGAAAGGAACCTTTTCAGAACTGATGTCGCTTTTCCCTCACACTGTCTTGGTGTACTCTAATATATGCCAAAGACAGAAATGGAAATGGTCAAATCAATTCTGTCCACAAAGCCAGGAAACATGTTAACAAAACTGTTTCTGCATTCCTCAGAGACCATCGTATGGGCTGTATCCATAACAACAATCTGTGTTTTGACATGCATGGAATTTATAGAAATGATGGAGTGCACATTACAGATGAAGGCAACAGGCTGTTTCTAAGTAACCTGATTTTCTGCATCCGGTATTATGTATAGCAGCCATATACACACAATGGCTCTTGTCAGACCCACCCTAGTACCCAAAATATTGTGATTTGATTTTCAAAAATGTATTTTTTTCTTTCGTTTTTGGGGATCTTTGGGACGATGTCATGATCCCCCGTGGACACGGTTTGAAAACGGAAAACAAAATCAGACATTCAATGACCACGACACCCCCAAACAAATATGTAAAAACATCCATTCTGAACATTGCACTACACATATTACTATATACATACATCTTTCAAAGCATGCTTAAACTCATATTTTTGTACTAAGTTTCTTTAAAAAACAATCTTTCAGATCTATTTTAAGTTTTTGTGGTTATTCGGGACGTTGCGATGATGTGGTTAACTGGGACGATCGCGCCTTTTCCATAAAGTGAAAACACATATATGCACACATATTACAGTATTTTACACACTAGGGGTTTATTACTGTACACTTCAAACTCATGTTTTCTAGTGTATTTCTAGAACAACCATCTCTAAAACCTATTTTTCGTTTGAGGCTGGAGATTGAGGACGTCAGTAATGGTGATCCCTGCGGTTACATTGCGAAAGCAGAAAGCAAAAGCAGGAATTCAATAGCCACCAGAACACTAACATTTTTTAACTATATAATTAATTCTAACCATCACAGTACATAACTCACTATATAAATAACTCTATAAAAACATTTGTCAAAATCTCAAAATATCTATAACAATGCATATTAATGATTCACTGATATATTTTTTATATTTCCACCAATATTCACGACAATGTCGATAGTCATGATGTCCCCACGATGGTACACGGGCGACCACTTTGATGGTCGCGTCATTTTGAATATCGAGCACGATTAAAAAATCAATTTTGGACACATAACTTGTATCACTAACACCCCCATTTCACAACCATGGGATCAGAGTATCTCCACCCTGACCCCTTATGTGGGCTTTCACACAAAAGTTTAGCCCCGGTAACTGTTCTCAATAGATAAAATGGCAGCCGTAAATTTCTATTCAGATTGCATCCAACCAATCAGAGCATTTAAGTTGGTGCATGCATTCATGATTCATCGCGAAACCACCACGAAATATCCGCGGCCAGAGATATCACTGTAATTTTAAACTTACATTTCTCAACAACCACCAAATGGATTTACACCAAATAAGCAAAAGGCACTTCCTTGAACGGACATCTACTGCCCTGCCAAATTTGGTGTAAGTCCGTTCAGCAGTTCGGGCTGTAGGTGTGGCTAAATGTTCCTTTGGGAATTAACATTACAAATGCAACCTTATTTCGCACCCCAAATTCTCAGTCCCCACTGCACGGATCGACCCCAAACTTTCCACAACAATAGTACCCACTGTGACACATTATTTCGGAAATTTCATGCAGATTGGTCAAACTACGCCAAAGTTATAGACAATTCAAAAAATGCTTTTCCTATGGAAATTAGGTCCTAACTATAACTACCTATTGGCAACCGTCAGTAGGTAATGTATATATTGTCGAGCAGTGGTTCCAGGGAACCATGGAATTTTGAGAAAGTACTTGTGGAGAGAAGATGAAAGTTCAAGCAATTTTAAAATTAAAGGAAATCAGGTGAGCGCTGTCTTGTGACATTGAGAAACATGGGAAGGCAAGAAAGTTTTCCTTCACTGCTTTAGTAATTATATGAATAGCTGGCAGTAAACTTTTAAGAAAATGAATGAATATTTACCTGAACATTATGAAAGGCTGCTTCCTTTATTTTGCAGTAACGTGAAAGAAAATTCAAAATTATCAGTGTTTATAAAAGAAAAGTGCCGAGCTCAAGAAGGCAACATTAAAAGTGACAATGGCTTGTTATGCTTTAGAACTTTGAATATTGCAAGAACTGTAAGATGAGAGCAGATGGTTTCAATTAGACTCTCCCACAGGCGATTATCAAATGAGAAATATAGAGACATTTAACATTGGAAAGAACTACGAGAATGAGAGTGACTCTTCTATGTTCATGGAAATGATCACACCTGTGGAGAGTATTTAAAGTGAAAAACAGTTGTTGCATACTTAGGTTGACAAAGGCTGCAAGAACAGCCAAAACGCGTTCCTGTGCGCAAGTGCTGTCTGTGAATAAATGGAATTATCCCTGAGAATTGAGTGCAAGCCTTCTCTTGATGTGGGGAAATATCTTCGATATATTGATCAGTTATCTCAAGTAAGTATTACTCATGCTCTAAGGTAACTATGACTCCCGCCCCTTACATGCACAGTTTTCTCCTCATTAATAATTTCATTGTAAATGTTACAGTGATATTATCAGTTATATAGTAGAATATGTCATGAGTGATGTAATATGTGGTGTAATTAGCAATGCGTGAGGGTAACAGTTATAGTTGCTTGAGATAACTATTACAGGTGAATTTTCTGTGTTTTTAAGTTTAACATGGCATGTTTTAACTAACATTGATCCAGCGGTATACTTTAACAACTGATACTCCACTACCATATACTCACCTGGGCCCATAAATCACAACACACTCCGTATCAAGTAGACCGCTGGAGTCTTTATAGTTTTATAATTTTCATATTTCTCAAGATTAATTATCTAACATTCCTAACTAACCTTTCACTGATCAAAAAGTTCTTTCCTCTGGTCGATGGACCAATTAGTTGAACTAATTGATGGTGATAATGAACATAACTCTTGACTATTCTTTAATTAAAGAAAAATAACCACAGACTCTGGAAGTTTTAAAATCTTTATGTAAATTAAATGCATGTGAACCATCTCAAATTTTCAGCATGAAACACCCTCATTCATAAGAGTATAATTTCAATCGAAAATACTTCAGACTCATGCAACAACTATGCTCAGAAAAGAGAGGATAGAGAGAAAAGAACATCTACAAACGGACAAGGAATAATAATTACCAAGGATGGTGTGAAGACCAAACCCCCTGGCCAAAGGGTTGGTGTGGGTCCCCCGAGATAGATCAGGAGACAAAGACTTCAGGATAGGAATCAGGACAGGATACTTAACCTCTCTAAATACCGACGGCTGCGTCGCACCCCTCTCTGACACTCTCTTCCTCCTCGTGTCTCTTCCGCGATCTTCTTGTCTAACCCAATTAAATTAAGAAGGTTCGGCATTCGGTTACTTCATCAGTATCTCAGCAACACGAACTCCCAGACAGCATCCCGAGCTCTGCAGCCTCTTCTCTGCGTCTGCATCCTTCAGCTACTCTAACTTAACTAAACTACCTCAAATATACCCTTCGTTCATCCTGTACCACCCACTAAAGTTTCAATATCGTAAAAATACGAATTCTAATTGGTCAGGCAAGGGGGGATGATCATCACACCATGCTTACACATTACTTTTATTCTATCATTCTATTGTTTGCAAACCCATCCCCTTAAACTTTATTCATTTTTTTCGTGCCCATACATATTCAAACTTTACTTTCAACAATTATTACAAATCATGAATACAAGTCTTCTTGACTGAACTCTTCACCCTCTTGTTCTCAGGGCACATCATTCTCGTCCTTGGACGGCTGACAAATCCTTAGTCATCCTTCCGGGTTAACTTTCTTGTGAGCGTGCGCATAAATCACGTGACTCAGCTTACTCTGATCAATTCAAAAGGCCCAAATGCGCACTAATAATAAAGTCAAAAAAGACAAAAGTTACTATCACAAATAAATGATTTCACTGTATACCACCCATCTCTACTCTAACCCTCTTCACTTATTAATACTTTTCCCGCATTAGCATTAGTAAAATAGCTGATTTTCATTTCGGCTAAGCAGATGCCATGCATGTGAGTCTTCAAGACTCCATTTTAATGCCTTCTGCACATGCGCTAGAATTTCCCTCCAATTCTTAGTCCGTCATATTGCGTAGATGCAATTGACGCATGCGCACAATAGTTTCCCCGTTTAAAGCGGTATGAGTCCATTTTCTTTGTTATTTTCATTAGTGCACACATAGGCAAGCTTCTCTAACCCGCGTGTTTCTGTGGTGCGTGTTATTATTTACAAGACATGGTTAGTAATTCGTTAATAAGTTAAATGAGAGGATTGTTTTCGAGCAAGTCTCTTTCTTTACGAGTCCTTGATCCATCAATCCCCTCTCTGATGGCATTTTAAGCCATCACAAAATTACCCATCCCATCCCAGATGCCAACTTTAGCACATCTCAATTTTCTATTTCTTTTCTCATTTTTCCATTTATTACTTCTTTTCCTTCTAAATCTTTCATCTTCTTATATATTTTTCTTTCATTTCTTCTAGTTGTATCTCCTCATATTCTCTTTTCCGTTTCTTCCCTTTTCCTTCTTTTTCTAAATGTATTTTCCCTTTCCCTTTGTTCTTACAACATTTATATGTAATCATTAATATCATTACTATTGTCATTATCACAACTAATGGTAATATTATTTGACCTAGAAAACTTTTCCCAAAATCAGTAAACCATTTCCCTATTGATGTTATACTCTTTGTTAGTTTTCCCCATACACTGTCAACCTCCAGTTGGGTCAAGTTATTATGCATTCTTGTAATATTTCCAATATATCCTTTAATTTGTTTACTCTTGTCCGGAATATAAGTGCAGCAATGTTGAATTTTCAACATACCACAGACTCCACCCTCTTTTGCTAATAAAATATCAAGAGCAAGACGGTTTTGTAAAACCATAGACCTAATTGCAACCACTTCTGTGTTAATCATTAATAATCCTCCTGCGGTGTCTGTAGAAAGACGATCAACTATGGTTGATAATTTACAAATTTTCTGTGAATTTAGAATGACTCCAACTGAGGGTATCAATGCACTAAATATATCTCCTACTATTTCAGAAAAACTAGCTTTTCTTCTCCGTGTTAGTTCATTAGATTTTCCATTAATTCTGTCCACATGATATATTTTCAGGAAAACTATTCCAAAATAACAGCTCCCGTACCATCTTGCAGGTAACCTATAATAGGCATTGTTCCCGCAGACATAATAAACTCCTGGAAATACAGGATCAGTTCCCCCTTTTAGTCCCCACCCTCCTAAAATGAGGAAGTTGTGTTCACACTCACTGGAACCAATGTAGTTATTATTATAATCTGTCTTTAATCTGTGGAGGCAGAATTTTCCCCTTTTCACAAAATCCAGGGACATCGCAGCATGAGCCTTGCCTTTTGCATAGATTCCCTCTTTCTCAGCCCATGGAGGTACATGGGTTTTCTGTTCAGCAGCTTTCTTTATTAAATCCTGTCTCCTTTCTTCTACTAAATTCAAAAACTCTTTTTCTTCTTCCGGTAAAATACAAGTTAAATTATTTTCGTGAGCTTGAGCTATATCTATTGATCTCATTGTTAAAAAGAATTCACCCATAAACTGTGCATTCCTACTACTAGCTACTGGATTCATTTTCTTTCTAATAGGCAATTTTGAAAATACTACATCTAGATTTGAATAAAAATACTGAAGTCTCCCTGTTGCATAAAATATACTTGATAAAACACTACATGACACACCATATGTTAGAGGTATATGGTGATATGTCACCCCTTCTGATACTGATGAGGGTAACTTCATACAAACATAGCAATTATTAATCTCCATTGTATTAACATACTGAAATAACAATTTAGTAAACACATTTGAAGACATCTTATAGTCTGACTCATTATGATAATTTGCCTCATCTTCTACCCCTATTTCTATTTTAGTTCCCTTTATTCTATCTACATTTTCATTAGCAATGGTATTATTTTTGTCACTTGTTTCCATTAACAAAGGTACTCCTACTGTTAGGAATAACCATACTAATACTACCAATAAAATACTACAAAAACAAAATCTAAAACATTTTTGTTTACAACCTTGTTTTGGTCTTTCTGTGACTTCAACTTCTGCCATTTCAATCAAAGAAACTTTCTTCTCTCTTTTTCTTTCTGTCTCTTTAATTTCCTTTTTATTTTAAGAAGGTCTCAATTTGCTTTCATCAATCTGTGCAACATGAACCCTTTCTGTTTCTTCACTTAAATCTAAGTTTTCAAATTCTTCGAGTATAACGTAGGTCCACTCAGGGTCTTGTATTTTCTATTTAAATTTCTCAATCTTGGGCTTCTTCATGTAAGTTTTACTAAGGTTTGTTTAGGTTCCGTTTAACTCGTAACTTCGTTTACTTGTTCTGGTTTCCTTTCTGATTTTCTCAAATAATATCTTAATTTCTTCACTCCTTCTGGCCAATTATCTCCTTTTCTAACTCTTTTGACCTGTACTGCACTTTCACCTTCTTTATCTCCTTTTAAAGTCCTTTTATTTTCACTTAATCTAGGCACAATCTGTCCTTGTTCTTTATTTTCTGTGTTTGGACCTTCCTCCACTTGCACCTGTTCAGGTCTTATTATAATTTGTTCTTCTTCTTCTGCCTGAACTTGTTCTTCTAGATCTACCTTATCCTGTTCAGGTCTTATTTCAGATTGTTTTTCTTCTTCCGCCTGAACTTGTTCTTCTAATTCTGCCTTTCCCTCCTCAGGTTCCTGAATGTCTTTGTTTATCTCAACCTGAGTGTGTTCTTCTTCCCCTGTCCTTCCCTGTCTACCTTCCTGTCTTTTCATTTTTGTTATTCTTCTCGTTTCGACAGCATCATCAGGTATTTCAATTATTGGTATCCAATCTTCCTGACTTGTACTTGGCTGTTCGTCATATAGTTGTCTTTCAGAATCTATCACTCTAGACTCTTCAATTTCACAGCTTTCAACTTCTGACATTTCAGCCTGTTCAGTCAGTGGTTGCTCTTGTTGCTCTGATGGGCTCAGAACTCTTCTGGTATGACTAGCATGAATCCAGTTGGGCAAACCTGCACACTTCACTGCTGTGGTAGTGACTAGTATGACTTGACGCGGTTTATCCCACCTTGGTGCTAGACAGGACTTTCTTGCGTGTTTCTTCACTGGCACACAATCTCCAGGATTCAAATCATGTGCTTGGTCTGGCTGTCTTTCAACTGCGTCTTCTCCAACCTGGTGAGAGACAGAACGCACCATTTCAGCCAATCCTTTGCAATAGTCCAATACCAGATCATCAGTTATAGTCATTAACGTATTTCCAGGAATAAATGCTTCTCTCATTGCCCTTCCCATGAGAATCTCATGTGGACTCATTCCTGACTTTCTGTCAGGAATACTTCTGAGACCCATCAATACAAGAGGTAATGCATCTGGCCATTTCAGCATTGTGGATGCACATACTTTCCCTAATCTTGACTTGATTGTGCCATTTAGCTGTTCAACTATTCCAGAAGCCTCTGGACGATAGGCACAGTGCAGTTTCTGTTCAATGTTAAATGCAGCACAGATTAATCAAATTATCTCATTATTAAAATGAGGTCCTGTATCTGATTCCAAAGTGACTGGAAAACCAAAACGAGGAATCAATTCCCTCAACAATAGTTTAGCAACTGTAAGACTGTCATTTCTTCTGGTGGGGTATGCCTCCACCCATCTTGAGAACAGGCACATTATGACAAGTACATACTTTAGTCCATTACAAGAAGGCAACTCAATGAAATCTAACTGCAACCTGGTGAAGGGTCCTTCTGCCTTTCCAATTTTTCCCCAACTAACCACTGTCTTCCTACCTGGATTTTGCTGCTGACAGGTTACGCATCTTTGGCAAAGGCTTTCTGCGACTAGCCTGAATTTCGGATTGTACCAACTCTGTCTGAATAATATGATCATTGAATCTCTCCCTATGTGTGTTGCTCCATGATAAACTCTTGCCATTTTAGAGAGCAAACAATCTGGCACGGCTGGTCTTCCATCTAAATACATCCATATTTCATCTTCCGACCTTTTTGTGCAAGCTGATTTTATCCAAATTTCTTTTTCCTTTTCCTCAACTTCTTCCTGCAACTGTCTAATCTCATCCTATGTTTCTGGTATTGAGAAAAACATAAGTTGGCAGCTGGTTTCACCGGTTTCAATTTTTCTGTTTATTGGCATTGTATTTTTCCCACAATATCGAGCAATTTGGTCAGCATATCTATTGCCTGCTACCACATAGTCATTTCCTGACTGATGTGCAGCGCATTTAACAACTGCTACTTCTTTTGGCAATTGTAATGCTTCCAGCAGATCTTTCACATTGTTACTGTTTCTAATAGGAGATCCTGAAGAAGTCAAAAATCCCCTCTGCATCCAGAGTTGGCCAAAATCATGCACAACCCCGAAACCATATTGACTGTCCGTAAATATGGTTATTCTCCAATTTTTCCCATTTTTGCATGCCTTTGTTAAGGCCACTAATTCAGCTACTTGTGCAGATTTGACTCCCGGTAAACAGGATGCTTCAATTACCCCCGATATTTTACATACAGCATAAGCAGCACTTAATCCTCCTTCTTCATTTCTCAGACAAGACCCATCCACAAATAATTCATGATCAGCTTCCTTTAATGGTGTTTCTTTTATGTCAGGACGGGGCTTGGTACACAATTCAGTCACATCCAAACAATCATGATCAATTTAATCTCTTACTTCCTCATTGCATGGGTCTGGCAATAATGTGGCAGGGTTCATGACTGTACATCTTATTACTGTCTCATTTTCTGCTCCCAAAATCACTCTTTCATACTTAGTCAGCCGACTAGGTGTGAGATGTTGTGTTCTTGTTCTTGTCAGAAGAATTTCAACTGAGTGTGGAACATAGACTTTTACAGAATGTCCCATCACTATTGACTCACTTTGCTCCAGACTCATACAAGTAGCAGCTACTGCTTTTAAGCAGCCAGGTAAAGCTGAAGGCACTGGATCCAATGTGGCAGAAAAATACGCCACTGGACATCGGCTCAGTCCATGTCTCTGTGTTAAGACTGAAAGTGCACAATTTTCTCTCTCACAGCAAAACAACGCAAATTCTCTTGCATAATCAGGCATGCCCAAGGCAGGAGCTTCACACAAACAATTCCGCAATTTCACAAAGGCTTCCAAACATTCATCATTCCAATCAATTGGATCTTTTGCTCTTTTTCGGGTCAATTGTATCAATGGTTTTGCTAGCATGGAAAAACTGTTAATCCACTGCCTACAGTACCCAACCACTCCCAGGAACAATCTTATTTCTTTTTGCGTCTGAGGTAGTTGCATCTCTTTGATTATTTGTATTCTTTCCGGTGTCACTTTTCTTACTCCTCTTTCTATTTTATGCCCTAAATATTTAACTTCTTGTTGACAGAACTGTAATTTTTCTGGAGACACCTTGTGTCCTACTTCAGCCAAATGGTTCAGTAATGCAATTGTGTCAGTGACACAATCTTCTCGTGTTTTTGATGCCACCAGTAGGTCATCAATGTACTGAACCAGAACCGAATTTCCAGGCATAACTAATGACTCTAGGCACTTTTTCAGGATTTGGTTAAAAATTGAGGGACTCTCTGTGTACCATTGAGGAACTCGGCACCATGCGAAAATACGATCTTCAAATTTAAAGGCAAAAAGATACTGGCTATCTGGGTGCAAAGGAATAGAAAAGAACGCTTGGCATAAATCAATTACTGTAAACCAGACTGCATTCCAAGGTATCTGATAAAGGATCACTGCTGGATTTGGCACTATTGGGCAACATGGCACCACAATTTTATTTATTTTTCGTAAATCTTGCACTATCCTATATTTTCCACTAGGCTTTTTAAGTCCCATGATTAGTGAGTTACAAGGACTACTCATTATTTCTTTTAAAAAGCCTTGTTTAACCATTCAATCGATTTCTGGAATAATTCCTGCTTTTACTTCTGGACTCGGCTTGTATTGTCGTGTGTTTGGATAAACTGCACCTTCCTTCACTGTCACTTTCACTGGGTCTACATTTGACATCAGCCCAATATCTTTTCCTGTAAAATCCCACTCTTCTGGATTGACTGTGGCTTTCAACTCTTCCGGCAATTCATTTTCAGTCATTAATGAAAACATCACATCTACTTCTGTTCCTTGCTTCACTAGCATCATTTTGTATATAACATCCTCATCAGGGGTCTGGAAAGCGACACCATCTGGTGTACAATAGATCGTGCAATTCATCTTGCACAATAGATCTCTTCCCAACAGATTTACAGGACTGGAATCGCAAACTACAAATCGATGCATTTCTTTAAAGTTTCCGATATGTACCTCCATCGGTTTTGTGATTGGGGTTCTAATCTGTTGATTTGACAGTCCTACAACTTGGATGGACTCTCCCGAGAGGGGTAGGTTTGGGATGTCTGCTGTTCTCACAGTAGACCGGGTAGCACCAGTATCCAATAGAAAAGTGATGTCTTTACCTTCCACTTTCCCATCAACAAATGGACCTGACTGATCTACCGGCAAGGATGCGCCAAGCACGCACTCCTCTTCCTCCCCCCTCCGGCACGTCATTGCACAAAGTCCGAATTTTCCTCATCATTCTGCAAATAATATTGTGTAACTGTTCTATTATTCTTACCACTTTCTCCTTGAAATCCGGTGCTCATACTGAACTTTTGGTGGTTCACAAAATTTGGCATAGGAGCTGGTGGCACCTGATATTGTGGAGTAACTACCTGCTGCTGCTGATTCATAAGTACTTCATTCTGCATCTGTGGAATGAAATTTTGATTTGGCCCATTATTATTCTGAATACTCTTACACTCGTTCTTCCAATGTCCAAGCTTTCCGCACGCATGACAAGGAAACTTCTTCTTCGCTTCTTCTCTGTTCATTCATCCTCTATATTTACTACCATTCGCCACTTGATTATTCTGACTCTGCTCTTTCACTTGATTATCAGTCTGAGTATTGGTTTTATTCTCCTGCTTCTCTGCCAACTTTACTTGTGCCCACATCATTTTCTCCTTTAACTTTCTACGCCTCGCCTCAATGTCGTCTCCGCAATATTTTGCATACTTTAAAATTTCATCCACTGTCTTACTCTGCCAACACAACATGTGCTGCTGAATCATCTCACTAATCTCCGGTTTCAAACCATATACAAACCGATACACAAAATGTCCTATATCTTTATCACCAATATTCTCAAAACCGCTATACTGTTTAAACACCTGCAGTAACCTTTCATAATACGAGTGTACAGACTCATTTGGTTCTTGAGTTGTCCTATCTATCTTTACCCAATCTGTTTCTTTAGGAGGAATTTTCCCTTTCAAGTATGTAATCACTTGGTGATATTTCTTCAGCACCTCCTCTGAGGGTGCTCCTGTCTTCGAGTCTCTAGCATACTCCTCACTTGGCCAATCAATTGTAATTTTACACTCTGTCCATAAATCAGCAGGTACCACAATGTCAAATAAACCATCCAAATCTTTCAATAAAACCTTTGAAACTTTCACAAATCTTTCCATCTGTTTATACCATTCCACTGGTTTCTCTCTCAATTTTGGAAAGTCATTTGTAAATGACAAAATATCTTGTCTACTCCAAGGAACATGAACGTATCCACCTCCTGGAACCTCTCTCATTGGATACAATTTCTCAACCTTTTCTGTTTCCCTTACTGGAAATGCAGATGATGCTTCTCTCGCTTGAACTTCCTCTTTCTTTCTTATCCATCTAATTCTCCATTTATCAATGTCTCCCCATTTTTGCAAAATATTCATTAATTCCTTTATCTGTAGTCTCTTACCAGAAGCATTTACACTTTCCAAATCCTTGTCAGTAAAATCCACTCGATATGGTTTCTGCAACACTTTCGATTTCCCTATATCTATTCCAATCTCTGAAGCGACTTCTGTTAGTTTCATGAAATACTCTTGCTCTCCTGGTTATGCTCTTACATAAAAATAATAACTCCTCATCATTATAAACGTTCAATCTTTCTGTGCTCACACTCCCCACTATCATTTCTTCCAATTCCACTTTCAGTCTGCTGATATCTAGCATCTTTGGTGGTGGGTTTCGATTATCTATTTCCTGTGCCCATCTTTCTATATCTTCAGGGGTAACTAGTGTTGCACCTCCAGTTCCTATAGAAACCAAAGATCTCTTCTCTCTCAAATTTGTGGGTGTAACTCTTTTCGGAGTTTCAGTTGAAAGTTCTACATTTGGGAGATCCATTAGTGAAATAACTGATTCACTTTCACTGACCTCATCATCTGTAATTATTACTTCTTTTCTGGGGCTATTCAACGGAATTGTTACAGTTTGTGGTTTCTGGCAAGTCTTTTTATCTCCATACAATGGAATTACCGAACCAATGGTCACTGGTACTGTCAAAGCTTCAGCATTTAAATTTAATTGGCTTATTTTCTGAAATAATTCTTCTCTTGTTTTATTCAAAGCATCTCTCTCATTATCCTGCAGCACCCTATTAAATGACGTATCATGTAAAATTTGTGGGGTTAAAGGCATTCCTAACACTGGTGCACTTGGGGTAACCTTACTAGTTTCTTCTTGATACGGTGGTGGATTTTTAATTAAAATATCCTCTAATAACTCATCATCTAATTCACCATATCCTGTTGTATTCAAGTGTTTCGTTTTCTCTTTACACTTTCCTCCAGACTGTTCCTCAGCCATTAATACTGGATATAAACCTTCTGAAACCATAGCTCTCCTCCATTGTTTCATCTGCCCTTCGCGTGACTCATGCAAGTGTCTAGGGAAAAATCCTCTATATCTCCCACTTCTGCATTTTTCGAGTTCATATTCCTCAGTCTCCCATTCTTCTAAAGCCTCATATTGAGTTAACCTAGGTCTTGGTTCTAAATCATTCATTCTCATTCTCAAATTCTGAAGAATTCTCCCGTTAAATGTACCATTTTCAGGAAACGCTAGCACTCCATCACCTTTCGTATATTCTATCCAATTTTCCAACCACACGCAAGTATGATATCCTCTTTCCATCATCATGAAAGAAGCTGGTGTCTTCGGTGGCGGAATAGGAATTCCTTCCCTAGTTAACACAGGCTTATCTTTCTTAAAGAAATTCTTAATTCTCTTTATAAATGACATTTTTCTCTTTTCTCCATACATCCTAGATGAACGATATATAAAATTGTATTCTGCAAACCCTTGAAATCTTCTATCTGCGCGTCTCAAACTGGCAGTCAAATCAGAATCCTGCATACAATTTCTCTTTCTACCAATCCTAGCGTGGCTTCTAACTGATTATCCAAACAAACTCAGGCTCACGCTCGTGGTCTGACCAATGCCAGCGCGGCCTTTTGTGACGTCAATTCTGCTCCTTACTACTGACCCCTCCTTTACAAGGCTGCTTTTGTCACACGCCCGCTGTTTCTACCAATCCCAGCGGGGCTCACTGTGACGTCAGTACAACTCCGGCGACTGACCCTCCCTTCACAAGGTAAAACGAAAAACTTATTTCTGAATACTTTTTCATTAAATTCTTTGTTATTAACAATATAAAAAACATTTGCTACTCTGTCTGTTCCACTAAACCAAAGGATAGAATTTTCGACTTATTCTGGAGTCTCAGAAATGCTCCTCTTCTATTGCGAGTAAAAACATCTGTTTACCCTTCACTCAAGCTCCAGAGAACATGCTACCCCCCCAGTGTCACCCGTATTGGGAAATGAGACCAAAGTTTCCCCAGTGAACCCCTTTTGCTATCATTCGCACTCCACTTTTATACGAAATAGTCCCTAGTTTAACACTGCCAGCCCCACCTAGCTTCTCAGTGTTATTCCAACAGACGAGTAACCTCACTGCAGTATGGCTTCTGTCACCACCCGCTATTCATTTCCCGGGAATTCTGTACAACATAGAACAAAGACGCTAACTCTTTTGTTAAAACATAAATCAATAATCAATAATCTATACTTATCACCAAACTAGTCAATAATAACCATAGCTCTGCTACCAGAAAACTGATCCAGCGTTATACTTTAACAACTGATACTCCACTACCATATACTCACCTGGGCCCATAAATCACAACACACTCCGTATCAAGTAGACCGCTGGAGTCTTTATAGTTTTATAATTTTCATATTTCTCAAGATTAGTTATCTAACATTCCTAACTAACCTTTCACTGATCAAAAAGTTCTTTCCTCTGGTCGATGGACCAATTAGTTGAACTAATTGGTGGTGATAATGAACATAATTCTTGACTATTCTTTAATTAAAGAAAAATAACCACAGACTCGGGAAGTTTTAAAACCTTTATCTAAATTAAATGTATGTGAACCATCTCAAATTTTCAGCACGAAACACCCTCATTAATAAGAGTGTAATTTCAATCGAAAATACTTCAGACTCATGCAACAACTATGCTCAGAAATGAGAGGATAGAGAGAAAAGAACAACTACAAACGGACAAGGAATAATAATTACCAAGGATGGTGTGAAGACCAAACCCCCTGGCCAAAGGGTTGGTGTGGGTCCCCCGAGATAGATCAGGAGACAAAGACTTCAGGACAGGAATCAGGACAGGATACTTAACCTCTCTAAATGCCGACGGCTGCGTCGCACCCCTCTCTGACACTCTCTTCCTCCTCGTGTCTCTTCCGCGATCTTCTTGTCTAACCCAATTAAATTAAGAAGGTTCTGCATTCGGTTTCTTCATCAGCATCTCAGCAACACGAACTCCCAGACAGCATCCCGAGCTCTGCAGCCTCTTCTCTGCATCTGCATCCTTCAGCTACTCTAACTTAACTAAACTACCTCAAATGAACCCTTCGTTCATCCTGTACCACCCACTAAAGTTTCAATATCGTAAAAATACGAATTCTAATTGGTCAGGCATGGGGGGATGATCATCACACCATGCTTACACATTACTTTTATTCTATCATTCTATTGTTTGCAAACCCATCCCCTTAAACTTTATTCATTTTTTTCGTTCCCATACATATTCAAACTTTACTTGCAACAATTATTATAAATCATGAATACAAGTCTTCTTGACTGAACTCTTCACCCTCTTGTTCTCAGGGCACATCATTCTCGTCCTTGGACGGCTGACAAATCCTTAGTCATCCTTCCGGGTTAACTTTCTTGTGAGCTTGCGCAAAAATCACGTGACTCATCTTACTCTGATCAACTCGAAAGGCCCAAATGCGCACTAATAATAAAGGCAAAAAAGACAAAAGTTACTTTCACAAATAAATGATTTCACTGTATACCACCCATCTCTACTCGAACCCTCTTCACTTATTAATACATTTCCCGCATTAGCATTAGTAAAATAGCTGATTTTCATTTCGGCTAAGCAGATACCATGCACGTGAGTCTTCAAGACTCCATTTTAATGCCTTCTGCACATGCGCTAGAATTTCCCTCCAATTGTTAGTCCGTCATATTGCGTAGATGCAATTGACGCATGCGCACAATAGTTTCCCCGTTTAAAGCGGTATGAGTCCGTTTTCTTTGTTATTTTCATTAGTGCACACATAGGCAAGCTTCTCTAACCCGCGTGTTTCTGTGGTGCGTGTTATTATTTACAAGACATGGTTAGTAATTTGTTAATAAGTTAAACGAGAGGATTGTTTTCGAGGAAGTCTCTTTCTTTAGGAGTCCTTGCTCCATCAACATCTTCGCCTAACTATAATGTCATTGTGACCTTTGGTTTTTTCAGTGAATTGTTAGGTTTTTTAAAAATGTAAAGTAGAATTTTATTACCATAAGTAAATCCAACTCCTAGCCACACACTGCTTTTGGCCGTGCGTGGTGAAGAGTTGTAGCTAACTCCTCCCCACACAGGCAGCCAACTCCCGCAGCGCACAGCCTTTGGCTATGCGCAGCGGGGGTTTAGCCACAGGCACCCTACTAGGGGTGGATGAAGAATTGCGCTCTGCCGGCGGAGTTTTGCCCACTCCGTGCGGAGTGCAGAGTTCCGAAAAACTCCACGAAGTGACATGGAGCGGAGTTTTTTTCTCGAGCGGCTCTCCAACGGTAAGCTGGCAAGTGCTTGCGAGAAAAAGTAACGCACTAGACCTTCTCCTGGTGAGATTTCTCATCACGGGCAGTCGCGGCAAGTCACGACCACTCGCATTGAGAAATCTGCCATTCGTGCTGAGGAAGCTGCCGCTCGAGTAGAATGTCTACTCGAGCGGCAGAAAGCAGCAATGCCCTCTGGCACGACACGTAGTGCCGTTTGTGCTGATTTTAGAGTGCCAGACAATTTTTTGGCACCAAAAATCAGTGAGAGCAGCATGACTTAACAAACTCTGCCGCTGGGGGAACTCCATGGAGCACAGCAGAGTTTTTTTGGCACTTCGCGGAGTTCCGCGTAGTAAATCTCCGCCAACTCTACCCAGGCTTCCACCAAACCTCCTGTGCGCAGCATGAGTTTTGTCGCAGGGTGTGGTTTCTGAGCAGCCAACCTTATGCCATGCACAGAGTTCTGCCTCACCACAATATAAAAAGTGAGCCTATTTACTTTATTCAAAGGGTGAGCATATCAATATATAAAAAGCTATCATCTTTCTCGAAAAATCATCAATAATATTAATCAAATGTATATTTCAATAATTCACACAATGCAATGTTTAATATTAAGTACAAAAAAATGTTTAAAGGTTTATTAAAATAAATCTTTGTTACTCTTCTTAGGGGCCCATTACGATACCCGGCGTAAAAAAATCCGCCAGGCATGGAAGCGGCAAAAATCCGCCCGCACACACCGCCTGAACACCGACCACGCCATTATGAGTACACAAACCGAAAACCGCCATCGGCGGAAAAATCATACAAAATACCGCCCGCCATCGTCCGAGTCGGAGTCAAACCGCCCGCCACGGACGGAAACACGCACGACAACACAAAACCGCCCGCCCACACGGCCGACACACCGCACGTGAAATTACGATCGCACCGCCATGAGCGCGGAAAAACAACAAATATACCGCCCGCCAGCGCAAACAACGCCGATGAGAATCGACACGGCAGAAGCCATGGCGCCCACGTACCTGCACAGAAACCATCCGCACACAAAACCAATAGCACACAACATGGCCAACAAGTCCACACAGCAAGGCACGCACAAATACACAAGCACAGTACACATCCCGAAAACACCCCCCGGACAAACAAAAAATACAAAGGCCAGAACCCCAGACACAACACACCTGAAAACAACAGACCATGAGGACACACCCACATAGGTGAGTACAAAAGCAGCACTCCCACAGACCACAACCCCTTGCTACATTGCAAACCAGAGAGGAGAGGAGAGGACACAGTGACACAGCAAGGACAGCAGCACACCACAGAAACGCACACATCACAACCACCACCACCACCACCAAACACCGGCACCACAAACCCCCTGCACATTACACAACACACACCGCACCAGCACCACAAACACCATGGCACCACAAAGGATGCCCAAGTTCACGCCCATGGAGCTGACGGTCATGGTCGACGAGATCATCAAGGTGTACCCACAAATCTATGGGAACATGGTCCAGCACACACCACTAGCCACCAGAAACAGAATGTGGACCCGGATCGTAGACCAGGTCAATGCAGTCGGGACCCTGCCCAGGAACAGAACCGAGATAAACAAACGTTGGAATGACGTAAAGAGCCTGGTCAAGAAGAAGGAGGGCAAAAACAGAGAGCTGGCTGCCGTCACTGGCGGAGGGAATCCCGCGCTCTTTAAGACCTTCAAAGCGTGGGAGGAGAAGGTGCGAGTCGTAATCCATCCGGAGATCCTCGCCGGATTAGCAGGGGAGTGGAGGCTGGTAAGTACAAACTAATGTATACTAGCACACCGCTATGTACTCACATGCACTACCACCATGCCACAGCTCCCAGGGACAAACACCCCCATGTCCAGCACACAATACACAACACATCACACACACATGCAACAGACACTACCACACACAGCCCAAACCGAACAACTGTAAGATGCGTGGGGACATGTGTACACTAAGCCAGCCACGTAACCACCAACAGGTCCCCAAATATGCCAGAAGCGCCACAACGAGCACCCACCACACCCATGTGTCCGCCACAGCTGCACTAACCGACAAGTAACAGGTAAGTGGCAGGAACACAAAGTGCAGTGGGTGGGACGGTGGACAGCCCAAGTACAACACACACCAGGCCCCAGTCCCACAGCACAGCAAGGAGGAGCATCCCCCACACCCCACACCCACGTGTCAGCCACCGCAGTGCACAACGACAGCCGAAAGGCAGACATCACGGTCCACAGCAATCGGTGTCAGTGGGTGTACAGCCACCCCCACGACCCACAACACCCCCCACCCCCACAGACCTGCAACATGGAGCACCCCCCGCTTAGAGCCATGTGGCATCCAGTACAGTGCACGCACGAACAACTTGCAGGTGGGAAACTGGACAGGGCTGGATTACTGGAGGCATGAGGACCATAACACCACCAACACATGGGACATGTCACGTAGCACACGGACACGCAGCACCGCCCACCGTCACGAACAAGTGAACAATGTGCACACGGACATGAACAGCAGACTCACACCCCACATGACCCATCACAGACATAGCAACACCCAAGGAGCCACGTCTGCATGCACAAGCCACACTGAATATAGTCCCACACGGCAGCCACTGTGCAACTCATCACACACAACCGAAACACCATTGAAGTCCTGTCCATGTAGCCCCTACTGCCTGTCAACCACACACCCCACAACTACGCCTATGTAAGACAAACAACACTAGACGCAACAGAGCGGAACAACAGAAATGCACACGAACACCACTGAACCCATCAAACACACAGACACACCATGCACATACAACATACCATCCATCCCATCCGTCAGCCCCAGTCTCATGAAAGGCATGTCATCCGCACAGCTGCCACACATACAGCAGTCACGCTAAGACACATGCCCATGACCAACCATGTGCCAGAAGTCAATTAAGCGCACGACACACTGTGAGCAACAACACACAACATGGGCCACACCCCCCGAGCACTGCAGTGATGCACATGGCACAGGGCAGCACGCACACCAAGGAGATGGGACAACTGCAATACGTTGGCTGGCACACAACTATCACTCACTCATAACGATGCGTCCAATGCCATGTCCAGTAACCACAACAGACAGCAAATATGCAGGGCATGTCAGGCATGCACACACCTCAGACCATGCACTGTCATGCTGCCACAACACATGTCACGTTCGGCACCCATGGCTCACAGCATGTACCCCAAAAGCATATCCCCTCCCAAATGCGAATCTGGGGCATGGCCCCCATGTTGCCATATGCGTTCCTAAGCGTTCCATTTGAACCCCAAAAGCATATTCCATCCCAAATGCGAATCTGGGGCATGGCCCCCATGTTGCCATATGCGTTCCTAAGCGTTCCATTTGAACCCCAAAAGCATATTCCATCCCAAATGCGAATCTGGGGCATGGCCCCCATGTTGCCATATGCGTTCCTAAGCGTTCCATTTGAACCCCAAAAGCATATTCCATCCCAAATGCGAATCTGGGGCATGGCCCCCATGTTGCCATATGCGTTCCTAAGCGTTCCATTTGAACCCCAAAAGCATATTCCATCCCAAATGCGAATCTGGGGCATGGCCCCCATGTTGCCATATGCGTTCCTAAGCGTTCCATTTGAACCCCAAAAGCATATTCCATCCCAAATGCGAATCTGGGGCATGGCCCCCATGTTGCCATATGCGTTCCTAAGCGTTCCATTTGAACCCCAAAAGCATATTCCATCCCAAATGCGAATCTGGGGCATGGCCCCCATGTTGCCATATGCGTTCCTAAGCGTTCCATTTGAACCCCAAAAGCATATTCCATCCCAAATGCGAATCTGGGGCATGGCCCCCATGTTGCCATATGCGTTCCTAAGCGTTCCATTTGAACCCCAAAAGCATATTCCATCCCAAATGCGAATCTGGGGCATGGCCCCCATGTTGCCATATGCGTTCCTAAGCGTTCCATTTGAACCCCAAAAGCATATTCCATCCCAAATGCGAATCTGGGGCATGGCCCCCATGTTGCCATATGCGTTCCTAAGCGTTCCAATTGAACTCCAAAAGCAAAGTACAAACCAGACCCAGGATGGGCCAGGAGCCCGCATACACCAGAGTCACAATGAGTAGGGGCAAAGCAACACACCCATCGGCATGGCCAATCCGTCCCATGCCACATGTGCACAGCACACAGTCCCATTGCCTAGCACACACAACTACAGATGCCACAGCCACACACTCGCCTCCGGGAAACCCATGTACGAGATTGCACGAACTGCCAATGTCAGACGACTAATACATACTTCGCCAGGTGCAACACAATAACAAATCTCATTCTCTCCACAGGTGACGAACTGCTGGACGCTGGGGATGGAGACAGCAGCCAGCACAGCCAGCCTACAAGCCCCCAACGAGGACACACGGATCTGGAGGATCTGTCCACCTCTTCGGACACGGACCACCAAGCTGGCCCATCTGGCGTGGCAGGGCCCAGCCGCTCCCCAGGACCCCTCCTACCCACCAACCCATCATCCAGGGATGCTGAACAGTCCCAGTCCCCTGCTGCCACTGTCGTTGCGGCCACACCCACGGTCATTGCGGCCACTACCACTGCCGCAACCGCCACCATCGCCGCACCGACCACCACCGCCTCCACCACCACCACGTCTTCGCTGGCACCAGCCCCAGCGCAGGTGGTGGCCCGGCCGACTGGATCCACCCTGGGAGCCACAGCGAGGACCGTGGTGAGCAATGTGGCTAGTGGGCAGGCCGGTGGCAGCAGGACTGGTAGGAGGAGCAGGGTCAGGGAAACGCCAGCCTCCCCTGGGAGCCATGCCCTGCCTCAAATGGCCAGAGTCCTTGGGGCCTATGAAGAGGCCCAAGGACAATGGGCCAGGTCTGCTACTGACACGCGGGAGGTGCTGGGGGTGCTGAGGTCCATGGACGCCCATATGGGCCAATTCGTGTCCCGTATGGACCAACTCGTGGACCTCATGGGCCAGCTGGTGGTGGCGGTGGGGTCACAGGCAAGGCCAGCAACACCACCTCCGCCACCACCTGCTAGGGCGCAGGGTCGGCCAGCAGTGTCCACTTCCCCTGCGTCCACAGCCAGTGAGCACACCTCACCCACCACCAGCAGGTCGCCACCACACACCCCCCTCCCAAACGTGGAAGGGGCCGTCCGAAGAGGAAACAGATCTCCCGGGAGGACTTCGCACGCTCCAGTCGCAAGTGAGGCAGCCAGCCAGCCTTCCGCCAGCCTTCCTTGACCAGCCACTGCATTGACTTGCTCTACGATCCCACTCCACACAGCCATCTGGATGGCATGTGTGTGTTGGACTATGGACATAGAACCAGTGGGTACACCCTGATCATCACGCAGCCATGACCGACAGCTCATTGTCACTGCACGCACCACTTTTGTCATCACCTTACACACAATCACATGTCACAGTTTGTAATAAATGCACCTTTTTCACTAACTGCTGTTTGTGCCCTGTGTTTTATTTGTACGGAATACATCGGCCACCTTGGGCGGAGGGCACCTGATGCGTGGCATGGAAATGGAATCCGGAGGGCCTGTAGGGACCTAGGGGTGGGAGACAGAACAGGAGCACATTCAATGAGTGTGTCACACACCCATCACACAGTACATGTCAACAACTACAAGCAATGTACACACATCGCACAGAGCAATAGGGCACAATGCCACAGTCACCAACAGTGGCATACTACCCTGGCCATGGAGCGTTGACACACTGCACGCAGTGAACATACGGCCACCCTGACACAGCACACACACACCTGCATAGATACAGACACATCATCCGTCGTACATGGACACTCACCGTCAAGTGAAGTAGCGGGCGATGAGCTGCTGCCGCACATTCCCAGCTTCCTCCTCTCCGCTGTCCACCTCACTCGAGCTGTCCTGGTCTGCGGGCTGGGGCCCTGGTTGATCTCCGTCATCCACAATGAGGGGATCTGCTTCCGAATGGCCAGATTGTGCAGCATGCAGCACGCCACCACTATCTGGCACACCTTCTGTGGGGAGTACGCCAGTGCACCCCCGGTGCGGTCCAGGCACCTGAACCTGGACTTGAGGAGGCCAAAGGTACGCTCGACCACACGTCTGGTCCTCCCATGTGCCTCATTGTATCGATCGTCTGCTGGGGTGCGAGGATTCCTCAATGGACTGAGCAGCCATGCCCCATTCGGATACGCAGAGTCACCTGGGTGTGAGGGACACAGAGAACCGTTGCTATTCCAACTGGACAGGGGACAGCATCGCACAACCAGCACGCTACACCACTCCACATACTCACCGACAATACAGCCACGATCCTGTTGCAGATTGGCCATCAGTCGTGGCAAGATGCTGTTGCGCATTATGTGTGCGTCATGGGCCGAGCCTGGAAACTTTGCACACACGTGGGTGATCACCATGTCCGCAAGGCACACCACTTGCACATTCAGGGAGTGCGTGTGCTTCCTGTTGCGGTACAGGTGCTCAGTGGCCTGTGGTGGAACAAGGCCAACATGAGTGCAGTCAATGGCTCCCACGACGTGTGGGATTCTGCCAAGGGCATAGAATGCACCCTTCACTGCCGCCAATTCACGAGCCCTGGGGAAGCGGATGTACCTGTTCCGGTACAGCATCATGGCTGCCAGTACATCCCTCAGCACCTTGCTGAACATGGGCTGGGACATCCCTCCTCCACTGCCCACTGTGTGCTGGAATGACCCAGTGGCGAAGAAATGCATGGCGGCCATCACCTTAGCCGTGGGGGTGACAGCAGTCGGATACACCCTGCGGGGACGGAGATGGGGCTCTAACATGGCACACAGTCGATGCAGAGTTGGCCTGTCCAGCCGAAACTTCCTGATTACCTCTGTATCGTCCATGTCCGCCAGCAATTGGTATGGGCGGTCAATGTTCGGTCTCCGCCTGGGTTAAATGGCAGAGGACACATGTCATAGCAACACGGCACATAGCAATTTCGCATACACATCACTGACATGACTGAGCAAGCACATGAGCCACAGCCCAGCTGTCAAGCTGGGACGGCACGGCCACAATACACTTACACAGGTCTCCCAACAATGGCAATGGCAAGTGAGACATACCACTGCCATGTGCATGCACATGGGGATCTAGGCCCCAATGACTTGCGGGGCGTGCTGATGGGGACTGACTGCATATTCGTCAAGCGGCAACGCCACGGCAACATGAGTGTCTGCTGAGCATGGTACTGCTTCCGAGGCTGGATGAGTATGGCACACGACGACGACGATGTGGGCACGGGCTGAGCGGCCAATACAAGTGGGACCTGTGGCACGAGGGGATATGAGACAGTAGTAGGTGTCAGCACTGCACCCTATGTACAGCACTGTACGGATCACAGCTCCCGAAACATTGACTGGTGTCCACATTGACAGCCCCATGCCAAGACGGCTGTGTGCTTGCAGTCACACGTCACAGGTGAGAGGTTACTTTGCACGTGCCAGGTGGCAGTCGTACATAGTGGGAGCTGGCATGTGTGTGCATGTGTCTCCTGTTCAGGATCCACCAGATGGGCGCTGACTCTGTACTGACCATTGGACACAGCATGTTCCGTGGAAGGCTTGTGTGTGTGGGATGGTGGCACTGGATGTGCCTCCGTTGGGTGGGGGGCCATGCACACGGCGGGTACGTCGATGATTGCGCATTGTTGGTCACGGTGGGTGCACCAGCTAAGATGTGTTGCCCTGTGTTCAATTCCTATGTCCGCATGATGATGGACTGTGGATGTGGGCAGACTACACATTGGTCGATGTGCTGTCTATATGCATGTGCCTTCACACCAGGCACAGCTGCCCCTGCACATGTGACCCCTGCTGGACTCGCTGCTGGGTCTGTGGAGCTGATGCACCTTCTGCGCGTGGGGCGGACAGCTCTCCTCACTTCCCTCATTGCGCATGTCATGTCTTTGCCGCAGGTGACATGGATCATGGAGGGCCCACATGTACGCGTGGGTAGGCTACACATGATTGTTCACTGGTCTCCACCCCCAGTCAGTGTTTCGAATGGGAAGGTTGTCGTGCTGGTGGTATGTTCGATGTGGCGGATGGGCGGGCCTAGGTGCGGGCTTACATTCCGGACATGGGGGGGTAGTTGGATTGGCGACTAGTTGCAGTACACACGGGACACGTCTCTTCCATTCCACATCTGGGTCATCCCTTGTACTAACTGACAGTGATACAGTCATCTTCGCCCCAGCCCTCATGTCCTCCCCTCGCCCCCCAATATGCATGCTCACCTGCGAGGCTAGCGCTTGCACAGGCAGCCCCAAGCTCGCACCAGAGAGGGCAAGGAGTGTATGTGTGGGTCCAGTTGCACGAGTGGGCTGTCTCAGGGTATGATGTGTGGCGGGACGCCGTCCACCTGCGTGGTGCCCCAAATGGAGACCCGGCCTGCATGGACTATGCATCACAGTCTTCGCCTTCCGGATCCGCCACCTGCGACACCCAGTGGCTGTGGCTGCCCTTGCGGCCATGCTGCGTCCGTCTGTGGCTGATGGCCCACACATTCACTCTTTGGCCTCTCTGGGGAGGGCTCAGGGGTGGTGGCGCACGCGCTTGCACTTAGTCGCAATGGCATGTGGCGTGGTTGGTATGATGGGCAATGGATGGGATGGTGCGAGCCACCTCCCGTGACGTCAGTGCTGCTCGTGCTGTGGTGCGTCCCCCTACACTTCCATTTGACTTTTTGCCATGCTGGACGTTGAGGTTCTATTGCCTGCGTGATATGACCAGGAGGAGCGCGAGGAGACCTCTCACACACCATGCTCCACTGCCATCCCGTGCCCTGTATCGCCTGTGCGGATTGACTATGTTGGGGTTACACCTGGTCGACTGGGGCTGTGTGTGCCTTGTCAAGGGGCATGGCGGGCGCACAACAGGATCCAGCTTGTCCACAGAGTGTGGGCTGAGGTGCGCCTGGTACCGCTTTGTACGTGTGCCCGGCTGCTGTGCACACACGTGTTCACTCCCCCCGACAGGTGTCCTCTCACAATGCCCAGGGAAGCGGTGGTGTACTGTTCATGACCCCTCCCAACACGGCGTGCTCCAACTTGGCATGTGCGCATCTACCCGTCGCACCCACCCACCTGAGCACTGCGTCCATACGACTTCACACGACACATGTGTGTCTTCCACAGTAGTGCTACTCATTTGCGTTGACATCCAATACCAGTGGACTACATGGTCATGTCACGACTGCCGTGTACTTCACATACTCTCATCCTCTCTCATTCGTACTTGTGAAATGAGTCAGCGGAGACAGTTCTGGTTTCAAACATTATATTGAGTCTTCTGTCCTCTGTGATGCAGTATAGTGGACACTACTGGCAGCGGAATACATGTTGAGGATATACTGAGCATGATTACAAATGGGATAGGGTGTGGGGTTACATCTGCTTGGCCAAGGCTGTGCTAATGTACATTTACGTATAGCTGCGGAGCTGCGGACTTTGACACAGACGGTATACATGTAGCCTACCAGACCGCTCGGCATCATGGGCACAGTCCATCTCAGTTCCATGTGACAGGTTTGCTGCGGTTGTTCCTCATGCACGCGTGCATGTGAGATGACATCAGGGCATGTGCTTGCGTGCATGCAGCGGCGTGCCACTTGTTGTTGCACTGTGGTGGTTACTGGACATGTCACAGTCACTGGGGTCGTGTTGTTGTTGTATGCACTTGTCGTCCATGCAAAGGTCCTGGTATGGGATTCCCGGGGCGGGGGTGGGAGGGGTGCAGCACCCACAGACTCCAGGCGACCTATTCATGTCCACTGAGCGGTGTGTGTGTCCATGTGCGCTGGATCCATGTCGTGTCCTGGTTGTTCGTGCAGTTCCGTCCATGTGGGTGCGATGCACAGAGCCCATGCCACTGCCTCCCACGATGCATGCGGTGTTCCTGGATGTGATGGGGAACAGTGTGCATGTCCCGGTCATATCCGATGTCATGGCGATGTCGTTGATGGTGTGGTTACAGTTGCCGGTCGTTTGGTATGGCTGTTGTGGTGGTGACTGGCCAGTCCGTGCGGAAGCTGAGCATGGGTGCGGGGTTGGACTTCATAGGTCACTCGGGGAACCTGCGTTGTGGTCCGACGTATTTACAGGTTGACAGGTATGCGATGCCGTCCAGCAGGGCTTCCATGTCATTGGTGGTGTACATGTTTGCCAGCCAATGAAGCGGATGGTGGCTGTCAAGGTGTTGTTCGTAGGTTGTCCCTTGGAGGACCATGATGGGGCATGCTGGGTGACATTCGATGTAGCTGTTCTCGATGATCCGTCGTGTGGAGGCACAGTGGTTCCATTTCAGTGCGCGTGCGATGTTGGCCACATACGCCATGCCCCCATAGGCAGAGCAGGCCCTGTCGTGTGCGTCCAGAGGGAGGAGTAGTGGTAGCAGGTCCGCCTTCAGACATGCCGGGTTGGAGAGGCATATCTCGACGGGATGCTGGTAGGGACACCTCCGACAGTAGAAGACGGGCATGACGCAGCTGAACAATGTGATGCGGTAAGTCAGTCGGTAACTTACGTTCAGCAGGGACAGGAGATCGCATCCCAATGTATGTATCGTGTTGGTTTGGTACAGCTTGAGCTCTTCGGCGTAGTTGGGTAGGTGTGTTGCGGTTGCCATTTCGCAGCGGTTCGTAGAGGTGGCGTGCTCCGGCTGTGTGTGCAGTCTGCAATGTGCACGCTCCGGGGTTGCTGTGAGCTCTGTGTAGTCGTGGGGAGACAGGACTTGTGTTCTGTTGGCTTGTTTGGAGGACACGGGCCCTCTTCCCACATGCTTCTCAGACAGTTCAAGGTCGGTGCTGTGTGACTCCTTCCAATTAACTTGCATGTGGCCGACATGGGGGAGTGTTTTCTTCTTTCTTCCCCGTCCGTTGTGTGCTTCTGTGATATGCGCTATCTGCCGTGTGGTCGGTCTCCTCGGCATGCCTGTGTTGGTCTATTCTTGGACAATGGCCGTATTCACCGGCTTCTGTCGTAGGGCTGTGGTTTCGGTGTTGGAATGGAAGGTCATTCAGTGCTGTCTGCTCTCCCTTGTGTGGGCGGCAGGCTGCCTTTCCGCTCTGCGTTGGGCCTTGTGTGTGGATGTAATTCTTGGGCCACCTGTTGTCGGTCCCCGGGCTCTTTGGTGTTCCGTTTCATGTGTCTTGTTCATATGTGCAGGGTGGTATGGGTTTTTCAGTGTGGTACTGGCGTTCCTCTTCCCGAAGGGGCCCTGCTTCTCCTAGTTGGTGTTGCCGCTGCTGTGTGCTTCGCCATGTTTGTTACACTGGGGTGTGTCCTGCTGTTGCGTGACTTGACTGACATGTGTGCGTCGGTTGTGTGGCGTTGGGTGTTGTCCGTGAATTGGGCGTTGGGGACATGTCTGTGGCCGGCCTGTCACGTGTCATGTGCGTTCGGGGTGGGGCTGGTGTGTGTGCTGCTTGGTTGTGTCCCTGTGTCTGTGTGCGACGCATGCATGGCGCTGCGGTTGGCCTCTGCGTTGTGCGCATGTGTGGCGGCGTCATCGGCGCTTTGGGGCCGTGACGGGGTGGTTGGTTCCTAGTCCCAGGTGGTGTGTACACATGTGTTCCGCGATGTTAGGATTTGGCCTGTGTGTCATATGTGGATGCAATGGTGGATGTGTAGTGTGCACGCGCTGGTGGGGGTTGTCCGCTTTTTCCGCCCTTGCACTGTGTGCGCTGTTTGCGTGCACTTGTTGTGTGTGTGCCTACCTGCGTCTCCGCGGTACGTTGCGTCCTTGGTAGTGCATCAGCAGAAGCATGGGAAGGGCCTGCAGTGCTGGATTCATGCCCGGGGTGCCGCTTCTTCGTTGTCCGTGCTCTGCGTCCGTGTTTCCGCCTCTCTTTCACGTGCGGTGTCTCTTTGCCGTGGGAGCCGTTTGTTTGCGGCATCGTAATTTATGCGCCGGGCGGGACGTGTTTCGTCGGACGGTGTGTGTCAGTTGTGCTGCGCCGCTACGTGTGCGGGCGCACTTTGATGGCGGACGGTGTTGCTGGCTTGCCGGCGGTGTTTGGCCTGCTTTTCGCATCGTAATTGGGCGGGCGTGTGGACTGCTGCGTGCCGGCGGTAACTGGTGGTTTCTGCATCCGCCAGCACGGCGGTTGTGCTTCCGCCCGCCATCGTAATGTGCCCCTTAGTTTTTATTTTTACATTTTGTGGGTGAAAAATGTAAAAATAAATATTTAGAGACATATTGTTATTTTCAATAAAAAACAAAACAAAATTGTCTCGGAGTCTTTCTTTTAACATTCTTCATCCCAAAAATGTAATCATAAAAATATCCACAAGAAGTCAGTGTGTGTGTTTTTTGTATACATTTTCAGGCAACATAAAACGCAGCCATAGAACCAGCCCTTAGATGCTGCTGCATTCCCAGCTGTAGAGCAAAAGCTCCAGTTTGGGAAGTCTTGTAAAATATCTGGTAAGTTCTCCTGGGGTCATGATTCAATGACCCAGGAGACTTACTGGTTTTTTTTCTGATCACAAATCCCTGCACCCCCCTATCAACATTTTTTAAAAATGGTTGTGCCCCTGCCCCTTCTAGGGACATCTGCAAAACCAAAAAAATATGTATGGTATTATGGGGATCTCCTTGAAGGAGCGGTGAATGATAAATCAGGGGCTATGGCTGCTGGTTTTTTATTCACTTTTTTTGTTAAATTCTGGGTGCCCTGGTTCCACTCAGGACACCCATTGCTTTTTTTTTTTATAGGAGGCTGCGGAGGGAGCCTCTGGTCCTCTGCAGCCTGCTGGCTCCTGCGCAGCTAGCATTTTTTATTTGAGGGGTGCCCCTGTGGCACCCCAAACCATTGTTCTTGTTGGAGGCTGTGTGGGGGAGCCCCAGGGCCCCTGCGGCCCTGCTGGTTCCCTGCTACTACTGGAGCTGGCTTGTTTTTATATTTTGTAAGTGGGGTGCCATGGTGCCCTCCTGGGGCACCTCACAGCTCGTCCCTATTTGGGGCTGGGGGAGGCCCAGGGCCCCCTCAACCCTGCTGGCACCTCTACTTGCACCCATCCTGGGCACAGCAGGATCCAGCTTTGCTCCACCTCCCACCCCACAGAAGCAGTTTTCTTTTGCTCCCACCAGTTGGAAGAAATGAACAGTATTTCCCTGCCCAAGGAATTCTGGCAGGGAACAGAATTGTGCTACCACCCTGCAGAAGCTGCTTTGTGCTCCAGCTAGGTGTGAGCATGTTATACTTTCCCTGCCCGCGCTCTTCGGTAGGGAAATAGATGGTGTCCCGTGGGTGGACTCCCTGGTTCACATTCTCTGAACCAGTCCAGGGGATGGGAACCCCGGGGCCATTCTATGGCTCATGGCGGGAGGGCCACGTGGCCCCATTCTCCTTAATTAAAATAACACCCTGGTTGATGGAGTCCTTGGTGCCTCTTAGAGGTTTGGGGAAGGGGCCATGTGCCTTCTCTCCTTTATAAGGATGTTGTCCCCGTGGGATGGGATTCTTAGGGCCTTTTTAGGCTCAGGTAGGTAGGTCGTGCAATCCTTTCTCTTCATTAAAATATTGGCGCCATGGTACAGCGTCACTGAAGCCTCTTAGAGGCTTGAGTAGGGGGCCATGTGCCCCCCTAGACCATTACACATAGGGGTTTGCCCATATGCCCCTGCCAGACTTGGACTGTATTCAAGGATCCAAATAAGAAAATATGATAACTGGCAGGGATAGATTGAACACAGAAGTTACTTAAGTCCCACAATTAAACTTATTTAGGTGGGTAGAGTCACTGGATCATTAAAGTGCTGTTCGCCGATTTGAATAGTGTCACCACTACTTATCTTAATTCTGATTACTCCAAGACATTCTTTTATTGTAATTATTAAGACTATATCAGCAGACATTCAGAACAATTCTTAACACATATATGCCCAAATATCAATTATCCTCATTATTTTTGCCATACCCATAGTCTGAACAATTGTAAGAATGTCTGTCTCAAAGACACTGATCCATTGAAAAGGGTAGACACGTTTTGGACTTCTTAATTTAACAGCCTTTTACAGGACCAAAGGAAGACAGGATATCTACAACAAACAGCAAAACATATATTTAAAAATACAGCTATATAGCTGCTACAAGGAGATTAAAAAACAAAAAAACCAGGCCGGCTTATGTAAACAGTAAATACCATCAGTATGCTCCATTATTAATGAGGAATGACTTATACATAGTAACAAGGACATCTTCCTTTATACAACTAGGGCAAAATTGGCAGGCAACAATCACACTTGCAAGAATATCAATGGGCCAGAACTCATTATAGAATTGAAAAAATCATGCAAAAGATCCTGAAATGAGAGTGGTGCCCGCGGTGTTCCTATATACACAAGGTATATCAATATACCATTTAAAGGATCCTCAAAAAAGTACTCACAAGGGGGTTCGTATATGCAATATGCCATGCAACTATGCCAAATCAATGACCGCTATCAATGCACACCTAACCGAAAGGTGAAAACTGATGTTAGTAATCTCTTACAGAATCTACTGGGATAAATGCTCATTTATTTTTAATTAATGTGGTCCATAATGTATCTTACATTTCAGGTACAGCTAAGCATCTGAGCATTGACACCATGGCAAAACAAACATTACGGGGTAACAACTTTATGTTAAAGACATCCAGTGCAACAATGTGCCAGCAAACCATGGAACAAAGAAATCTCTTACCATATATCCAAAATGGAATGGAGCCAAATAAACTGTGGTCGCTTTCTATAAGGAACCAGGAAGAGCCAATCAACAATATTGAATGACAAAAATGGGAGAACTCCGCAACTCTCCCCTTCAATAGCATATGCGCCGCCTCACCAGAGTCCTGGTCCATCCTGGTGGCGTTTTGTAATAGCGGGAGTTGCCCTTTTAAAAAAAAAAAAAATTGGCAGCAAATTCCTGAATCCTCTGTGAATTTGCGACAAATTTTATAACAAGAAATACATTTTCAAAGCCATGGGCATAAAGAAATGTTGCTTTTTGGTTACTCACCCTGCCCTAGTAATTGTCATTTTTGCAGCCACTTATTGCAATGCACGCCCTGTTGTGACTATTGGTATTGGTGTGGCATGGTGGCTGGCTATTGTGGCCTTAATATAGCCAGTGGCGTCTCCAAAAATGACTTTTTGCAGGAGGCACGCGAGTCAAAGTTAATACTGATGGGGCCACCTGTAAAGGGACATCGCATGTGTGTTTACCTATATACAATTATTTAAAATGTTTAAATATGACTGTATAAATTTTATAGAAAGGTAGATAGACACATACATAGAAACTTGTATTTAAACATTTGAAGTAAACATGTAGATTCATGTATTGCCCAAAAAAATCACTGCAATGCAGTGAACGTTAGTTGCACATAACAATGTGCTTGGTCCCACACTTTGTTCCTGTATTGATAATCAATTGAACCGTATGCCTGTATCAAGCCGAGATGGGCTGTGGGTAGCACCCCAGAAAGAATAAGCTTGTGCGTTAGCGTTACCGAACTAAAAATCAATTGAACAGTATATCGATATTAGGCCCAGATGAGATGTTTGCGTGCTCCCTGAAAATAATGTTCTGCTGCATTAGCATAGGTTTGTTTGAGGATTGTCATCAGGGTTGTGACCGGATGATATTACCTAACTGCATAGTTTTTAGGTTTCGCCTGCACAGTGCTTGCACTGTGCTTGTGAAATCTCTTCTATTTAATATATCTTAAAAGGGGGCTCTTATCAGTTCCCATTGCCAAATTACTCTGTTCAATCACTTTTGTGTGGAACTTTTTTTTGTTAACTTTACCTGCCTGCACACATTTATGATACTTCTACTAAAGCTGTTCACACTGTTTAATCCCCATTCACTGTCAAGATAAGGTCTCTTCCCAAAGAAAAGACAGACAGCTTCTAACAGTATGCCGGAATGCTTGCTTTTTATTACTTAGTTGTGTAAAGCAGATGCTTTAGCCTTAGAACGTTTGTGGCATTTCCTCTTCAGTACCTTTCTTTGCACTTTGTAAGCATTATTGGATAGATTTTTTCAATGTAATCTATTTGGTCATTATGATCAAATTCTAAATGTTGTAATAAACATTGCACCTTAAAAATAAAGTTAACATACAAAAGCTATGCTATATTTTAGTACTAAACAGGCAGCCACAAGTGCAGTTACCTTGCAGACAACAAGATCATGATTTGAGTGGTGCAGCAGGTGCAGCAGCACCGGGCCCAAAAGCTGCCAGAACTCCTCTAAACACATAATATTGTTAAATGTTACTATTAAACAGGCAGTCACAAGTGCAGTTATCTAGCAGGCACTAGGGCCATGATTTCAATGGTGCAGCATGTGAAGTAGCACCAGGACCAAAAGCTCTAGGCACCCCACTAAACACCTAATATTGCTATATGTTACTACTATACAGGCAGACAAAATTGCAGTTATCTTGCAGTTAAAAGGGGCTTGATTTGAATCATGCAGCACATGCAGTGGCACCGGGACCAAAAGCTCTAGTGACCCCACTAAACACAGAATGTTGCTAAATTTTACTGCTAACAGGCAGTCACAAGTGTAGTTATCTAGCAGGCACTAGGGCCATGATTTCAATGGTGCTGCAGGTGCAGTGGCACCGAACCAAAAGTTGTCAGAACTCCTCTAAACACCAAATATTGCTATATTTAACTACTAAATAAGCAGTCACAAGTTCAGTTACCTTGCATGAGCTAGAGTCATGATTTCAATGGTGCAGCAGGTGCAGTGATACTAGGGCCGAAAGTTTTGGGAACCTCTCTAAATAACAAATATTGCAATATTTTACTACTAAACAGACAGTCACAAGTGCAGTTACCTTACAGGCAATTTGGTCGTTATTTGAATGGTGCAGCAGGTGCAGCGGTACCGGGTCAAAAGTTGTCATAACACCTCTAAACACCAAATATTGCTATATTTTACTACTAAACAGGCAGTCACAAATGCAGTTATTTTGCAGGCACGAGGGGCATGATTTGAATTGTGCAGTAGGTGCAATCACACTGTGCCCAAAAGTCATCAGAACTCCTCTCAACACACAATATTGCTATTACATCAATTTGTTCTATTAGTTCCCTCTTTCATTTCATTTTTCAAAATGTTGCTATTACTTACCCACAATATACCACGAGTAAGAGCACAATATATTGCCTTTTTGTACATAAATAATTCATAACACTTTAACAGACTTTCTGTAACTTATATTATACAACTACTCAGCGAGCTACAACTTACAACAAAAAACAGCTTTTTATTGATCACATGGGTGAAACCTAACGCATTTACCAATGCTTCTTTCTCTTGGTCATGCTCTCAAAATATAATACTATGGGATGAACCAGGTCTAGGCAAGCTGTTCCCCCTGTTTTACCCAGCTCCTTTTCTTCCTTTCTCTCCAAATCCCTCCTACATTGTAAAATGTGTAATTTAATCTTTGTATGTCTATTTGTTACAGCTTACTGCTGAAACCAATAAAGATGATTTGATTCCACAACGTGCAGTGCTGGTTTTATTTTCTGTGATGTCTTCCAGGCGATAGTCAACAGCTTTGGGGAAGGATGGCTCAGGACAAATGTAGCAGGGGAACGGCCTCTCTGGCTCCCTCTAGAGACACTGGTGATCTACCATTTTCCACAATGTGCTGAAATAAAAACACATAATTTTTCACCAAACTTATGCTTGGTGTTGTCCAAAACAGTGTTACCCAGTTTCATGTTTATCAATGTGTGAGCCTTATGAAGATGAAAAGCTGAAATGTGCTTGCTAAGATTTGGTCGGCCTTAAGCACTAAATCTACACCCCCCACTAAACCTTCTCAGCCACCTTGCAAGCATGGAAGCTTTGTAGCATATTGATGTTATACGCAGTGGTTCTGGGGCAGACTCTCAACAAGACTATGTCCTATTCAGGAAGGCTTTAGGCTGTGTTTAACAGTCGTGGCTGCTGCCTGGAAGCAGCAGTGCAAGGGGCGGGGGGTCACAATATAAGGCGGACGCCTATCCTGCATCCTCTTCCTGTGAGAAGCAGGTGGCAGGAAGCACCAGGGCTCCCACGCTCCCGCAGCCAATCACAACGCTACAATGCAGCATTGTGATTGGTCTGAGTGCTGTGACACAGTGCTCAGCCAGGGGCTGTAGGGGTGGGCATGTTCTCCATCCAGGTTGTAATGCAGCCTGCATGGAGAAGGGGGAAAGTGCGCATGACTGGTTTGGGTGGCCCGAGAGACCAAACAGTCATTGCGCACTTAGGAGGGTTGCACACTCCTCCCCTGATCTTCAGCCCCACCCGCCCCCTCACGCAAGCTGCCGCAGCAGGAGGACAAATTAAAATGATAACATTAGTTATTATAATTTTATTTGTTCCTTTCTTTTCCTGCTCCGAGGCAGTGGGGCGACGCTCCTCCGCCGTTTAATGTTGAGTATGAGATAATGTGATGTGTGTGAGTGTATGCTGAGGAATAAAGAAGTATCTAACTGCAGCTCCCTTGTGGCGTATTTCATTCACATGCTCCAGGGCTGGGAAAGACACTACATCTGGCGACGAGTAGTGAATACGTGCCCCAAAGGAAACCAGGCTGCTGTCCCTGAGAGTTTGCAGTGGTACGGAAAACTGCTTGTGCGTGCCACGTGTGCCTCAAATCGATGCAAAGCAGTCTGTGACTGGTACATGTGGAGTCAAAGCCCTGCTCCAGTCCATACAGGGCTGGGGAAGATGCTACAACCTTCTCTTCATTGCGACTTAAAGCGATTAACCAGTAAGTGGAGCTTTTCATTTTCTAATTACAATTAAGATTCAACGACTTAGGGACATATTTCTCTGTGGTGTTAGAGCAGGGATATAGCTCATTAGCCTAGATGCGGAAAAATAACACGTTCCTTACATTTTTGATGCAATTATTGATGCCGAGAAAGCAAAGCCCTGTAAGTGAACCCTCACCTCTTGACGTCATGCAGAAGTCGCGTTGAGCTTAGTTATAGCTCACAATCCGATACTTTTGGTGACATTAGTGTCTACCTCGGTTCCACTCTCCGGGAGATAATGTAGGCCGAGAGAAAGAACCGAGTTTGCATCTTGCAGGCCTTGCCAGCCCCCTTTGTCTCTGAACGGCAATTTGCATTTTATTATAACCCATAATGTTTTGCAATGCAATCTTGCTGTAAACACTTGTACTAATTCACCATAACGGAATGATGACATGGGGATAATTACAATATGGTTTTCGTGTGGAAAGGGTTTCCATGTCTATTTCACTGGCTACTGTTCATTAAAGCTGTGACATGCAGCTGTTTATGTTCTGTGCAATTCTATCACCAGCTGGAGCGGTTTTTGCCTTCTTTACTTTTTTTAATTTATATTTGCAATTATTCCTTCTCTGCCACAATCTTCCTTTTCAGCTGCACTTTTTTGTGTGCAAATTTTCTGTGCATTGCTTCTTTACCCCTTCCTAATTTAATTTCGTCCGCCATTCTAGCTTCTTAACTACATTATATTTGTTTATTTTGCTAATAAAATATGTACTGTGTAAATTACTTCTAGGCGGGGGGGGGGTGTTGGGGTCCTAAATAGAGGTTATTGAATTGCGAACCAACTAAGTTGCAGGGCCCTGGGAAAAGACTACCTACGGTTTAAGGTTAGCTGTCTGGGGAGAGTCTGCAGCATTGCCATATATTTTGTTAGGAGTCACATTACATGGTGACTTGTTCTGTTGGGGTCTATGTAAAGAGTGGACTAGCCTAGGTAGATGTCTTCTTGGGTTCAATTCTGTTGGTTGTTGCCTTGGTGGCGGTGTCTCTGAACCTGGCAGAGAGTCAGAGAACTTTGAAGGTAGGTCATGCTTTGATTCCCTGGTGATAATAGTCCTGTGTTAGTATTTTGGTTGCATGGCCGTCACTGTTGGTTCTTGTTGTTTTACTCTGCCCTACGCTTTATCTGAGCTCGATCTTGTGGTATGAAAAGGGGATAGTTTAGGACTGCCCTAAAATTCATGATGTGTGGGGCATTGTGGATGCTGGGAGAGATTTTTCCATAGATGTTGGCCTGAGATTGAGAAGAACCTGTCTCCTAGTGTTGCACATTTGGTTTTGGCAATGACATTTGTGTTGGCCTGGGAGGAGTGGCATGGGTGTGCAGGTTGGTGGTACAATATTTTCGTGCAAGTAGGTGAGGCATAGTTTTTTTAAATTGCTCCAAGTCTGTGCAGATTTTAATTTGGATGTGTGTTGTTGTTAAAGACAAAAAATGAAACAAGATCGAGCATTTGGTCCACTTGAAATCATCGTATTTGATATATGGCGAGGCCCATACACTGTGCATTGTCAAAGTTCATGCATGAATTGACTAATGGGCCTACTGTCGTGGAGCTGTGCTCTGTTGAGATGAAGGTACGGTCACATGATAATGACTATTTCTGTGAAGTCTTTCACATTTATTTTGGTCACTTTTATTTCCTGAACAGTTAAGGGCTGTCCTGCAATTCTCATCTTGGCACTTTGTGCCTTGTTATTTTAGCTTTAAATACATCTATGGTTTGTTCTTTTATATTCCTTGTCGTAATTTCTATTACTTCCTTTCTGCTTCGGTGTGAACGAGGGTTGGCTCAGTATTTTGGGTAAGTCCTTTCTCTGTTTCTGCTCCCAAGACCGCTCAATAGGGACAAGAACTTGCTGAGGAGTGGCGGGGCTGAGGCTTCATAGTGCCAGTGCCTCCCAATGAACGCCACCTAGACGCTTTTTACATAAACTCAAGACTAGACACAATTATTGCAGCATTTATTTGGGGCCATAGGCGAAAAAGGAGGAAGCTGTACCCTTCCTAATATTTAGTTTCACTCCAGGGCACTTCGAGCTAGAAGAATGGTGTAGGAAAGTAGATCTGCTTTTATGCTTACCCCCACTTTTTGCCTGGTGCTAAGCTGATTCTGACTGGGATCCTGCTAGTCAGGACCCCAGTCTATCTGCTTTCTACCCTAAATTGGTATGTTCAGTACTTGGGTACATCCTAGATTGGATACTGGGGTACCCTTATCAGTCCCTAGTATATGGTACTAAGGTACCCAGGGCATAGGTACCTTGGAGATCCCCCATGGGCTGAAGCATGCATTATACCACCCATGGGAGACAATTCAAAATGGAAATACAGGCCTGGCATTGCAGCCTGTGTAAGTTGGTGCTAGCACCACTTACTAAAGATATAGTTTTCCTAGACCTAGGGTCACTGCACTTAAAACCTATAAGTCACATAGGGGTGACTTATAGGTTTTAAGTGCAGTGACCCTAGATGTAGATCCTGAAGGCAGGTTGCTTGGTTCTAAGTGAGAGGGTGACCCTGCATGAGCAGGACACCCATACAGCCTACGGAGCCCATTCTCCCGGGTTGTCAGTGAAGCAGCTATATACTATATAGAGGGGCACTGCATAATTACGCAATGACCATCTCGAAACTGGCTGCAACAAATCCTATCATGTTTGATATCAAACATGTTGGAATCATACCCCCACACTTTAACCGGTGTGGGAGGTATGATTCCAATCACTGGAAGAGCCCTCCGTTAGCTCTCAGTGTTCCCGGGGCAAACCTTCTAGACCCGGACAGCACAAAATGGTTGCTGCTGACCAGAGACACATTTCTGCCTTCCTGCTGCTGAGCCAAGCTCGAGCAGGGGAAGGCAGAACAATAAGCATCTTGTCACAGGGAGGTGTCACCACCTCCCAGACAGGATTTAGTGTATTGGGACCGGGTGGGTGCACTTGCCAGTGTCCCTGTGCATAGTCCAGTTCAAACCAGTCCTGGGAGCCGTTGGCTCCGGCTCTGGCACGAAAGTGGACTAAGGACATGGGAGTAACCTCCCCCCTGTCCAGACCCTCCCCTGGGAGGGTCCCCTGAATCGTCCCAACCCTTTCCTAAGGGTACTTAAGGGCTTACCTGTGGGTGGGTCCCTAGATTCATTGTGGGACAAGATTCAGATCAGACACCACTTCTACTTCTACCATCTGGATACTTTGGACTTCACTGGATTACGTTTGGGCTCGACTTCGTCTCCCTTACAGTCTGCTGCATCGTCTGTGCCTGTGCACCATACAGGAACCTTCCAAGGCCTATGGGCATCAAAGACACCTGACGGAATCTCCCTTGGAGTGAAGGAGTCACTCCCCTGCATTCACAGGCACCGCAACTAAGTCGACCAGTCTGTTGATCCTGAGATTCTCCGGACTCCGCAAGGTTCTGCAACACAGGTGGTGGTTTTCCCCAGCTCCCGAGGCCTGCCTTCCCTTTCACCATGTTTGAGGCCAGTATCCCTCTTGGGTGTTGCAATAACCGAACCCCTGTGCACTGCGTCAACTTGCAGTTGCAAAGGCTTGTTAGCTTCCTCTAAAGAAGAACTTCGGGTTTCCAAGTAGCCCCAACCTCGAGCACCTCCAGTGACCAGAATCTTCAGCCACAACACATCGTGTGCACCGTGGCCTGCATCTTTTGGTGAGCTGCTTGAGGTCCTCTCGTGACTCCAGTGCCTCCGGCCTGTGGGTCAATTTGAGGGTTACCGTTGTTTCATTTGGGCTCCCCTGATTGCTTGGGGCCTGCCCTGACTCCCCTGCTTGTGGTGAGTCCCCTGGATCTTGCTGGTCCCGACGTTGCTCCTTCTTCAACTTCTGCATTGGTTGCATTTGCCAAGGCTTGTTGGTGCTCCCGCCGGACACCGACCCCTCAGCACTCGACATCCTTTGTGGGACAGCTCGTGCATGGCTCCTGGTCTTCCTCAGCATCGCCTGGTCCTCACAGCTGCAGTCAAGGTCATTGTCACCCATCCTGCAACACCCGACATCGAAGGGCATTTGTCTTCCAAGTCTCCTGGTCACCTCAGAGTGACATAGACTCTGTTTCCTCTGCTTGAAGGTACCTCTCATCTAGAATCCATCTCCAGATTCCACCAGACACTTTCTCCTTCTTCTGCAGCGGCACTTTCCTAAAGTCCTCCATTGGGTTCAATGGCGGTTTCCGACACCACTTCACACGTATGCACCCGGCTTCCCTGGTGTAGGTAATGTGGGTACTAGGGTATCAACTGGTGGGGTGGCTCTCCAACCTTCTGTCTTCCACAGGGTTTCTTCAGGGTCCACTGGGAAGGGTCCTTATTCTTTAAAAATCCAACTGCGACTTACCCGTAGAGTTGAACGGAGCACGCAGTCTTGTTCCCACACTGCACACGCTCTCCGTGTGGTCCCTATCTACTCACCTCGGGTGGTTCCTTGGGTCCCCAGCACTTCTACGTCCTCTCAACACTGTCTTGACCTGAGTCGTGGTTCTTATACCACTTTCTTAGTATATGATCTGGTCCTCCCCAGAGTCCACTCTGTATTCTGTGCAAATTTACTGTGTTTCTTTGCAAAGTATGCTGTGCATTGTGATTATCTCCGGGTAGGAGATATCTAAACGTGTTAGAGAGTATTGTATAATAAATACATATTTTTTTAAATACCTTGTTCACTTAATCTATAATATAAGAATGCATTCTGGTGAAACAAGCTGCTTTACACTCCTTCTGGACTAAGCCTGAAGGCTGCTCTCCACAGCTACCACTTAGAGAGCTTCTAAGGTTGTCTAAGACCACTTAAATCACCATAAGTGTTGTCTGGACTGGTGCAGGGTGCCCACTTACATTAGTGGACATCATATACCAGGCCAGCTTCTCACAAATGGCTAAACTGGTAAAAGATAAATCGAAGGTATTTTCGCAAATTAATATGTATTTATTTTTTTATAGTACCCCTTTTCGGTCTATTTCCCTTTACTAACCCTCAAGAAAATGCAAAAGATTTGAAATTTAAAGTGTTTTTTAACCCTTATATGGCAGCAAATCTGTATTCATTTAAAAAGTCCTACTTTACAAGGTTATCAGCTTGTATGGAGCAACCCTATATTGACAGTAAGTTGTTGGAATAAGTGCTATGGGTGGGTACCTATCTAAAAATGTTATATCAGTTACATTCGGGAGGGATATTAAAAAGTTTCATGAAATAGAAAATTAATTCAGTGTCCCACGTGCGCAGTTCTTAATACTTACAGAAAACAAGAGTGAATGTGTCCTTGTGTAATGTAACTGGTGCTCAAGTAAAGTGCTCCAATACCCTCGTGATGAATTTGCGCTATATAAAACTGCAAAAAAAAGAATGTGCCTTAATAATTTTAACACCCAACCCTGTATCTGATACACTTCCTAAAATATACTCGAAATTAATGATTCATCCACTTCCTTGGATTAGAATGCTATATGAAGAGTTTATAGCCAGTCAAACAGACAGGAGGGTTCACCGGGCATACAAATAGACCAGGTGTTTAACTTTTAAAACAACTCCTGAACAAATTAAGGAATTGCTTCAGATGAGCTTGATGGCTACAACTAAAACCAAACTATTCCTCCTCGCACTACATGACTGGCATGTCCGGCAGCGTGAGTCTTGAATGGGAGTAAACAAGGTGGAAGGGCCCTTTACTTGTCAAGCATGTTGTAATGATACCTGTTACTGTGAATGATCTCTGGCACTGCAAGATATGGTGGCTATTACTGGGTGACAAACTGATTTTTTGCAGGGATAGCACAGGAGAAAATTCTGACACCGAATGTTCGGGGCATGAATTCCCCGTTAAATCACTGTCTACACATAAAGTTTGATTCGGATGCACTCCGATATTGTCTTGCTGCAATAAGTATATTTTTTCCACTGGGAAATTCTCAGTTTACATTCTGATCCCCCTAGTGGTCGAAGTGGGTGGGATCGGAGGAGCACAACGTGTGCATACTTTTTTGTTAATTTAAGGAAAACAACTCCCCTACTTACTGTGAAAAGATATCCATCCCAGGATGGTTAATTCCAAGAGCTGAAATTCTTCAGCTGCAGTGTAAGGCAGGGAGTCTCCCGTGCTGTGAAACCGAAGGAGGGGCAGACAGCTAAACAAGCCTTCTTGCCAGGGTGACTGTTTACCTGAAAGAAATGTAAATTTGCACAATGGCTCAATCTGCAAATGTAAAGGGAGCTTGATGCTGGTATTGGATTTAATTAATGGAATCACTTGACACTGATGAGACAGAATTATTATTTCTGAGTGGTTTTGGAAAGGAGTTACCAGCTGAGCTGTGAAGTGTGTGCTTCTTAAACTTAAAGGCCGGTAACACATTAGGGTGGTGCAGCTTGTGCCTGTAATGGAAGCCCGCCTGAAAGTTTAAGACTAAAGTCTATAAGGGACTATATATAGTTGCTATTGTTATCATTAACGACAAAAGTTTGAGGCACCAATGGCAGACCGCGGATGATCTCGAGTGAACCCCGGTCACCATCCTGATTCATGTTAGAAACTCAGTATTGTGTCAAATGTGGGTTAATCCTGTGATAAACCAAACCAAGAAGAGGCTGCTAAATAGCTGATTGATCGTTGAGAGAATTTCATTGGGATGGAGGAGCATCTGACGAACCTGTGGCTCTTGAGGTTCCTTCCTGGTAAGTGCGAGGAGCACGTGGCTGGAAGAGAACGGAGGTACGGGGAGGGTGGATAGCTACAGCTGGGTTTGTGTGAGAAGAAAGTGAAGAGGGCTCAGTTGGATTAACCTACTGAGTCTATTAGTGGCCAGGTATCACTTAGTGGAGTCATCTGAAGGTACTGTTAACCCCTTCATAATTTCATTGCTTTACTGTTCCTATTGTTCTGAAGACCTGTTGCGATTTGCTTTTACTTTGGCGATTTGCTTAAATTGACAGGAAGTGGACAAGTGGTTGTAAACCATGGGGAAACCACAATTTAGCCAAAGGGGGAAAATCAAAGGGAAAGGTTGTGAAAAGTATCTGTATCTAAGTTCTTGGAATAAACTTGTGAAGAAATTTACAACTATGACCACAAAGTCCAAGGGGATGACAACAGTGGTTATGCATTGGAGAGTTCTTTAAAACCTTTCTGTATACAGCAGACAGCCATAATTAAGTCTAAAAAGAAAACATATTGTTGTAAGATTTAAACTATCCTGTGGATCATCCAAGAAAAACAAATGTGCCCTTACATTCTGAGAACTTGGAGATCAACCCTAATAAGTGGGGATCCAAAAGATGCACACGATGACTGTATGACAGAGTAGTAGATCCTACAAGTGTAATGGAAGGTGGATATGTAAAATAAAAAAAGCCAAGTTGTTCGATAATGGACTACATGATATTGTTGAATAAATCTTCCCAGGCTTTCGAGTCATGGGATCAAATGGTGTGAAGTACAATTATAAAAATGGCATTGTCTCAGAGAAGACCACTATCAATAAGGGGACCCCTGGATTTGGATGTAGGTAGAGATGCAGGGGGAAATTACAGACAAAAAACACAAAAGGAATACTCTACCTGTTCAATTTAAAACATGCTATACGTCCTAATTTATTAAGTAGACCACTCTGGCTAGACCACCCATTCAAATATTCACATCAATCCAGATATTTTAAACATTACTAGATTTATTATTTTTTTGTTTTTTAATTTCGATTCAGTACAAATATATTGATGTATTTATAAAAATTCTCATGACAAATAAACAATAAGAACATCAGATCCCATTACGACCTTCCACTCACAACAGTCAAACAAATTCAAACTCATACATCCTCACGCAAAACACCAATACATGCATCGCATTTATAATACAAAAGCTTAATGTGCACCAAGCCCCCTCACTGTGTGTATCAGTACAGGTACAAAGATTCATTTAATTTAGAGATACAAAAATCCAACATACTTTTTGTACAGTAAATGTGATTGATGTAACCTATTAACACTAAAAACTTCAAAGTAAATATAATCAGACACAACTATTTACACATCAAGAAAACACAATATTCCCAAATAAATTTTTAAAAAAATTGACTCAGATGTATTCATTGAGGGAACTTATTCTCAGCGAAGGACACATTAGTAAATGTTACCCAAGCAGGGCTACAAGGAAATTGTTAGAGAGAGACAAAAAATCAGGACAGCAACAAAATGACTTATCCATCGGATTATGCCAGTATAGAATAGTAAAACAGGAAATCAATGACAGTTTGAAAAAAGGCAGGGAGATCAGGTGGGTGGTGACAGCCTGCAAAAGGCTATCGGAGGTCTTAATGTGACTTCTAATGTAATCCAAAATAGGGTGAAACATTGTATACAGGTAGAGATCCATCAACCACCGATAGGTTGTGGTATAAAAGTGGGAGATAGTAGTCCTTGCAATGGCAGGTAACAAGGTTTTGTGAAGCTAACTCCTGCCTTTGAGAAGATCTCGGAGGCACCGCCTGAGTACACATTGCAAGTTAAGTTTATGAAAGATCAGCAGCAGGAGGAGAAGGAAAGTGGGTTAAGTCAGAAGCCAGTGTAAGTAAGATGGAAGTAGATCTGGGGAATAAACTAGTTACATGACACTGTGATAAACAGTATATCCCAATTTGGACTTGAGTAGGGGTAAAACAAGCCCTGAGCAACAAATGTTTGAGAGTAATAACATTTGTGGTAAATCCAATCCAATTCAATCCATGCAGATGGGCTTAGAAATTAAAATACTAACAGAGATGCCATTTTGCTCAATAATATCCAGCCAATTTGCTTTTTTTTAGAAATAAAAAACACATCAAACCCAGTCATGGCGGGTTCAGTACTTCTTCCAAATCGACCCAATGATTTGATCCATGAATAGATTATGGAAAAAAGGGTAGAGCTTCACTGCCTTATAATGTGAACACATCGATTTCCTATAGTAGTCTCCACAGTGCTGTATGGGAAGTTGCAAAATTGTTAACCGAAGGAATAGAATTGTTGTGGCGGAGGCGGGAATTAACCCTATGATTGTGTCAGCTTTGATTATCTTAATTCAAAATATTTTAGAATTGGTTCTAAAACTTAATAAAGTTGTAGAGGACTCAGATCATAATATCAATATTATTTGTGAAATATTGAATCACCTAATGTAATTGACCTTTTCTGGTAACCTACAAAAAATCATAGCGACAAAACAGAATCAAGGCACATAAATTCGAGAGCACCGAGAGTCTCTGCAGATATTAAAATTAGATACATACACCCACACCAATACAAAATTAACCCCAGAAGTAAATTTCAGGCAGGGTAAAAATCATGTACTACATGAAGGAGGAGGGGAGATTAACCCAATAAATGATACATGCATGGACACAAGTACAAAGATTGGAAAAATGGCAGATGGCGGGAGGACTACTAGTGTAGAAGCCTTCCCTAGTTTCCATATATTTAAACCTAGGAAAGTTTCTGGAAGGAAAAAGAAAAAAACAGTAGGAGAATGACAAAAAAAAGCCTAAAGGTGCTGTGACGCCACCTCCCCTCCCCGGTGCAGATGAATTAGGATTGGTGGTCCCCTTTAAGTCCAAAATAAAGGCCATTCAGCAAGATGCAGTTTCTGTGGCGGGTTTAGAATATTTAGCACCGTCTAATTTGATAGCACAAGGTAATCAACTAGATATTTTGAATGAAAAGATAGTTCACAGTTTAGCAGAGGGGAAAGGTATTAGAAATGGAGATTAAGGTACATGGGTTGAAGATAATCAAGAAACTCGCCATGTGAGCTTAGTCTCGGCTGAGAAACATAGGCTATTTAGATTATCAGGGGAAGGAGCAAGGCCCACACGGTATTGCGTAGAGCTAAAAAAGAATGAGCAATATGAGCTTAACCTTTGGAAAGGAGAAACATTATCACTAAGGATAGTAGATATTTTCACAGATTGGACCCCCAACTAATTTATGAACCGATTTAAGATCTTGTCAATTTTAACACCATTCCCTCATTATCTAAGATCACTTCAAAAGATATATCACTAGTATCTATACCATGGGATAAAGTAGGTGACATAGAATGGCCATATGCCATAGTTCATTTTCAATTGAGAGTGGTTTTGGAACTAGTTCTGAAAGCTACAGATGATATTAGATGATGGGGTTTTGTTCTGCATGAAGAAAGTAGGAAATGGTTGGCAGAGCATAAAAGGGGATCATTAAGAGCCATCACCAGAATCAACCCTTGGGGGATGATCCGCTACCAGCTAAGGATTGGCTCCGAAAGATTAAAAACTCTGAAACATTGAAAGCATTTGCATTAGGCGCAGGCCCTAAAATAATCTCAGAAACGTTCCTGAAATGTAACGGTGGGACTGAGTTCAAGACTGGAGTTGGGTGGCGGCAGCCATCAACTCCAGACCTTTAACGGCGAAAGGGAGATCTTCCTGATAACCAAGGTATTGGTATCCTGGTTTGAGACATAGCAGGGATTAAAAGACATGAACAACATATCAAAAACAAATTGAGTGAAAAGAGATAAACAATAGTGGATTGTCAGGAATCATAGTTGACAAATTAGGTGTTATTTGATGACTACATTGCCTACTAAAACAAAGCCAAAAAGGGTATTTTTGGTCATCCAAGGGGTGGTTAACTGATAGTAGTAGCGGTCCAGAAGGATATTAGAAGCTATAGAATATTTAATGAATTCTCAGATTTTATACAATAGTAGTGGTTGAGAGCAAGGCTGCAATTCAGGGACATAATGAGCCCTGTAGTAAAATGCTGATTATAATAAATGTGTAATTGCCACCGAATAAGGAGCAAGGTTGATAGTTGGCCAAATTCATATGTCTAGTTAAGGATTAGGATCCAGCTACCAGCTTCTCCCAGTCTTACTAGTAGGGGATTTAAACATTAAAATACCACCACTAGCACAGTAAGCTTGTGTGGTGGGTGAGGTCGAAGTAAATTTGATAATGGACTTAGTACCGTACTGAATGATTATGCGATTATTTCTGCAGGTTATTTTTCTTGGGTAATGGATTTATTGGTGGGGGTTAAGGAGGCTAGTGATCATAAACCCCTAAAAATAATAATTTGGATTTGAAGAGCTGATAATTATGGGCCAATAGCCAGGAGATATGTTTAAAGAACTCGAGAAGGATCATCTGGATGCTCAGGGTGAAAAGAGAAATGGAGAGGTGGATATTGAGGTATTTGAATCGTTACAGACACCAATCTTCTGTGGAGACTCTACAAAAGTATGGTATGTTGCTAAAGAATATAAAGTTCCGTTCGGACAAGCTACAGGAGGAAAGGGTCTCTTCAGTCAGGAAACCAGATTATGATAAAGCAAAAGGAAAGTTAAACAAGAACATAACGGAAACCCGTAGACTCAAACGAATTAAAAGAGCGGAAGCAATAAAATCAGCTAGAAAGGCATTTCGTAAAGAGGAAAGAAGAATCAGTTGTTTTGAAAGACAAAAGAAAAGGAGGGAAATTAATACTGCCTTTTGGGGGAACAGGCCCCTAACATTTTGGAATTTGGTTGGAAATACATTGGGTACAACTAAAAAGATTACTGCTCGTCCCATAGGGGAAGAAACTTGGGTTGAATATATTAACACAAAGTGTGGTTTAAAAGATACTGGAAATCAATGTATTATTGAGCGTGAGGGCTGTTGAGGGTTATCAGGCAACAGTATTGCAGTCAGTCCAGAGCCCATCTGTTAAGGAGGTTGAAGATCTAATTATGAGTCTAATAAAATCAAGAGCACTGGGTCCTGATGTTTTGTCTGCACAAGTATTACAGTTGAATCCTGCATTATAGACCCAAGACCTTTTGCCTTTGCTTGGGGCAGTAATAAAAGAAAACAGAATTCCAGAGTGTTGGCTTGGAAGTATTAGAGGTGCAGTTTATAAGAAAGACCCAAGGGACTGCTCACAAAATTATAGAAAGAGAACATTGGTTGATATACCGAGCAAGATTTATGCATAAGTTTTGCTGAAACACCTAGAAGAGTGGGTAGAAGAGGAAAATATTTTGCCTTTCACGCAGATTGGCTTTAGGAAAAACCATTCTACGACCAATGAATGCCTCTTACTAACACTGCCGGCAGAAAAATATTATTTGATTAAGCATCAGAATCTCTACGTCACATACATTGGTTTGGCATCCGCTTTTGATACAATAAATAGGTCAAGGCTGTGGAATGAAATAAAAAACTGGGGAATACACGACGGACCTATTGGCACTGATAATCCAATTACATGAAGGGTCGTGGACACAAATCGAGTTGGGGAGCAATGAAGCTCTTTCAAGGAAAATCAGAACTCCTAACGGCCTGAGGCAAGGCTGTATCCTTGCTCCCTTTTTATTTTCTATATACATAACAGATATTCCCTGTAATTTAAAGGAAGTGAGGCATTTTCCACCTAGACTGGGACAGGTGGAAATACCCCACCTATTTTATGCAGACAACACTAGCCTCCTGGATCTCACTTTAGTGGGTATGCAGATACTGTTGAAGACTTTTGCTGGTTACTTCATTGAGAACGATCTAGTTATTAATGTGTCAAAAACAAAAGCTATGTCCTTCCCTTCAAAAGGGTGTACATTAAGTAAGTCAAGTAGGCAAAGTTTACAGTTAAATGGCCAACCAGTAGAGTTTGTCTCTGAGTATAAATACCTAGGCATGACTTTGATTTGGAACCTCAAATTCACCTAACATTTTATAGCACAGGCGTTTAAGAGAAAGAGAGATTGCAGCACTGACCAGACTGGAGATGAAGCTGGGCAATAATTCCGGGGAGATTTTAAGAGAGGCATATAATTCGAAAATTACAAGTTTGCTTCTCAAAGGCTCCGATATCTTGGTAGAGAAGGACATAAAATGTCTAGAAGTAATTAAAATGAATATGTGGAAGTCGTGGTTAGGTCTCCCTAGGGGGTCAGTTAATGCAGCGATTCAACATGAGTTGGGGCTTATAAGTATCAAATATAAATGCTTTCAAAGATTTTGGAGTACATGCAACAAGCTAATTACCGGTTGCAAAGGGGCCGATTCGCAAAATTTGCGATTACCTATTTTGCGAATGCAGCTAGGGAATCGCGATTCCCTAAATGCAATGCAATGCAAAAAGCATTCTGAGAATGCGACTTTGCATTAAGGAATCGCAAATTACCATCAACTTCAAGTTGATCGTAATTTGCAATTTCTTTAGAAAAATGCTAAAAATTGCATTTTTCTAAGTGCCATGTGGCGCACACACATCCCCCAGGGCATGTCTGTGCAACACGTGCACTCATGCCATTTTTGGGGGTGCATCAGGGTGGCTTTTTGGTCCCCTAGCACCCTTGAAATTGCATGCGCAATTTGTGATTACCTTTTTGGTAATCGCAAATTGCGAATGGTTTCCCATTCATTCATTCATTCATTCATATGGTTTCCCATAGGAATGAATGGGAAGGCATTCCCTATTAGCGAATCGCAATTTGCGATTCGCTGATAGGGAATGTGTAGGAATCGCAATTTATTTAGTGATTCCTACATGCATAGGGAATTGCGAGTCCTTAATAGCGATTCCTTAAAAATCACTATTAAGGAATCGCAATTCCTTACATTGATGCGTGTGCCCCTTTGAAACTATTGGGGAAAAATAGTAGTAGCTGCTGAGGGCATGGTTAGGTACACATTGAAATCTTACCTTCAAGCTGAGAATCACTGCAGTGGGTGCTGAACTTGAGGACAATTCTAAGAAGCGCGAACCCAAAGGGGACCTTGGATACTATTACATGGCAAAATGCTGTTAGTAAGATAAAATCAAATCCCTTATCAAGGTGACAGCTACTCTACGTGACTACAGAGATTATGGGCAACACCCACAGCTTATACATTATTCTGAGGTGTGGGGAAAGGGAAAAATACAGCAATTTTTTAAAAATAGAAAGGAAAAGGTGACTAGGCATTGGATGATGAAGTTGAGTTTGGGTCAGATGCAACAGTTTATAGACTGGCAGTCTCCAAAAAGTGACTTTATTTGTCCCGCAGGGAATTCCAGAAATCACCCCTTTTGTAATCATGTCCTGTGGTCATTGAATCATCTGTTATTTGTTTGTCCAGCATGTGCAGATGAAAGAAGGAGGTTTGCTGCTCCCAGCTTTTAGAGACATGGGTATTAGGGGCCAGACGTACGACCCTAAATTGCGGTTGCAAATGGGCAATCGTCCGATTCACAAAATGAGGTTTGCGACTCGCATTTTTATGTATGAATGTTTTGTGACTGCAATTGTGGTCACAAAACACTCGCAATTTACCACCTACTTCAAGTAGGTGGTAAACCATTCGCAAACGGGAAGGGGTCCCCTTTGTGAATGGGTCAAAAAATATTTTTGGAGGGCAGACAGTGGTCCCGGGACCACTGCCTGCCCTTACAAAATGAAACTGAAAAGTTGAATTTTTCTTTTTTTTAAATGCATCCTGTTGTCCTTTAAGGACCACCATCCCTGTGAGTGCTAGCCATTCCTAATGGGGTCACAAATTGTGCCTGCCTCATTGATATTAATGAGGCATGCAATTTGTGACCCCATTTGGAATCGCAAACAGTGTCTGAGACACTGTTGTACATCAATTTACGGGTCGCAAATGCGACGCAATTTGCGAGTTGCAAATTGGTGGGTCATACATCTGGCCTTAGGTCTTTTGCTGCATTGTTTAGCCCAATTATGAAATGTGAAAATATTATGCTATGTATAAGCTAGGCAAATACGATGAGAAAATGTGTTGAAGATTTAAGGATACTGTGTTAGCAAGCTAAGTATGAATTGATGACAGAGCATAGATAACTATTTTTTTTTATGCAGTCGGTTAATTAATGCATTTTAGAATTGTGTGATACTGTTCTAGCTTACAGATCATTTTTTTCACTTGACCTTTGTATTAAATACATTGTGGTTTGTTTACTTGGAGGATAAATTACCCTTGCACTTGGCACTTAGGGTTGGTTATTTAAAAAAAAATGAGGAGTAGGAATGGATACTAGGATAAATAATATATAGACTATTTTTGCACTTTATACCACTGATTTTGTACTAATAGCTAGAATGAACTAATGTGTATGGTTCTCCTATACTAAAGCTTACATAAAGAGTGCTTTAGTGTGGAAATAATGTATGTAGTTGCGGTGCTCATAATGTATGTTTTTATTGAATAATGTCCCTGGGAGGCTGAATTTTGTGAATTAATATAGCCTTATAGCCCACTGCCGAGGGCTATACCTGGTTGTTAAAGGCCATGAACCCGAGTTATAGGCCTGAGCCACAGGCGAGGGCCTATAACAAGGGAAAGGGTCTTTATCAATCAGTATAGCCCGAGTCTGAAGGGCTATAAGGCAATTAGAACATTCCACCCTGTGAAAGTAGAATGTTCCAAATTAAAAAGGGAGAAACAGAAAAACAAACATTGGAATGTTGAGACAGAAGGCTTTTACCAGCCATTATAAGCCCCCAGCAGCTACATTGTCTTCAATTGAGCTCTCAGCAATCCAATGTTCTAATATAATATGTGCGTGTTTTCCTTTTAGTTTAATTTTGCTGCATGGTGGACAGTTGCAATTAGCTCCTAATATGTGGTCAATTATCTTATGATTTAGCATTTGTCTTAAATGGTTATTATCCAACTTTTTACAATTTTCATTTACTGATGGAAAACTGTACTTGTGTGTATTATAATAAAGTTGGCCAAATCAGCAAAAATACTAACCTTAATAAACTTATTACTTAGAACTTGTAAAACATATACTTCTATATGCTCTCAATATGGTGTAAGAGGGCTACCAAGGTCTTCAAGGCATAGAACGATGTCAGGAGATGAAGCATTAACCAAATGTTTCAGGACTGTATCTGTGTCAATGATATTTCTTTGTAACCTTAAGCTTCCATCTGCAGCCACCTGTGAATTTAAAAATAAGGGCTTGAATAATAGATCAATCAATCAATCGGGGATTTGTAGAGTGCACTACTCACCCGTGAGGGTCTCAAGGCGCCAGGGAGGGGTGTGGGCAGCTCCATTAGGGTCAATCAAAGAGCCAGGTCCTGAGGTCCTTCTTGAATTGGTGCAGTGTCAGGCTCCGTCGGAGGTAAAGGGAGAGTTAGTTCCAGGTCTTGGCTGTGAGGTAGTAGAAGGATCTTCCACCTGCTCTGGTCCTGTAGAAGCATGGGACGGTGGCTATGGAGAGGTCGGCTGAGCGGAGGTTTCTCTTGGGGGCGTGGAAGGAGATTCGGTCATTGAGGTATTGGGGTCCGGTGTTGTGGAGGGCATTGTAGGCGTGCGTGAGCAGCTTGAAAGATATTCTTCTTTCGACAGGGAGCCAGTGGAGGTGGCAGAGGTGTTGGGTGATGTGATTGTGCCGTGGGATATCATGGATAAGTCTGGCTGCGGCGTCCTGGACAGTCTGGAGTTTGTGGAGGATTTTTTTTGTTGATTCCGGTGTAGAGGGCGTTGCTGTACTCTAGTCTGCTGGTGATGAGTGCGTGAGTGACGGTTTTCCTGGAGTCGGGGGGGATCCACTTGAACATCTTGCGTAGTATGCAGAGGTAGTTAAAGCATGTGGAGGAGACAGCGTTGATCTGTCGATTCATGGTGAGTGTTGAGTCCAGTATAATGCCGAGGTTGTGTGCATGGTCTGTTGGGGTGGGTGGGTGGGTTTCAAGGGCGGGGGGCCACCAGGTGCCATCCCATGCAGAGGGGTGGAGCCGAGGATGAGGACTTCTGTTTTCTCCGAGTTGAGTTTCAGGCAGCTGTTCTTCATGCAGGTCGTGACAGCTTTCATCCCGTCTTGGAAATTGTGCGTGGTGATATCGGATTCCTTGGTGAAGGAGAGGATGAGCTGGGTGTTATCGGCATAGGAGACGATGTTGAGCCCCTGGTTTCTGATGATGGTTGTGAGGGGGGCCATGTAGATGTTGAAGAGTGTGGGGCTGAGGGAGGATCCTTGGGGTACTCCGCATCTGATCTCTGTTGGTTCTGAGATGAAGGGCGGGAGTCTTATTCTCTGTGTTCTACCTGAGAGGAATGATCGTAGTCAGTCTAAAGCCTTTCCTTGGATGCCGGTGTCGTGGAGCCTTGTGGCTAGTGTGCGGTGGGAGACGGTTTTGAAGGCTGCTGATAGATGACTCAATAGATAGGATACTAAAGTTGAATCCCAGAGAAGACATCACCCACATAACTAGACCTTGTGCTCTCCACAATGGAGAACAGATGGCAGACGTTTTAAAGGTAGGACAGCCATCTTTTAAACATATTTAAAAGAATTCCTGGAGGGGTCTACCAGTGTAATCTAATACTCTCAAAAATAATATCATGGGCAGATTCTTTCTGCTTTTAGAGCTCTGATAATGCCCTTCAATACGAACCTCCTACCATCCTCTGCCTTGCCAAAAATGCAACATCCTAAGAGCTCTAAAAGTGGAATTCTATCTTCATTTTATTTTTATTTTTTTAAATAGTGGTTTTATAATTGCATAAACCAAACTCTGAGTCGCTTACTAGTGCCTCAAAACAATAACTGGCATTTCGCACATTAGATCTATGCACTGCTGTTCATTTACTGATACACCCTGGCACTGCACCTCTCTTCTAACCTGCACAATGAGTTCCTATCCCAGCACTAAAGCGCCCTAAGAGGTCCGGCGGTGCACCTCCATTCGGATCGCAGCATGAGCTACTGCCCTGCTACTAAGACATACTGAGAGCTATTCTGGCCTGGCTCCTGAACTGCTCTAGCAGTATTGGGAAGCTTTTTTTTTAAATTTGGAGTTTTATATAGCACAAACTCGACCCAAGGTAATGGACCAGTTTACATGAGCACCAGGGGCAGTATTAGATAAAGTGCTCCGGGGAGCAATGGGGATTTGCTCTCACGTTGCACGCCCCGGAGGCACTTTGGTATTACAGAAGGGGCCGCAAATACTTGTGCGGCCCCTTCTGTAATACCAATAGCGCTGGCGCAAATAGAGCGCCAGCGCTATCTCCAAGGGGGCGTTCCCTCATTTGCATGGGGGCGTGCCCCATGCAAATGAGGAAATATTTTTGCCATTGTGCCCATGCCATATTACTCACGTGGGTGCAGAGGCAAAGAAGCCCTCAGAAGGCACACTGACATTGCATCACCTAAAAGGTGGTGCACTTTCAGTGCACCCCTGATGGCAGCCCTCTTGCGGGGGGTAAAGAGGTCCCATGGACCCCCAAGACATCCCCTTGCAGGTGTGTGCAGTCACTGCAAGGGGATCTCTATTCCCATTTAAAAGTGCAGATGGGTTACCGCCTGCACAGTGAAACACGGAGCGGCTTTAAAGCATCCGCTCCGTATTTCACGTGAATGCTAAGCTTGGGCGGAGTATGTAGAGTGGCACCGTGGAGTTCCACTGAGTTTTTTTTTTAAAACTCAGTGAAACTCCGCTCCGCCCTAGTCCCACCGTTTTTGTTTTGTTTTTTGTTTTAAAAAAAGGGTAAAAAAAAAACACTTACCTGCTCTCTCGCGTCTGTGGGCCACCCTCCTCCTCGCCGTGGTGTCTCCTCCTTGCCGCCGTCCTCCTCCTTGTTGCTGGTTGCAACCCCCTACGTTTTACGTCTTGCGTGGACTGCACATGTGCAGTTCACGCAAGACGTAAAACGTAGGGGGTTGCGACCGGTGGCAAGGAGGAGACACCACGGCGAGGAGGAGGGCGGCCGGCACACGTGACAGAGCAGGTAAGTGGGTTTTTTTGCCCTTTTTTTGGGGCCCAGTGTTGCAGGGGCTGAGGGACGTACTCCGCTCTGCCAGTCAGAGTTTTTACTCAACTTCATGTTCCCAGCGGAGCGCAGAGTTGGTAACTAACCCCTGAGTGGAGTACGCCGCCCAGGGTTAGTGAATGCACAGCCCCCATGGCTGCACGAGTTCGCGGCTGCCTTAGGGGGCCGTGCATTTCCCATAATGGGGCGCATTTTCCTTGATTGCACCGAGCGCACCATTTTAAAGGTGCGCCCGGTGCAATGAAGAAAATAATACGCTGCATATGTAATGCGGCCCCAGTTGCATTAAAGACTGACACATTTATTTTATTAGGCACAGAAAAATTAAGTGATTTGCCGAGAATCACAGAATGTTGAGCGTCCCTGCTGAGACTCAAACCCGGTTCCCCAGCTTGAAGGTCGACCGCTCTAGCCGTTAGGCCACATTCTCTGATGGTATACCTATATCCAGACCTGCACCATGTGCTGCTTTCTCATTCTTGAGATTTCCTGAAAGCGTGGGCAACACACGTCAGCCATGGCTTGCATCTTGATGCACTGGTCGTCAAATCATAGAAAATTCAGCAAGATCTCATTAAGCACTTCTATCCTGTCCTCCTGCTGGAAACTTGGCACACCTATCAGTTCACACCACCAGCAGACGGTCCAGGCAAACATTCCCTGGGCCTCATTTACATGGGCCCTTGCGCAATTGGAGCGTCACTTTTTTTTACGCTCTAGTGGCGCAGTGTGCTGGCCCATATTTACAAGGCCACATAAAGTCACCCTGCATGGCTTTTTAACGCCTTGTAAATATGGTCCCTTTTCACGCAGTACTCTGCATGAAAGGGGCATTCCAAGGGTGTTGCTGTGGGTGTTCCCACGCAACACTTGTGGAATATGGCGCATTCCAGATTTACAAGGTTTCGTAAACATGGGAATGCGTCAAATTCCTATGCCTCCCCAGGTGCAATGAGGAGAAATACCTTTATTTATCCTTGCTTTTCCTTTTTCTGTGTGCTGCAGCCTGCAGCACACATACAAAGAGAAAAACAAATCTCACGATTGCTGTTGTGCAGGAAAGTGTCCCTTCCTGCACAAAAACAATTATCCTGCAACGAAGGCACCCTTGCACCATGGCGCAAGGGTGCCTGCGTTGGCCCATGGCAGCCCATTATGCGCCAGCGCAGGGGAAAAGGACAGGTATGTGCTGTATCTCATAGATATGCTGCATTCCTGCCCTTTTCTTTTGACGCAGGGCAGTGCAGCAAGATTCCTTGCGGCAAAAACCTCATAAATGTGGCCCCTGTTCCAGGAAACTGCGTGGAACATGCAGGTCGCACCTGCCAGTCCCCGCAAGATAGTGTATTGCTTTAATGTGTGGTTTATTAAGCTCTGCTTTCCTCTCGAGACGGTAGGTTTCAGTACCGGTCACAATGCATACGGGGTTCATGTGACCTTTACACAGATATGGAAATAACTGTCAGGGTGTAAATTCCCAACCCACTTAGACAACTAGGTGGATTAATGGACCTCTTTCTGAGATCTGGATGTAACTTGCAGATGTTTTTTGGGGGTACAGTATTCCAACAAGCTGATACTTATGGACATAATTAGTATGGTCGAAACTTGCTTTACTTACATATGCAAATTCACACTTTTCGACAAAGCGAGTTCATTACAAAACAATGAAATTGATGTTTGAGTGGTGATAATCTGCGGAACACTTTCTAAGGATGCTTAGCTTTCAGCATTATTACTAGCTCAGTCTTTTTAAAATTCGCTTTTTGCCGACTATTTCACCGTAAACTATTTAGCCTCTAAAGGTCTGATTAAGAGTTGCTTGTAAAATTCTGCCCCGTGCGTAAACCCTTGTTAATGCACGGGTTGAAATTACGAGGTGTTAGGTATTTGATGCATCCGATAATTATCTAATGCATTAAATACCTTAACCATCCTTAAATTTCGACAGGTCAAACTTGCTGGAATTTAACGGGGGAAAACCATACGGTATTTACTGTCTCGTGTGGGTTTCGGTGCGTTAAACGCCAAAATATGCATGTTATTCCCCAACAATTTATAAGAGGTGTAATACATGGTACTCGATAAAGAACTTACCCTGTGGTATCATTATTTATCATATGCGATAAATACCACCTATACTCATAATTGGGCCATAAATTCTATATTACTGACTAGTGTAGATGGACTGATGTGCTTTAAAATGTGTCACTTGTTAGCATTTCTAAAAGTCCTTGATGAAGAACGTCAGCATTTTTTAAATGACTCGCCTATTACTTTGGATATAAAATGCTCCTACTTTAATCTATCTTTCTCCAAAATAATTCTTGAGGGAGAATTCCGAACTCCCACATTTAGGTTCTTTTCAATTTTGTTCTTTTTTCCCCCAATATTATGTTCTCAGTATGCATTCCGTTTCACTATTTGGTCTAGCCTTTAATCTCAATTAAACCCTACTCTTTGTGAAAAAGTTATGTTGCAAAGTGCTTTAAGTTGCTGCAATTGCCAATAATATTTACCAGGATTCCCGAAGGGAGGTAGATGAGAGGATGTTTCTTGATTAAGAATCTGTAAACCTCATAACCGGTCTTAAAACAGAGCAATCGGGCCGTGTGTTCTACAATATCATATTAACCATTAATTTCTCAACAGGCTCCTTGGGGTAAACCCGAAGGCCCTATTGCAAATTTGCTTTACATTCTATCTAGCTGGAGACACCCTGTTTTGTCAGCCCCTGGACGTTTGTCCACTTCCAGTAAGTTAGAAATTCCTAACTACACCCCGTGGGCACAGCTATCATTATACCAGGTACAGTGGCACCTGGATCCAAACGCATCAGGCACTTAAACCTGAATTATGGATTTTACTACACAACTGGAGACAGGAGCGCCCAGTGCTTAATTTGTAAAATAATAAGTGAGAGGGCCCTTTTCAAGAGGCTACGGTAGGTCATTGGCGGCTGCTGCCAATCCGTGATGGGAGGCCACGTGGGGAAACAATAATAAAAAAAATGAAGATCTTACCTTTCACCGCACCGGGCCTGATCTGCTCCCACGCTGTGCTGTTCCTGTACTCCCGGCACTGCAATCCCCATGAGCACAGGCTCCTAGACTTTCTACGTAATCCCAGTGCTTCTCTCATGCTATTACTCCCAGCATGAGAGAAGCGTTGGGATTGGGCGGAGCGGGTAGGTTTCACACTCCAGCAGGGACTCGGAGTCTGCACACCTGAGCACTGCTGATATCTCCAAGGTACAGCCTGGCGATATCCAAGTGCGCATGTCGTTTGGCCATTCTAAGACAGCCGGACAAACCGACATGCGCAGTTTCAATGCCTACAGCACCTCCTCCCCCCTTGCTGCTGACGCTATGACATGGTCTTGCCTCACCCTAGACCCGCAGACTGGAAGTGAAAAATAAAATAGTTTTATTGTCATTTTATTTTTCTTCTGTCTGCTGCATTACAGCAGTGGGGTGATGCTCCTCTGCCATAGAGGAGGACCCGCACCTGCTGTAAGTTGGAAAGCATGAGCAAGAATTGCCATCCCCTAGTGAGATTTCAGGCGCTAGGAGGGCACCCAGAGAGATTTTCTCAACGTGAGCGATTGCAACCGTTCACAGTAAGAAAGCTGCTGCTCGAGTAGAAAATCTACTTGAGTGGCAGCAAAGAAGCAGCGCCCTTTGGCACTCTGTGTGGTGCCATTTCCGCTGATTTTGCAGCGTGGAAAAAGCTCCCGGCTGTAAAAATAAGGACGAACTGTGCAATGTCCTGATTTCTGCTCGTTTGCGGAACTGCACGGAATCTCGCTGAGTTTTCATGTAACTGTCAGGCACGCCTGGCACAGGTAACTGCGGTGGTGCGGGCGGGGGGGGGCTGGTGGGTGGGGGGAAGTGGACAGATGACAGGATAGTGTAGGTAAAATAAAACAATAAATAAAACCACTTACCACTCGGCGATGTGGCGAGTGCAAGGTGAGTGGTTTTATTAATTTTATTATTTTGCTTTCACTATCCTGTCATCTGTCCACTTCCACCCACCCCGCCCCGCTCCCGCCCTACCGTGGTTACCTGTGCCGGGCGCGACTGGTAATTGTGCGAGTTCCGCCCACCCCTACAATCATCAACTCAAATTAAGCATTGGGAGGACTCCTTTCCATTGCTTTCATAGTGGCGTATTGCTCCCTTGCTAAGTCGTTAGTAAACAAGAGATGTGAGATAGTTCTAGAATGCTACTGGGAGCAGCTCGTTTCCTTGTTCAAAACATTAACATAATTAAAATACGTGTTTACAAAAACCATTTATTGAAGAAAAAAAAATCCATAGTTACACCAATTCCTCTTTGTCTATTTCTGTGTTGAGCGAGGATTACAATGTTTTGTTATAATTAATATCTCTGTTTATGCTGTGATTCAAGACATAAAATTAGTAAAGCTAATCGCTATAATTAGACTACTTCAGGCTCCATATGTTTTTACCGACACTTACACACCGGCTGGGAACTAATGAAGGGAAGGGGAGGGACAGTCGGACTAAAGTAGCGAGAGACAGGAACTAAGTGAGGGAGAGGTGTGTGGAGGGTAGGCGTAATGCACGAGGCCATTAGAAGTTATGCAAATATAGGAGAGGAAGATACAAGCTGAATTATGAGATAAGCAGAGCAACACCTAAACAAAATAATTACTGATTAACTAATGGAAGGGAGGTGGCCTGCAGATAAGCAGAATGTAGATTGTGATGGGCATCGAAGAAAGAGATGGAAGGAAAGCAGTGGCGTAACACAAAATGATGCCCCCCTTCCTCGCAGAAGGTGACAAAGAACCCCTGAGTATCCCATTTCTCACGGATATTAATTGCCAATAGGCTGAATGGGGCCACCCTGAAGGCTTTAGGTGCCCCCTGCACAGCAGGGGGTGCAAGGGCTTGCGCTACTCACCTGAAGGAAAGAAAATAAGACAATAATGGAAATGACTATAAAAAAAGAGCTGTGTCAGAGAGTGAGAACGAGAGAGGTTGAAAGGAAAAGGATGAGAGAGAGACGAAGATAGGACTAAAAGAGAGAAGTCTTTTTTGGTTTAGGGTTTGTGGTGGTGGTACTAGAATGCCATTACACCAACACTTCACCTCAGCAAAACTACAATACATTAGAATAAGACTACCCCATAAGACAATATTAATATAATAATACACTATTAATATGGTAGAACATACTATATCCACACCCGAGTGCATAACTACACAGAAACACAATACAATAACAAACACATACCAAAACAAGAACAAAAGCACACCAAACAAATGATGACATAAGATAGCAATGCCACGTACCAATTTAACACTATAGCCCTGCAAAAACAACAGAATAGCAGAACAATTTAATAATTGTGTGTTTTATGTAGCTTTCTGTGTTGTGGTTGTATTATTGTGTTGTATTGTTGTTTTTGTTTGCTGCTTTATCCTGTAGTACTGTTTGTCATTGTGCTGCCATGATCTTTTTTGTTGTATTGTAGCTGTTATTTTGTGTTTTTTTTATTTTACTTTGCTGTTTTAATTTAATTTATTGTCATGTTTGTTTCCATGCTCCATATGCTGTGGTTTGTCATTGTCTTGTATTTTCTTGTAAAGAATACATCAAATTCTTCTATACTTGCACCTAAAACATCGCATTCCCTAGGTGTTCTAGAGTGAAGCAAACCCATACCACTGCCATCTATATTAAAACATAGCCGCCCCAGCTCTTCTTCTTTACATGAGACCAGACAGTGTCAAACCATGTCATAGATCAGTACTTTAAAGCAGCCCTTTTGAAGCTCACTTTGCGGTCCGGCTTCTCTGTTGCCTCGATGAATAATTTCAAAGATCATACTAGGAGAAAATCCATTTAAAATCAGTTACAGTCCACAATGTAAAGGAAACATTGGCAACGCCACTTGGATAGGCCTTTAATATGCTATCCGTGCCAACACAACTTACAAGCAAACGCATGTACATTTGAGCACGTGTGTGTGCCTGTGTTACCACATAAATGCCAGACCTTTTGGCTTTGCAAACGCTTGTTTAAAAAGACACAATGCGGAATCAAATTATTTGGCTGCTTATGAGCTACTTTTGAGGTTATCCATAGGTGGGTTTTGTTTTGTGGCAGTGAAATATTTTTGTTGCCAGCTTTAATAAACTAGTTTGTGTAAGTTTTGCATCTAATTGTGACCACTGAACTTTCAAATCACTCCTAAAGCTCCAAAGCCAAAACGTTTAAAATATGGTGTAAAAATGTCATTAAAAATGTTTGCAATCGCTTCAAAATCAGCACCTCTAGGGTAAGTGTTTTTCTAAACCGGTATGGTAGAGAGGCAAATGTGTGCTGTTAAAAATGGCAATCAGCTCTAACCAACAGACAGAATTAAAATACATTAAAGTCCATTCACAATGCTTTATAGAAATAAAATCAATATCAATTTTCAAACAAGCCAAAAACTGTTTAGCAGGAGGCCACCATCTGCGCGGGGCAACCTATACTCACATTCTATACAAATCACTACCTCACAAAAGAATATGTAAAAACCTCAAGTCGCCTGGAGACGTACATTCCTACAGAATAATTCAATCAAGTAAATGTTAAAGGCAGTCTGCCAGGAAGCAAGACACTAGGGCACAGATTCTCGCAGCTGTCAGGCAACGCAGCGCGGACTCCAAAGAGGCTGCGCTGCCTTGCGTGACAGGGAGAGAGCAGGAGAGCGCCGTATTCACAGAGATATGGAACTCTTCTCCCCTCTCCCTATCGCATGTGGCGCTGATTATAGCTGCAGTGCGCAAGGCACACACCTTAGCGCCATAGTGCTAGGGTGCGTGCCTGAGTCTAGCATAGGTTTTGTACAGGAAGGGTAGCCTAGACAAGTTTAAAAGCTGTTCCTACTTTGTATGTGTGCTGTGCGGTGCAGCACTCATGCAAAGTCGGAAAAGCGCGGATAAATGAAAACATTTCTCCGTTTAACGCCTGCTTTTTGGCAGCGTTAATTTTAAACCCTTTCTACCAATGTTAGTGAATGGGATTTAGTGTCTAAAAGCATGGGTGGTAGCATGGGTACGCCCATGGACCACCCATGTAACACCCCCTTGACGCAAAGTAACTCAAAGCAGCGTTTTGCGCTGCTTTGTGTTACTTTTCCCTACAAACCAATGCTAATACCAATTAGCGTTGGTTTGTAAATCCCAAAACAGGTTTAGCATCGGATTTGCATTGAAAAAGTAGTGCTAACCTGACGCTAAACCTTTGAGAATCTGGGCCTTGTTGTCTATTACATGTTTTTTGGGGTCCGGGGCTTATGAGCTAGATTATGCATTGAGCCGCCTTCTCCCTGATGTCTTTTGTATCTCATTTTAGTACTTTTGAGTTGAATTTGTAGTGGTTGAAAGCACTAACTAAATCACCACTGTGACTTACAATTGTGTGAAGGTGTTTTTGGTTTTCCTCTGGTGAAATTCTCAGAGACTCTCTGTTCCTGAGAGACTATTGGCTCCAATTGCCCTAAAGTGTGGGAGGGTACTTTGAAGATGACTTTATTAAGCTAATGTGCATCAAATGGGCTCCAGCTTTTGATCAGACTACTACAAAAGGGACACACTAGGTAGGACGCTAGGTAGGACCACAGTGTTTTTCATTTGCCCATAAAGTGCCTGGGATCACAGAGCTTAGATACACTGACAGGTTTTCACGCTATACCAAAGTGCCATTTCCATGAAGATGGTTTAGCCATATAATCTGTTTTATCTAAGTTGTTTATTGCTCTCTGGACGCTGCAGGTGATCCAGCGGGTTACTAGCAACGAGCATTCATACACCAAATACTCACCTGGGCCCATACATTCATACTACGCTAGCAATTTCCGCTGGTGGGTCAGTTGTACTCTTTATCAAAATCCCTTCTACCAATTACTTTTCTGATTGAAGAGTAATGACTTACCGATGGACCCCTTATTAATTGGGAAGTTTAAAATGTGTGACATTCATTACAATTCACAATCCTGAAATAATCACTGAGTCAGGAAGTTTTAAAATGTTTATCTAAAGATTTAGCAGAGTAAAGTACAGAACCACATGATACTTAATCGCATATCTAGGATGAAGCCCATTAATCAATTTTCGATCAATGACGGTCCCTCAGAAAGAAGAAGATAGAGACAGCAGCGCAACTAAGGGTTGCATTTATATTTACCTAAAGTGCGAGAACCAAACCCCTTGGCCAAGGAGTTGGAAAGATAGGACCCAGGAAGGATGAAGAGCAAAGACCTCCTCCAGGTTCAGGACAGGACCGGTGACCTCTCTATCAAGGACGCCTGCATCGTTCCCCTCTCTGATACTTCGCTTCTCCTCGAATTCTCCCGTGTCTTCCTTCTAATGGACTCCGCCGCCCCCACCTCAGGACCTCTCTGGACAGCGGTTCAGTCTGCAATCGATCAGCTTGTATGTCTGCTGGAGCTTGTGCTAGCTAAATTAGCTAATTCTATATCTATTATACCCTTCTACGCCCATGTACCTCCCACTAGTGTTGCAAAAATATGGGCCCACTACTTCTGATTGGATAGGGACAGGGGGTTGATCCTCTCACCATATCGTTTTAATTCAATTTCTTTAAGCCCATTGTTTTAAAATACCGCCCATCACAATTTATACATTTGCTTTATTTCCCACCCGTCTCACGACAAAGTTTAATACATTGTTCATATAAATTGTTTCTTTTCGGTAGGGACATCGTGGGTACAATAGTGTCGGCCATCAGGTCATGGCCTTGGACGACGTCCAGGTTGACTTCATCTTTTCCTCTGGGCAGCCTCGCAGGGCGCATGCGCAGAACCATTGTCTCTCAAGTTTCAGTTCACCAACCCCAAGCCCAATTTACGAACTAGTAAAAGTCAAAGAAGAAAATATTAAAATCACAAATAAAATGTTTCACTGTATACCCACTCTTTCTACTCTATTCCCATTTAATTATAAATTCTATCCCGCATTAATAGCGTTAGGATACCACAGTTTGATTGCAACATATGAGCAAGCTGTAGCACGTGAAAACATTAAGCAGCCATTTTAATACACACTGCGCAGAAGCAAGGATTTCCCTCCAAGCAAAGAAAGACGTAACACCATGTGATATGGTTGACACATGCGCAATAGGTTTCCCGCGCATAAGCGGCCATTTTAGATTAGACAAGCGTTATTTATTAGTTTAAACACATAAGCAAGCTTCCTCCTACTTGTATTCGTGAATGCAGTTGTTAGTATGAACAATACAAAGTTTAATAAATTAATACTGTGAGAGGATTGCTTCCGAGCAAGTCTCATTGTGAGTTCTTGCTCCATCAATCCCCTCTCTGATGGCGTTTCTGAGTCATCAATACTACCCACAACCAGATGCCAACTTTTAGCATAAAATTGTTTCTTTTTCATTTTTAAATTTTCTATTTTTCACATCTCCTTTCAGTTTCTTGTATAATTCACTTTTCAGATCTTCCAGTTCAATTTCATCAAACTTTAGTTTCTTTCCTTTTCCTGTCACACTATACGATTCATTCTTTCTACAACATTTGCACCACAATATTATTGACAGTACTATTATTGCTATCCCTGCTACGGGTACTAATATTTGACCTATAAGTCCTTTTCCTACATTAGCAAACCAGATGCCAATTGACGTAATACTATTTGTCAATCTTTCCCATACACTGTCAACTTCCGGTGGTTTTAGTTCCTTCTCAAGTTTTGTTATATTCTGTATATATGTTCCAATTTCTGCACTTTTATCAGGTATATAAGTGCAACAGTGCTTTGACTTCAATAATTTACAGACTCCGCCCTCTTTTGCTAATATTATATCAAGCGCAAGTCGATTTTGCATAACCATAGATCTAATCGCAACCATCTCCGCATTAATCATCAGAAATCCTCCAGCAGTATCCGTTGATAAATGATCAACCACTGTAGATAATTTACATATTTTCCTTGAGTTCAGAATTATTCCCACTGAAGGTATCAATGCACCAAATATATCACCTACAATTTCAGAAAAACTAGCTCTTTTACTACGTGTTAATTCACTATTATTTTCTTTGCTCCCAGTGTTTCTTTTTACGTGGTATATTTTTGGAAATACTATTCCAAAATAACAACTTCCATACCACCGTGCAGGAAGCCTAAAGTAAGCCTTATTCCCACACACATAATAGATTCCAGGAAAAACTGAATCTGTTCCTCCTTTGATTCCCCAACCTCCAAGAATTACGAAATTGTGTTCACATTCACTGGTACCGATGAAAACATTGTTATAATCAGTCTTTAACCTATGTAGACAAATTTTCCCTGTTTTTACAAAATCCAGAGCCATAGCAGCTTGAGCCTTGCCAGGTGTGTAACTACCCTCTTTCTCAGCCCAAGGTGGCAGATGACCCTTATGTTCAGAAGCTTTCCTTTGAAAATCTTGTCTTCTATCTTCTACTAAATTCAAAAATATCTTTTCTTCTTCATGTAACGAACATGTTAGATTGCTTCTATGTGCATGTGTTATATCTATCGATTTCATAGTTAGGAAAAATTCTCCCATAAACTGTGCATCTTGACTACTAAGCACTGGGTTCATATTCTTTCGAATCGGAACCTCAGAAAATATTACATCTATGTTTGAATAATAATACTGAAGTCACCCTGTTCTATAAAATAAACTAGCCAATACACTACATGATATGCCATAAGTTAATGGCAAGTGATGATATGTTAACCCTTCTGCTACTGATTCGGGTAACTTCATACAGACATAACAATTACTAACTTCCATGGTATCTACATATTGAAACAATAATTTTGTGAATACATTCAAACTAGTGTCGTTATCTGTTACTTCATGATAAAACTCTGGTTCATCCTCTGCCTTTAGTTCTATTCTATTACTTTTTAAAGTCTCTGTCCTTTCCTTCGTTTCATTATTAATCTTTTTGTCCATTATCAGAAGATAAGGAATTGCTATGATCACAACTAACCATAATATAAGCACCACTACCAGACTACATCTGCAGATAGTACAGCATCTTTTACAACATTTCTGTTTTGATCTCCCAGTAACTCTATCGTCAGACATTTTTGACAAGGAAGATTTCTCTTCTTATCTTGATTTCAAATCTCTTTACGTTATCAAGGTTGTTTTATTTCTTTTTCATAAGTCAGTTCCGCACTGGTTCCTTCCTCACCACTTTCACTTGTTTCTGAGCTCTCGTAATATTCAAGGATGATATAAGTCCAATCAGGACCCTTAAATTTGTTGTTCACCAGTTTCAGTCTTTTGCTTCTTCGGTTTACAGTTCCACTTTCTTGTCCCGTTTGGCTTGTCACTTCATTTACTTGTTCTGGATCTTCACTTCTGGTTGTTATGTGGTATTTTACTCTTTTAATGACACTAGGCCAATGATCACCTTTTCTGGTTTTCTTTGTTTGCACTGTCTCCTTACTTTTTATTTCTTCTTCAGTAGTTCGTTTATTTTCAAGTTGTGGCACAGTTTGATTTTCTTTAATTTCAGTTTCTTCTATATGTTCTTTCTCAGGTCTTATTGGTTTCTTTTCAGCTGCTCCACTGTGAGTTTCCAATAACTGACCTTGTTCAGGATCTACGTCTTCATGCTCGACATTCTCGAGATCTTCTGTTTGAATGTATTTTCCTAGATCTAACTGATTCTGATCAGGGCTTATTGCACTTTGTACTTCTGCAGCCTTACCGCGTTCTTCTAAACCTGTCTGTCCCTGCTCAAATTCTGTTAATTCTTTGTTGATTTGAGCCCAATTTCCTCTCCCTATCTGATTCTCCTCAGGTTCTCTTATTGTTTCTTCTTCCTCTTCCTGAGCTGCTTCTTCTTCACCTATCTGATCTTCTTCAATTTCTTCTAAATTTGCTTGACTTCTTGTTCTGTTGTAGACTTCAGGTATTTCCACCACCGGTATCCAGTCCTGACTTGTGCTCGGTTGTTCTTCTTCAGTTTCCCTCGAATCTCTGACCTGAGATTCTTCAGCTGGGCAACCTTCAGCTTCCTCAGTTATCGATGCTGTCTGAGGATTTTCTTCTTCAGGGTCTGGTACTCTTTTGGTGTGGCTTACATGAATCCAATTAGGAAATCATGCACATTTCACTGCTGTGTTCGTAACTAGTATGACCTGACAAGGTTCGCCCCACCTGGGTGATAGACACGTTTCTCTGGTGTGATGCTTCACAACCACCCAGTCTGCGGGATTCAGATCATGCTCTTGTTCAGGCTGCCTGGAAACTGCGTCTTCTCCAACCTGGTGAGAGACAGAACGCACTAGGTCAGCCAATCCTTTGCAATAATCCAGAACCATATCATCAGTTATATTCAGCAGTTTATTTGTAGGAACATGTGCTTGTCTCATTGCTCTTCTCATGATTATTTCGTGCGGACTCAATCCGGTATTTCTATCAGGAATGCTTCTGAGTCCCATCAAAACAAGTGGCAATGCATCTGGCCAATCTAACGATGTTGATGCACACATTTTTGCCAACCTGGATTTTATTGTGCCATTCATTTGTTCAACCACTTCAGAAGCCTCTGGACGATACGCACAGTGCAATTTTTGCTCAATTTGGAATGCTTCACAGATTATTCTAATCACATCATTGTTGAAGTGCCCTCCTCTATCTGATTCCAAAGTTACTGGGAAACCAAATCTAGGAATGAGTTCTCGTAGCAACAACTTTGCGACTGTAATACTGTCATTCCTCCTGGTAGGGTAAGCCTCCACCCACTTTGAAAACAGACACACTATGACAAGTACATATTTCAGTCCTCTACATGGTGGTAACTGAATGAAATCAAGCTGCAATCTCACAAATGGACCCTCTGCCTTTCCGATTTTTCCAAAACCAATTATTGTTTTTCTTTCTGGATTATGCATTTGGCAAATTAGACATCTCTGGCAAAGACTCTCTGCTACAGCACTAACCCTTGGATTGTACCAATTTTGTCTGAAGAGCCTAATCATTGCATCTCTCCCTACATGTGTGTCGCCATGATACATTCTGGCCATTTGTGAAATCAGACAGTCGGGCATGACTGGTCTGCCATCGGCATAAATCCATACATCGTCGTCTGCCCTTTGAGAACATCCCATTTTAATCCATGCATTTCTTTCACTCTCATCAGCATCATCTTGTAGTCGTTTCACATCATTCCATGTTTCAGGAGGTGCATACAGCATAAGTTGGCAGCTGATTCCCATTCTTTCAACCCTTTTATTAACAGATAACCTGTTTTTGGCACAGTGTTTAGCCACCAAATCTGCATATCTGTTACCGACTACCACCCAGTCATCTCCTGACTGGTGTGCGGCACATTTCACCACAGCCAATTCTTTTGGTGATTGTATTGCTTCCAGTAGTTCTTTTACGAACTGTCCATTTTTAATGGGGGAACCTGAAGAAGTCATGAAATCCCTCTGCATCCATAATTGGCCAAAATCATGCACAACCCCGTAACCATATTGGCTATCTGTAAATATAGTTACTTTCTGGTTCTTCCCAATTTTGCAGGCTTTTATTAAAGAAATTATTTCAGCTACTTGTGCAGATTTTACTCCTGGTAAATAGGATGCTTCGACTATTCCAGTTAATTCACATACTGCATATGCTGCAGTTAGTTTACCATCTTCATGCCTTTGGCATGAACCATCGACAAACAGCTCCCTGTCTGGCTCCCTGAGGGGTAGTTCCTGTATGTCAGGACGTGGTTTTGTGCACAATTCTGTGACTTGTAAACAATCATGTTCCTCTTCATCATCTTTAACTTCCTTATGATATGGGTCTGGTAGTAAGGTAGCAGGATTTACTATTGTGCACCTTACAATGGTCACATTTTCAGCACCCAATATTATTCTTTCATATTTAGTCAGCCGACTAGGAGTAAGATGCTGAGTTCGGGTTCTGGTCAACAGAATCACAACTGAATGTGGAACAAACACTTTGACAGGATGTCCCATTACAATTGATTCACTTTGTTCAATGCTCAAACATGTAGCCGCTACTGCTTTTAAGCAGCCTGGCAATGCGGCTGCCACTGGGTCCAATGTAGCAGAAAAATATGCTATAGGACGTCTGTCCAAACCATGTCTCTGGGTTAGGACTGAAAGTGCACAATTTTCTCTCTCATGACAGAATAATGCGAATTTTCTTTTATAATCAGGCATGCCTAGGGCAGGTGCTGCACACAAAGCATTTCTCAATTTTACAAAAGCTCCTACGCTCTCATCATCCCACTCAACTGGGTCCTTTGCCTTCTTTTTCGTCATTTGAATTAATGGCTTTGCTAGCAGAGAAAACCCTAGTATCCATTGTCGACAATAACCCACTATTCCAAGGAACATTCTCACTTCTCGTTGGGAGACAGGCATTTGCATTTTCTTGATTAATTTTACTCTTTCAGAGGTTATCCTTCTTTTTCCGCTCTCAATTTGGTGTCCTAGATATTTAACTGCTGTTGTACAAAACTGCAACTTTTCAGGGGAAACTTTATGCCCTTCTTCAGCTAAATGATTTAATAATGCAATGGAGTCAACAACACAGTCCTCTCTGGTTTTAGATGCCACCAGTAAATCATCTATGTATTGTACTAAGACTGAGCTTCCTGGCATCACTAGTTTCTCTAGGCACTTTTTCAATAACTGATTAAAGATGGAAGGACTTTCCGTGTACCCCTGAGGAACACGATTCCATACGTAGACTTTGTTCTCAAATTTAAATGAAAAAAGATACTGGCTATCCGGGTGCAATGGTATTGAAAAGAATGCTTGGCATAAATCAATCACGGTAAACCATCCTGCACTCCAAGGAATCTGGTATAGGATTACTGCAGGATTTGGTACTATAGGACAACAAGGTTCCACAATCTTATTTATTTTTCGCAGATCTTGAACAATCCTATACTTTCCACTAGGTTTCTTCAAACCCATTATTGGTGAATTACAAGGGCTAATCATTACTTCTTTTAGTATGCCTTGTTTTACCATTCTGTTCATTTCTTCAATGACTCCTGCTTTTACTTCTGCACTCATTTTGTGCTGTCTGGTATTTTGGAAAATTGCACCTTCTTTTACAGTGATTTTAACTGGGTCTATTTTGGCCATAAGTCCTACTTCCTTTCCCGTGAAATCCCATACCATGGAATTTACTGTAGTTTTTAATTCTTCTGGCAACTCGTCTTTTGTTATCAAAGAGAACATCTCATCTACTTCTGTACCTTGCTTGGCAATCATAAATGTATATACATGGTCTTCATCTGGGGTCTGAACTGCCACACCATCCGGCGTGCAGAAAATTGTGCAGTTCATTTTACACAACAAATTTCGGCCCAATAAATTTACTGGACTGGAATCACACACTACAAATTGATGCATTTCTCTAAAATTTCCAATTTTTACTTCCATTGGTTCGGTAAGAGGTGTTCTAATCTTTCGATTAGCTACACCCACAACTTGGATAGCTTCTCCAGAGAGAGGATGGTCTGGGATGTCTGCTGTTCTCACAGTAGACCTGGTAGCACCAGTGTCCAAAAGGAAAGTAATATCATTACCTTTCACATTCCCTTCGACATATGGACCTGACTGATCTACCGGTAAGGATGCGCCAAGTACGCACTCCTTCTCCCCCTCTCCTAGGCACCGTCATTGACTATATGGACAAAAGTCGTCCTGTAAAAGAAATTGTGAGGTTACATAATCATTCTTACCACTTCCTCCTTGATATCCGACGTCTGTACCGTGCTTTGCTCTGCTTACATTACCCTGTATAGGTGCAGGTGGCAACTGACTCTGAGGATTTACACCCTGCTGTGAGTCATTCTGCGTCTGTGGATTTAAATTTTGATTTGGGCCATTATTATTCCGCATCTTTTTACATTCATCCTTCCAATGCCCCAATTTTCCGCATCCACGACAAGGAAATTTCTTTTTAGCCTCTTCTCTGCTCATTCGTCCTCTCATTTTTCCACCATTCCCAGTGTCACCATTCGTTCCAGAATCCTTTCCCTGATTATCACTAGGATTATCCAAATTAATTCCCTGTCGCTCAGCCATTTTTACCTGAGCCCACATCACTTTCTCGGGAACAACCTTTAGAACGCATGCATTACATCGCATGCCATTAGATCGCGGTTTTACAACGAAAGTCGTTACAACGACTTGCACTGGAGGGCGCTATAGGACAAGGAGTAGTTTAAATTACTATCCAACACCTTCCCTACTGTACGTAGGCTGGAGTTGGAATAGTAAATTAAACTACTCCTAAGTCCAGCGCCCTCCAATGCAAGTCGTTGTAACAACTTGCGTTGTTAAAACCGCGATCTAATGGCATGCGATGTAATGCATGCGTGGTATCGTCATACATCCCACTTTCTCTTGCAGTTTCTTGTGCCTATCCTCAATGTCATCTCCACAATATTTAGCTTATTTCAAAATCTCATCAATCGGTTTCCCTTGCCAGCACAACATGTGCTGCTTAATCATCTGACAAATCTCTGGTTTTAATCCATAAACAAATCGGTAAACAAACTGACTCATGTTTTTATCTCCAATATCCTCAAATCCACTATACTGTTTGAATACCTGCAATAAACGTTCATAATAGGCATGTACCGATTCACTGGCTTCTTGGGTAGTTCTGTCTATTTTCACCCAATCTGTTTCTTTTGGTGGTATTTTCCCTTTCAGGTAAGTTATTACCTGCTGATACTTTTTCATTACATCACTTGACGGGGCACCTGTCTTTGGATCTCTAGGATACTCTTCACTTGGCCAATCGACTGTGATTTTACAATCTGTCCATAAATCGGCAGGTACCACTATGTCAAACAGACCATCCAAGTCCTTCAACAATACCTTTGACACTTTCACAAACCTCTCAACCTGCTTGTACCATTCAATTGGCTTTTCTCTCAATTTTGGAAAATCATTCGTAAATGACAAAATATCCTGTCTGCTCCATGGGACATGTACATATCCTCCTCCTGGAACTTCTCGCATCGGGTACATTTGATCTGCTTTCCCTGTTTCCTTCATTAAATATTCAGAAGTGGTTCTACTGTATCGTGCCTCTTCCTTTTTCTTTGTCCATTTAGTTTTCCATTTTTCTAGGTCTCCCCATTTCTGTAAAACTGTCATTAATTCCTTTACTTGTAATTTTCGACCAGAGGCATTCATGTTTTCTAAATCTTTGTCAGAAAAATCTGCTCTATAGGGTTTCTGTAACACTTTTGACTTCCCTATTTCAATTCCCATCTGCAAAGCCAAATCTGATAATTTCTCATGGAATATCTTTACATTTCTTGTGATACTTCTGCACACGATCAATAGTTCTTCTTCATCGTAAGTATTTAGACGATCTACTCCTACATTTCCTGCTATCATTTCTTCTAACTCAACCTTTAATTTGTAAATGTCCATGATCTTTGGAGGTGAACTCTGTTTGTCTGATCCTTAGGCCCACCTTTCTAAGTCTTCTGGTGTAACTACTGTGGCACTTTTGGTTCCTGATGAGGTTACTATGTTTGCATCTTTTGAGCAACCAGGTGTTATTCTTCTAGGAGTACTATTTATAGATCATTGAATAGGCAAATCCATTAAGGATATCATAGATTCACAATCACTAAATTGATCATCAATTATTACAGGGTCGGGTTTTGGCATTTCTACAGGTGTGGGCATCGCTAATGGTTTCGGATAACTTACTTTGTCACCATATAAGGGAACCACTGGATCAATTGTTACGGGTATGGTCAGTGAATCAGGATGAACACTCAATTGTGTTACTTTCTGTATTAATTCTGCTCTGTTTTTATCTATTGCTTCCTTTTCTTTATCATGAAGAACCCTACTAACTGGGGGATTATGCAATACTTGCGGTACCAATGGGGTCTTTAACAGTGGTGCACTTGGGGTGCATCCACTTGTCCCTTCCTGATATGGTGGCGGGTTCTTTAATAATTCTTCCATAAATACATCTTCGGAATCTCCAAATCTAGTCAAGTGTTTTGTCTTTTCTGTGCATTTGCTCCCTAACGATTCTTCTGCCATTAATATTGGATACAGACCCTCTGTAAGCATCGCTCTTCTCCATTGTTTCATCTGACCGTCCCTTGACTCATTTTGGTATCTAGGGAAAAATCCCTGATAACCCCTATTACTCCTGGATCGGTCGCGTTCAAATGCCTCGGTTTCCCACTCTTCTAAGGCTTCGTATTGAGTTAATCTCGGTCTGGGTTCTAAGTCATTCATCCTCAATCTCAAATTTTGAAGAATTCTCCCATTAAAAGTACCATTCTCGGGACATGCTAATATTCCATCATTTTTGGTATATTCTATCCAATTCTCTAACCATACGCAAGTATGATAACCTCTCTCCATCATCATGAATGAAGCGGGCGTTTTAGCTGGTGGAATGATAATTCCTTCTCTAGTTTTGATTGGTTTATCCTTTTTAAAATAATTCTTAATCTTTTGTAGAAATGTCATTTTCCTCTTTTCTCCGTACATTTTTGGCAAATCTCGGTGTATAAAGTTATATTCTGCAAAGCCTAGGAATCTCCTATCCGGACGAATTCCTATTAAAGTTGGATCCCGTTTTAACATGCAATCTCCACTATCCACTAAGATTTTGGCTTCTATGGTAACAACCAATCAAATTCTAGCTAACTTTTTGTCTCTGAACCAATCCTAGCGCGGCCTTTTTGTGACGTTTGTCTGCCAACCCCTCCTTTACAATCTGCGCTTCACTGTCCCTCGCAGTTTTGACCAATCCCAGCGCGGTACCTGTGACGTCAGTACTACTCCTGACTACTGACCCCTCCTTTACAAGAGTCGTTCCATGCCCACTGTTTCAACCAATTCCAGCGTTGCTTTTTGCGACGTCAGTTCCCTCTCCGGCAACTGACCCTCCCTTTACATAGTCGTACGCAAAACTTTTTTTTCTCTACGCTTCTTATTAAAATTCAGTAGCAACATAAAACATTCGCTATCGTGCCAGTTTCTCTAAATTGAAAAAGATAGTTTTGTTCACACTTAGTAAAACCTTTCCGTTTACTAAACATACACTACGAGTTAAAAAAACCCTTCCTTTTACTCTTCACGCAAGCATCAGAAATACCTGTTACTTCTTCAATGTTACCCTTTCTAGGTGATATAACATCAAATTTACCAGCGTATTCCTTTGCTATTACTTACACACATAGAGTCCCTAACAAGTACTGATAGCCCTACTTAACTTTTCAGTACTATTTCTGCCTGACAGATAACCTCACTGCAGTATGGCTTCCACTTACCACCCGCTATTCAATTTTCCCCGGGGAATTCTGGACAACATAAAACAAACTTTTAAACAATAACGGATGTTAGTTCATAAAAGTACAATTCTCATTACCCAATTTAACAAAGTATAACTGAAACCATCCTCTGCTAGCCAGAAAACTGATCCAGCGGGTTACTAGCAACGAGCATTCATACACCAAATACTCACTTGGGCCCATACATTCATACTACGCTAGCAATTTCCGCTGGTGGGTCAGTTGTACTCTTTATCAAAATCCCTGCTACCAATTACTTTTCTGATTGAAGAGTAATGACTTACCGATGGACCCCTTATTAATTGGGAAGTTTAAAATGAGTGACATTCATTACAATTCACAATCCTGAAATAATCACTGAGTCAGGAAGTTTTAAAATGTTTATCTAAAGATTTAGCAGAGTAAAGTACAGAACCACATGATACTTAATCGCATATCAAGGATGAAGCCCATTAATCAATTTTCGATCAATGACGGTCCCTCAGAAAGAAGAAGATAGAGACAGCAGCGCAACTAAGGGTTGCATTTATATTTACCTAAAAGTGCGAGAACCAAACCCCTTGGCCAAGGAGTTGGAAAGATAGGTCCCAGGAAGGATGAAGAGCAAAGACCTCCTCCAGGTTCAGGACAGGACCGGTGACCTCTCTATCAATGACGCCTGCGTCGTTCCCCTCTCTGATACTTCGCTTCTCCTCGAATTCTCCCGTGTCTTCCTTCTAATGGACTCCGCCGCCCCCACCTCAGGACCTCTCTGGACAGCGGTTCAGTCTGCAATCGATCAGCTTGTATGTCTTCTGGAGCTTGTGCTAGCTAAATTAGTTAATTCTATATCTATTATACCCTTCTACGCCCATATACCTCCCACCAGTGTTGCAAAAATATGGGCCCACTACTTCTGATTGGATAGGGACAGGGGGTTGATCATCTCACCATATCGTTTTAATTCAATTTCTTTAAGCCCATTGTTTTAAAATACCGCCCATCACAATTAATACATTTGCTTTATTTCCCACCCGTCTCACAACAAAGTTTAATACATTGTTCATATAAATTGTTTCTTTTCGGTAGGGACATCGTGGGTACAATAGTGTCGGTCATCAGGTCATGGCCTTGGACGACGTCCAGGTTGACTTCATCTTTTCCTCTGGGCAGCCTCGCAGGGCGCATGCGCAGAACCATTGTCTCTCAAGTTTCAGTTCACCAACCCCAGGCCCAATTTACGAACTAGTAAAAGTCAAAGAAGAAAATATTAAAATCACAAATAAAATGTTTCACTGTATACCCACTCTTTCTACTTTATTCCCATTTAATTATAAATTCTATCCCGCATTAATAGCGTTAGGATACCACAGTTTGATTGCAACATATGAGCAAGCTGTAGCACGTGAAAACATTAAGCAGCCATTTTAATACACACTGCGCAGAAGCGAGGATTTCCCTCCAAGCAAAGAAAGACGTCACACCACGTGATATGGTTGACACATGCGCAATAGGTTTCCCGCGCATAAGCGGCCATTTTAGATTAGACAAGCATTATTTATTAGTTTAAACACTTAAGCAAGCTTCCTCCTACTTGTATTCGTGAATGCAGTTGTTAGTATGAACAATACAAAGTTTAATAAATTAATACTGTGAGAGGATTGCTTCCGAGCAAGTCTCATTGTGAGTTCTTGCTCCATCACAGGTCTTAAGAGTAATCAAGTTGACACTTGATGGAGGGTTATCAATGAGTTTGGTGTGCCAGTATGGTCCACACAATCTGGCGAATTTTAGTGCATGTCTAGCTCCTGGCTGACAGACCTGAACAAGAAGAGTGTCTGTCAGGCTGACCTTTGTTCAGCCTGACGAACACTCTTCTTGCCTGGAAAAACGAGGGGGAAATGGCCAATCGGGCCAATATGGACCGGCCGCGGCTGTCAAGTACTTTGTAATTGTACAAATCTAAGCCTTCTGCGAGCATCTCAGGAGATTGGGAGTAGTCCGTATTTTTCATCAGTGATGTTCTTTGTATAATGGGAACTTGCACTGCTCCTTAGCATGCTGTATCTGTGTTGTGTTAGCAAACCTTGGCAAAAGTATTTTCGAATTAGAAAAGTCAGAAGGTGTGCCACTGGCAATGTATAGCACCACAAGTTAGGAATAGTGTCACAGCAGGAAGAAAATAAAACAACCCAGTTTAGAGATATATATATATATACTGATTGTAAGCAGATTCACAATTGCTTTTCATGGGATGGCAAAATGCTATCAGAGTGTTTCTGCACTATTACTGTTTTCCTGTTTTAAGTGCTATGTGATTGGGAGTTTGCAATCTTATTTTGGTATAGTGCTGGGCCGCAGGTACCCCTGCTATTTATATTTGCATAATAACAGCCACCTTCTCCACTGAATTCACACCTGTTCTGCTGTATTTTAAGAGGCCCAAGGTATTGGTGAATTTCATGAAGGTTAAACAATTAGGCTAAGAGAGAGTGGCTGCATGCCCATGTGGTTCATTATGAAAAAGAACAAAAGATGGTTTCTGCTTATGAATGGGCATTGGTGGGCCATGGGGTTACCTGGGAGAGGCCTGGCCCTCCTAACCCCGTCTAGAATGGGGCCTGAATGCAAGTTAAAGTAATCCATGTAAAATGTACTCTTGTATTATAAAAACGTATCTGGTTAATGCAATCACTGCTTAAGTCTGTGTGTGTAACCAGACAGTAACAGAACTGAATTCTCGTTGTCACAGTCAGGGAATACTAGCAAAACCCGGGTTTACCGGTTTGGTTAGTATTGCTATATTAGAGAGAGTGTACCCCGTGGACCAATTTCCAAGGTCTCCCCTCTGTCGCAACCCCTGTTTCCTGGTTTAAGCAGTCGGGAAATAGTCACATGCATATGTAGAGCTATAAATTCCCAGCCTGCTACTGAAAGCACTATGAATATGCAAGTCATTATTTTAAACTTTAATTACACACAGTGTAAGATAGGTTGCTGCAAAATAAGCGGAGATTTAATTGTTTAAAATAAAAAGTGTTACAAAGAATATATTTTTTGTACTATGCAATCAGACTAGCCCTAGAGCATTCCTTTATTCAATAATTTTCCATTCAAAGAACAAGCTCCACAACTCTGCTGGTAACACCCTTACATTACAACTCCCAAAGAATAAATCTTTGTCACCATGAGCCTCAAATGACTCCATCATTTTAAACCATATCCTATCTCTCACGCAGCCTTTAAATTTGCTGATTGACCAATTTCATACATTCACATTTCTTTCCGATACCTGGCACCCTGATGAAATGTATTGTTTCTAAGCCTTGGCGGTGAACTCCGCTCCGCTTGCTGAGTTTGCGGAGTTTCCCGCACTCCGCGTTATGCAGAGTTCCGAAAAACTCATGGAACAGAGTTTTTTTACTCGCTCATGCTTGTCAACATAAAGTTGGCGAGCACGAGTGAGGAAAATCCACCTCCCGGCGAGATTTTTCCTCGATCGTCAACGTCAAGTTGGAGAGTGTGGAAAATCAACTTCCCGGCGAGATTTCTCAATGCGGGCGGTCGGATTTCTCATTGCGAATGGTAGCATAGGCTCACGACTGCTCGCACTGAGAAACCATTCGTTCGCGTTGAGAAAGCTGCTCCTTGAGTAAACAATCTACTCGAGTGGCAGAAAGGAAGCAGCGCCCACTTGGGCTGTGCATGGTGCCGTTTGCGATGATTGCACAGAGTGGACAAACACCCTGCGCTGAAAATTACCGCGAACGGCATTTATCTAACGCACTCTGCCACTTGCAAGGCTCCACGGAGCTCGGCAGTCTTTTTTTTTTGCACCTCGCAGAATTCCACGTAGAACTCCGTGAACTCCACCCAGGCTTAATTGTTTCTTCATTCACTGTCTGCCTCTCCCTTGACTTCACAGTAAGGGAAATCAGGGAAAAAACCTCCTTTCCCTTTCAGCCAGAATCACCTCAAGGTCATCATCAACCATCCAGAAACAGTGGCTTAAAAAAAAAAGTAGGGGCTCTGTCTTTGTAAAGTAAAAAAAAAAAAGGAAATGCCATTCTCAATAGATCTCACCCACTTTAACTACTGGCCTTGCCTAGCTATTCAAATGCATCAACCTTTCAAAAGTTCCTGTTCACCATTGGTGCAGTAGATGTAGCTTCTCTGAGTGTGATGCAGGGAGCCTCTTTGGGTTGTAACACACAGGACCTTGTTGTGTCCTGAAAACATGTCACAGGAAAACTCACTGTTAGAAATGGGATCTCTAGTTGGCAAGGGCTTGCACCTTTGTCCAAGTAGGGACCCTTCTTCCTAGTCAGGGTAAGGGAGTTACACTCCTAAAATAACCCCTGCTCACCCCCTTGGTAGCTTGGCACGAGCAGTCAGGCTTATTCTAGAGGCAGTGTGTAAAGCATTTGCACATAACCAACAGTAATACAGTGTAAGCACTACAAACTGACACCACACCAGTTTAGAAAAATATCCAATATTTTTATATACTTTAAACAAGACCAAATACGATAAAAATCCACTGTACAGTACTTCAGAAATAGTTACTTCTCAAAATGTCTTTAAAAACAGTTCCTTGATGTCGATAGCTCCGTCCAGGGCTATCAAGGCGTCGTGAACAAACAAATCCAAACAGTTCTGGCTGACCGCGGCGTCGCGGGTCAACTACGGTGTCGGGAAGACCCGCAAACAGTACCTTTCAGAAATGCAGGGCGTCGATGACCTCGCAGTGAGCTTCCGAAAACACGGCGTCCGCAGGCGTCGGTTCCGGAGGTCGGTGCGGCATCGTCGGGGCCCTTGAAGTCACACGCGTTGCAGATCGATCTCCTCTGTTGAAGTCAGGAGCGCTGGCGTCGGCCGGCGTCGGGTGCTGCGGTGCGAAGTGCAGCGGTGCTGCGTGCGGTGCTCTCAGGTCGCGGTGCGAGCAGCGGCTCGGTGACAGCGTCGGATGGCGTCGTCGGTGAGACCAGGATCGCGGTGTGAGATGAAGGCGGTGCTCGTCACGGTGCTGGCAGGTCACGGTGCTGCAGCAGCGGCGTCGTCGTAGCTGCTGCGCTGTCGTCGGCTGACGAACGGGAGTCGATGGCACCGGCGTCGGTGGGCCAAGGCTGCGGTGCGGGATGAGGGCGGTGCGTCGTGTAACTTACGAGCGGTGCCCCCGAACCACGGTGCAAGCAGCGGCGTCGAGTCCGGCGTGGAGCGGCGTCGTCGGGTAGGCCACGGCGTCGTTGGGAAGCGAGGCAGTGCGGAGTGCGGTGCCCACAGATCGCGGTGCGAGCAGCGGCTCGGTGGCGGCATCAGCAGGCGTCATCGGTGAGACCAGGGTCACGGTGCGGCGTTGCGGCGGTGCCCTCTGCGGTGCCGTCGGGACACGGAGTCGGCAGCGGCGTTGTCGACGTCGTCAAGTTGCTTTTCTTCTGTTGCAGCACAAAACACACAGTCCCCAGTGCTGAGGGCAGAAGAACTTGAAGTCTTTGCTGTTCCTGAGACTTCTTGAACAGGGGGCAAGCTCTACCTCAAGCCCTTGGAGACACTCACAAAGTAGATTGCAGAAAGTTCAGTTCCAGTCCTTTCACTGCCCAAGACAGAAGCAGCCACTGCAGGCCAACACAGCAAAGCACACAGCAAAGTGGTAGTTCCTCCTCACAGCTTCTCCAGCTCTTCTTCTTGGCAGTCTTCTTGATCCAAAAGAGTTCTAATTTCCTGGGGTTTGGGTCCCCCTTTTTATCTTCAATTTCTCTTTGTCCTCTGAAGGCAGAGAGGCCTTTGCCTAGTCCAAACCAGTTCTGGTCAGTCCTGGAGCACTTTGTTGACAAGTCTCCTTCTTTCCTTTCACAGTGCAGGCCAGGGACATCAGACGCACCACAGGAGGTGGAGCCAGCATTGTGGAGGGAAGGCCCAGCCATATTCAGGTCCCAGGTGCATCTCCTCCCACCCATCTACATGTAGATCTTGCTATTCAGCCCTGTGCTGACTCACCCTGTCTCCTGGCATCCCCCAGCCCCTGTCACTCACACTCCAGACAAGGAATACACAACCTAGCAGAGGCAGGCTTGGATGGTTAGACAAGAAAATACCCACTTTCTAAAAGTGGTATTTTCAAACACAGAATGTTAAAACCAACTTCACTAAAAGATGCATTTTATCATTCTGAGTCCAGGCATACTAAACTCGAATTTCTACCATGTTCCCTGGGTCAGTTAGGATTATAAGCTGTAATAATCAGAACTGCCCATTCTGGCCTATGGGAAACAGGTAGCCTTGCAATAGTGAAAAACGAAATAGGCTGTAATTCACTATCAGGACATGCCACACACACCAGGGCATGTCCTACCTTTCATATACAATGCACCCTGCCCACAGGGGTACCTTGGGCCTACCTTATGGGTGACTAACATGTAGAAAAGGGAAGGTTTAGGGACTTGCAAGTGTGTGCACTTGACAAGTCGACATGGCAGCCCCAGGCTGCGCACAGGCTCTGCAATGGCAGGCCAGAGTTACACTTTACGGGCTGTTTGCGTGGGTGGCACAATCCAGTGCTGCAGCCCACCAACAGCATTTGATCTATAGGCCCTGGCACTCTCAGTGCACTTTACAAGGGACTGACACATAAATTAAATAGGCCAATTATGGAAACACCAATACATAACACATTTTATACAGGAGCACTTGCACTTTCCCACTGGACAGCAGTGAGGAAAGTGCGCAGAATCATTACACCAGCAAAAACGGAGTCAAAACCAGGAGGTCAGAAAGCAAAAAGTCTGGGGAAACACGCCAAAAGATGCCAAGTCTAACACTCACTCTCCCATAGGGCTGTCCTTTACTCTGTGCACACACACTTCCCTAACAAATTTCACCAGTCATTCTATCTTCCTAATGTAAGGGATTTGGGTGCAATGCCCTCACTTCAGTTTCTGATGGCACTCTGTCTCTGACTCAACCTTTGCTCTAGGGCGTACAACACTTAAATGGTGAAAAGGTAGCTGAACACCAGACTGTTGCTCTGGGCTTCATGAGTAGTGGGGCTGTCGCTCTGGACCACTTATGATGCCATGGTCCTATAGCCACCACAGCCAAAGCAATCTTCCCCATGTTGGTAGGGGAGGGATGAGCCGGCCCACAGAGGCATTACCCTCTTCCACACAAGACACAAATTTGGTCCATCCTGCTTTCACTACCATCATACCTATCAAGTGAATACAGTTAAACCATTGGCCTGGCCCAACTTGCCCCAAAGAGAAGAAAATGAGGGTGAGGTGTCCGAGATTTGTGTAAGCTGAACCTGAAATGCAGCATACTAAAGCAGAATGACTTGGCAGTGAGTTTGCCAGCTGTGACAGACTTACTCCACATGCAAGAGCTACTAATCAGCATGGTCTCATGACTCCACTTACAGTGATTGCCCTGAGTGCAGCATGGGCTGACAGATGTGATAGCTGATTTGAGGGTGGTCCTACTCCAGCGGGGCTGATAAGGACTGAAATGCAGGTTTGTCTGCACCCACCTATGAGTTTGTCAAATATGGGCTCTGCAGTACCTGAGGTACTTATCTTATTCTCTGTGAACTTTACCTGGTACTGACGCAGCCCACTCAAGCTAATTCATCACTGCTTTGCCTCCCAGGAACTGCCATGCAGTTAGCTTGTGATTGGGGGTAGAGGAGGCGATCCTGCTCTCTGATGCTGCTTGCCTGGGGACCTCTTCCCCACAAGACGACGGTGCAGGTCCCAGATCCTTTGGCACCTGCAGCAGAGGTTGTCCACCATAGAGCTGCTTCAGGCCTCTAGCTGCCCAGCGTGATGTGTCCTCAGAAGTGCCACTCACAGGACCTTATGGCCTCTGCTGCCTTTTTGCAAACCACCAGGCCTGAGTTAAGCAGTTGGTAACACGCTCAAACCTGATGACCAGCTCCTGCTCCAATCGTATAGGATTTGCAATCCCACTTCCATCAGTTTGCCAAATTTACACAGCACGTGCCACAGCCCTTAAATACAAGAATCACTTTTGCCAAATCATGTCTACTTCAAAGAGCTGATTATGCCTTTACTGATGGGACCAGAAACCAGTGCAGCAGAAATCCACAAACCCTGAGGAAAGATTAACGCCTTGAGGCAGGGTCTAGTGTCGCAGTTTGACACCCCAATGCACTGACTGAATGATGTTAAAAAAAAGTCCTTTTGAGGGATACGTGTGGCAAAGTGCTACATTAGACTCTTTGGGCACTAATGAAGAGGATGGTGCATCCACTACTGGAAAGACACCCAACCACCCAGAGGCCCAGCTGGCTTGACTGCAATGAAGATAGTGCTACACCATACCACCATAAAGAAAGAAAAGATGGGGCTGATCCGCAGGTCCACACTGGCAAACCTGAAGACTGCTTCTTAGCAGAGAAAGAAGAAGAACCCTGCCCAAACTCTGAACAGGCTAGGTTCACCACCATTAACTGATTCATACTATTGACTGTGTGTGCATTGATCATCCCACTACAGACAGGTGGCTAATGCACCTACAACTTGGCAAATGACTAGTGGAAGAGCCAGGAATACGTTCCCTGCAAATGCAACAAAGTATCTTCCCATACCTACCCCAGTCACCATTCCAACACTGTTGGAATGTGGTTTATTAGTAGTGGTAAGTAGGTACCTACTACTTGTAACAAGGCCACAATCACAATGTAAGGCCCAGTCAAGGTCTCAGTAAATGATTCCCTTGCTCAACTCTTGGTAGATGGCTGTGAGCAGGCAAGCTTAACTGAGGAGTCAGGTGTGTAAAGCATTTAAAAACACCAATACATTAAATAAGTAAGACACAACACACGATACAAATCCAACACAAATTTATAAAGATATAAAATATTTCTATGATTAAAATGACCCACAAATGACAAAAATCCAGGATCACTGACATAATATCGACTACAAAAATATCGAATATACAAAATATCGGCGTCTAAATATCGACTACAATAATATCTACTACCTATACTTATTTATAAAATTACAAAAATATCGAGTACACAATATCGTAAATAAAAATATTGTTTACCACAATATCGAAATGCTAAATATCGTTACATTAAATATCGTTTAAATTTTTATAACATACAACATTACAAAAATATCGAATACCAAAATATAGACACCAATAATATCGACTTTTTACAAATATCGACTATATAAAAACTGCTCAATTAAATATATCTTTAGCACCAAATATAAATTCACATTATAAAACAATATAAAATACTTAAACAACATAATAAAATAATTTGCAAACACATCAATATATAAAACAATATATTTTGGCTAAAGAAACATATTACAATAATTAAATATAAACTTTAAATATATAATACTTGCATTATTTCACATTAAAAATAACATTTAAATTATTTACAAAAAGTAAAAATATAAAATATTTACTTTCTACTAACAGTTTCTTAATTATCATTTCCCTTATATGGAAAGAAAGTGCCAAAACAATAAAAACAATTAACTTCAACCAATAAAACGCTTACATTTCAAAATACACCAATAACATAAAGCAACCAATTAAATAAACACTATGGGGCCGATTCCGATCTCGGTCGGAGGCGCACCCAATACCATTCGGTCGGGAAAAAAGCCATGCGAAAGCCTGTTTCCCGACCGAACCGTACTGCGAGTCCGGCCGAGCGAGTACGATGCGGGTCGCCGACCGACTCGTCCGGGCGTCCCGACAACTCCGACCGACTCGCTCGGACTCGAACCGCTCCGACCGACTCGGTCGGACCCGGTCGCACCGCGCAATGGAGACGTTTCCCGGCCGGGTAAGTACGATGCGCGCCGCGGGCAGTCCGACCGAGCCGCGCACTCCGGCTCGTAAGAGCTGTCGGACCGTACTTTGGGGGTCCGTGTCGGACCCCCTGTGCGCGTAGCCGCGCGAGGCGCACACAGGGGACCCAAGGGTCCCCCTACCTGTGCGTGTACGCCGCGAAGCGCTCCGCGGCGTACTCGCTGTAGGGGCGCCCTTGTCCGCCTCGCACCCATTGAGGCAATGGGAGCCCGCGTACGCGTTGTACGACCGGCTCCCATTGAGGTTCAATGGGAGTCCGACCGACTCGTGTCCGATAACATACGGCCGCATCGTACTCGTTCGGTCGGACTGCACGAGTCCCGATTCGGTCGGAAATCTCTCCGGGTCCGGCTCGGTCGGAGAAATTTCCGGCCCGAATCGGAATCGACCCTATATAAACATCAAAAACATACATCTCTTTTACACTTAAAAACTACAACAAAGAAGAAGGTGAAACTGTGCCCAACTGTTTCCTGAAAGAAAACTTTCATTACTAAAAGAAATTTAAAACTGCACTAAGTAAGTAAAACTGTTTTTAAAATATTACAATACTACTAACCTGCAACAAAAATTATTTCTAAAACCTAATTAACTATTCTTTCATTCCTTACTTTTATATCACCTCTACAGATATCCTACAAAGCCAGAAAATTATTTCAAAAATACTCACCAATAAAAAAACAATAAATGTAAGTATATTCAATTTTTTCCAAACCGACCTAAAAATATTTTCAAAATGTTATTCACTAATATATATTTTCTTTTTATCTATCTCCTCTACAGCCAACAGCAAAAAGCTTCCAAAATAATTCTACAACTACTAACAAAATAAAGACAACTAAAAATTAAGTATATCATTTTCCATTATTAAACAACGTTAAATACCCACCCAAATAACCCTTTACCCCTAAAATGCCTATCATCTCCAAACAATAGAATCAAATTATTAATATGTTTTTCCTCTTCTCAACAGAAATTACATCAAGTAAATAGAAAAGAAAGCTTGAAATTATTTCCTAACCAATTTCATTTACATCAAACTAAACATTGTAAGTATATTCACTGAGATGTAACAGTATTTAATAAACATGTTGTATTTATTATATTAAAATATTTTCTTTTTGAATTTTCCCTAGCATAAAACAAAACAACATGACTGAAGGTGCAGAATTTGTAATGTCACAAAAAAATAAAATGCTATTATGTTATATGGGGTATGTGTATACACAGGAGAAACAAATAGGCCTTAAAGTATTTTGGAAGTGTAGCAAATACTACTCTAACAAATGCTGTGGAAGAGCTACTACTCAGGAAACTACTGTTATTTCTGTAAAAGAACATAATCACCCCCAAACAAAACAGAGATTGAGGTTAGAGATGCTCTTGAAAGTATAAAAGAAGCAAGCACTAGTACTGACAAAGCAACTACCCAAATACTAAAAGAGCAACTATTAAAATTACCTCAACATGCATCAGGACAATTACCGTCCATAGCTTCTTTAAAAAGAACAATTGCCAGACAAAAAAAGCTACCACAACTACTATACCTGCCCCTAAAACATTTGCAGAAGTAGTTATTCCACCAGAATTAAGCATTACTCACAGTAAAGAACCATTTATTTTTTTTGATAACAAATGCCCAGAAAAAAGGATAATTATGTTTGCTACTGCAAACAATTTACTTAAATTACAGAAATGTGACACCTGGATGATGGATGGAACTTTCAAAGTCTGTCCAAAACCATTTTACCAGCTGTACACAATACATGGATTATACCAACACTCAAATATTCCATTCATCTACGCACTACTACCAAATAAACAGCAAACTACCTACATTGATATACTCACTCAAATAAAAGAAGAAAGCAATAATTATTTTCCTTCAAAAATAATTATTGACTTTGAAAATAGCCATGATAAATGCTATACTAAAAAATTATCCACACACAGCAATTCAGGGTTGCTATTATCATTTTAATCAGAGTCTCTGGAGACATCTACAAAAATCAACCCTAAGGGGCCGATTCCGATCTCGGCCGGTAGGGCTCCGAATCGGATTCGGCTTAACCGGATCCGATTCGGAGCCCTGTTTCCCGACCGAATCGTACGCGGGTCCGGGCGAGCGAGTACGATGCGTATTCGCCGACCGACTCGTCCGGGCATCCCGACCGCTCCGACCGACTCGTTCCCGGGTCTAACCGCACCGACCGACTCGCTCGGACTCGACTCGCACCGCGCAATGGAGACGTTCCCCGGCCGGGTAAGTACGATGCGCGCCGCGAGCAGTCCGACCGAGCCGCGCACTCCGGCTCCAAAGAGCTGTCGGAGCCGTACTTTGGGGGTCCGTGTCGGACCCCCTGTACGCGTAGCCGTGCGAGTCGCACACAGGGGGGACCCATGGGTCCCCCTACCTGTGCGTGTACGGCGCGAATCGCTTCGCCGCGTACACGCTGTAGGGGCGCACTTGTCCGCATCGCACCCATTGAGTCAATGGGAGCCCGCGTACGCGTTGTACGACAGGCTCCCATTGACTTCAATGGGAGTCCGACCGACTCGGGTCCGATGGCATACGTGCGCATCGTACTCGTTCGGTCGGACTGCACGGGTCCGATTCGGTCGGAATTCTCTCCGGGTCCGGCTCGGTCGGAGAAATTTCCGGCCCGAATCGGAATCGACCCCTAAGTGTACAATATGCTACAGACAGTACTTTTGCCTACCAAATAAAAAAGCTAATAGCACTAGCATATGTACCTGTAACAGATGTAGCAGAACACTACAATATTCTAATAGAAAGCCCCTATTACAAAAGGAACGAAGACAAAATAAGCCCACTACTAGACTACTTTGAGGACACCTGGGTGGGAAGATTGCATAGATCAGGGCATAGAAGGCAACCTAAATTCCACATTCCTAGGTGGAACGTGTACTTAAGTACCTTAAACAAAGAATCAAAAACAAATAATAGTGTTGAAGGATGGCATAATGCCTTCCAATCAACAACAAGCAGAGGTAAACCTACCCTACAAAAACTTCTAGAATCTATACAAAAAGAACAAAGCTATCAAGAATTACGGATGGAACAATCTGTAACTCAAATATGTCCCAAATTAACTAAACAAACTAAAAAAATGTTTGAGCTACTGCAAAGTCAGGTTACCCTATACCCATCTACAAGAGGCCTAGATTACCTATCCCTAATAGCCAAAAGCATTTTATAAACAAAAGTTCCACAGGTATTATAAATTTTTTCGTTCATAAAACATAAACTTTACACACATATATTAATATTATATTTTCACAAATATTACTTATTTGTCATATATATTTTCTTAAATTAAAAATATATATTTACAAATAAATAATAATTATCAAAATATACTATAAAACACAATTAATTTTAAAAACATTTCCCACCCAATTAATTTAAATAAAATACACTTACGGTTTACGTAGCTGTCAGAAAATGTATTCCAAAAATAAATAATCCTTCCATCTATGTGTTAATGCATTGCAGTTTAAAAAAGCCCCAAAAAAATGCAAAAATACAACACGTCCCATACAAATCCATCATTCGAAATCCAAATTACGTAAACCCTCAAAAACCCGAAAAAGATACAAAAATATAAAAAACGCTCCAGGAAATACCGAAAACTAAAAGAAACTGTGATAATAATATTAGTTTAACAAACTAATACACAGTTCTTTTATTAAAAAAACGCGTCTCTGTCTCCAACGTAAACTCGATTAAAATGAATCTGCAAAAAAGATTAAAAGCATACCCACCCACACAAATACACCCAAATACATTTATTAAATACAATAAAATGAATTTATAGCAACAAAACAACACATATTTACTCATATTAATGTCCGTCTACACTACACCTCAAACAGTAACTCACGTCATCTCACTAAAATATAACTAACTACAGCACACCAAAAACGTAATAACCTAACTATAAATACAATATATAAGTCCTAACTACACTAAAACATAAGTATTAACTTAGCAAAACAAGTAAAATTTCCCTTACCTTGCTCGACGCAACGCAGCTTCCAACCGCGAGCTTCTCCGACCCTCAATGACCCAAAATAACAGTATGCGGTTACAAAATAGTCCCTGTAAACTTAAAATGGCTGCCTAAATAAAGTTTAAAAAGGAATAATGTAAAAAAAATGATTATAGCAAAGTATAAATTTCACATATATTTTTCTTATGTTGTACACAATTTTCTGTATATTTAAAAATTACTATATAATGTATTATACTTTGTAAAGTTATAATAATAATTAATATAAAAATATATTTATTATTATTATAATGTATATGTTTTTTATAATGATAAAAATTATAAAAAATACATATTAATTATGTAAAATTGTTAAATAAAACTTACCTGTTTAAAAATAAATTTTCATTAATTACAACAATGTGATAATTAATATTATTAATATTTTATATACTAATAATATTAATTAAAAATATATTTACATGTAATAAAGTGCTAATTATTTGTAAATGATAAACAATATTTACTACAACATTATAATGTTACAATATTAAATAATAAATAAACATACAATGCTTTACTTTCTGTATATATATACCAAAAATGGTTATATAATTTGTATACATATATTACAATGTTACAAATGTTGTAAAATAATGACATAAAATTTTTTTCCCTTAAAAAATTCTATTAACGAATAAATGTATGTAAAATAATTTATGTTCCTTCAATAAAAATTTACAAATTTTATGTATATTTAATAATGTCTATTGCATTGTATAAATAAATAAAAAAATTGTTTCTCTTTCTATCTAATTATACAAAAATAAAAAAATTGAAAATAAAAAAGGCTAATTTATTTTTATATGTATATCTTATAATTAAATATTTTACTTAAATATATTAATTTGATAAATGTACCTTTTTAATTAACATTTGTTTTTTTACTAGAAAATTATAAACTATACATCACTTACACAAAACAAATTCATTTTCACTACACATAATAAAATACATTTATATTCCTTCACATATAAAAACACGTACAGTAAGTTTCCTACAACTCTTTATATAAAATAAATAAATACACATCAAATAACATATTTGTTATATAAATATTTAATATTATTTATAAATAATTATAAAAATATATTTCTACATAAACAAACATCACCAACTATTCCCAATACATTTAAACAATATTCATTACATGTGGTAAACTTAAACAATATATAATTTACTCTTCCCACTACACTTAAAATTTAGTAATAAAACATACAAAACATTAACCATATATAATTTACTATTCCCAATACAGTATACATTAAATAATAAAAACTACTTTACATTGAACAAATTAAAATTACTATTCCCACTGTACTAATTAGTAATTCAGAGAAGTTGCTGGACACTAAACATATAACAATTACTATTCCCACTGCAGTAAGTATTAATTCAGGGAAGATGCTGGACACTAAACATATAAAATTACTATTCCCACTCCAATAAAAATTAAATCAGGGAAGGTGCTGGACACTAAACATATAAAATTACTATTCCCACTGCAATAAAAATTTAAGTCAGGGAAGGTGCTGGACATTAAACATATATAAATTACTATTCCCACTTCTGTCAGTATTAACTCAGGGAAGGTGCTGGACATTAAACATATATAAATTACTATTCCCACTCCAGTGAGTATTAAGTCAGGGAAGATGCTGGACACTAAACATATAAAATTACTATTCCCACTTCAGTCAAAATTAAGTCAGGGAAGGTGCTGGACATTAAACATATATAAATTACTATTCCCACTCCAGTAAGTATTAACTCATAGAAGGTGCTGGACATTAAACATATATAAATTACTATTCCCACTCCAGTAAATATTAACTCAGGGAAGGTGCTGGACACTAAACATATAAAATTACTATTCCCACTCCAGTCAAAATTAAATCAGGGAATATGCTGGACACTAAACATATAAAATTACTATTCCCACTTCAGTCAAAATTAAGTCAGAGAAGGTGCTGGACATTAAACATATATAAATTACTATTCCCACTCCAGTAAGTATTAACTCAAGGAAGGTGCTGGACATTAAACATATATAAATTACTATTCCCACTCCAGTAAATATTAACTCAGGGAAGGTGCTGGACACTAAACATATAAAATTACTATTCCCACTTCAGTAAAAATTAAGTCAGGGAAGGTGCTGGACATTAAACATATATAAATTACTATTCCCACTCCAGTAAGTATTAACTCAAGGAAGGTGCTGGACATTAAACATATATAAATTACTATTCCCACTCCAGTAAATATTAACTCAGGGAAGGTGCTGGACACTAAACATATAAAATTACTATTCCCACTCCAGTCAAAATTAAGTCAGGGAATATGCTGGACACTAAGGGCCCGATTCTGATGCGGGTTGGAAAAGCTTCCCGACCGAGGGCCTGATTCTGATGCGGTTAGGAAGGCCTCCTAACGGCATTTGCTCCTTCCAAATCGGATCGGGAACGTGTCTTCCCGACCGAGGGCCCAATTCTGATGCGGTTAGGAACAAATGTTCCCATTGAAGTCAATGGGAGTTCAACCAAATCGTAGCTGGAAGCATCCGGATGCATCCTACTCCGCCGGTCGGACTTTCCCGATCCGAGTGGGTCGGACACCATTTCCCAACCGATTCGGTCGGGAAGCTTTTCCAACCCGCATCAGAATCGGCCCCTAAACATATAAAATTACTATTCCCACTTCAGTCAAAATTAAGTCAGGGAAGGTGCTGGACATTAAACATATATAAATTACTATTCCCACTCCAGTAAGTATTAACTCAAGGAAGGTGCTGGACATTAAACATATATAAATTACTATTCCCACTCCAGTAAATATTAACTCAGGGAAGGTGCTGGACACTAAACATATAAAATTACTATTCCCACTTCAGTAAAAATTAAGTCAGGGAAGGTGCTGGACATTAAACATATATAAATTACTATTCCCACTCCAGTAAGTATTAACTCAAGGAAGGTGCTGGACATTAAACATAAATAAATTACTATTCCCACTCCAGTAAATATTAACTCAGGGAAGGTGCTGGACACTAAACATATAAAATTACTATTCCCACTTCAGTCAAAATTAAGTCAGGGAATATGCTGGACACTAAACTTATAAAATTAGTATTCCCACTTCAATCAAAATTAAGTCAGGGAAGGTGTTGGACATTAAACACATAAAAATTACTATTCCCACTACAGTAATTATGAAGTCAAGAACACGCTGGACACTTAGGGGCCGATTCCGATCTCGGCCGGTAGGGCTCCGAATCGGATTCGGCTTTACCGGATCCGATTCGGAGCCCTGTTTCCCGACCGAACCGTACGCGGGTCCGGCCCGGCGAGTACGATGCGAAATCGCCGACCGACTCGTCCGGGCGTCCCGACCGCTCCGACCGACTTCGCTCCCGGCTCGAACCGCTCCGACCGACTCGCTCGGACTCGACTCGCACCGTGCAATGGAGACGTTTCCCGGCCGGGTAAGTACGATGCGCGCCGCGAGCAGTCCGACTGAGCCGCGCACTCCGGCTCGTAAGAGCTGTCGGAGCTTTACTTTGGGGGTCCGTGTCGGACCCCCCTGTCTGCGTGGCCACGCGAGTCGCACACAGGGGGACCCATGGGTCCCCCCTACCTGTGCGTGTACGGCGCGAATCGCTTCGCCGCGTACCCACTGTAGGGCGCCCTTGTCCGACTCGCACCCATTGAGTCAATGGGAGCCCGCGTACGCGTTGTACGACCGGCTCCCATTGACATCAATGGGAGTCCGACCGACTCGAGTCCGATAACATACGGACGCATCGTACTCGTTCGGTCGGACTGCACGGGTCCGATTCGGTCGGAAATCTCTCCGGGTTTGGCTCGGTCGGAGAAATTTCCGGCCCGAATCGGAATCGATCCCTAAATATATATGTTTTACAATATTAACAACTTTACCATTTTCCCCTAATAACCCAACATCCCAGTACTAAAAACAACTTACTATTTATATTTATAAATTACTTTATTTCTTCTAATTATTTGCAATTTTTTAAATTTCTACTTAATAAATATTTTTAAAATATTATTTAAATAACACTTCCCATCCTTATCCCCTAATAACGAAACATCCCCTCCTAAAACAAAACATATATTTTAACTTTTTAATATAAATTTCGTTTTTAAATTATTTTCTAATTTCTAAAATTTTTAAATTCATATCTAAATTTACACTGATATCTTTAAAATACTCCACACCCTTATCCCCTAATGACCCAACATCCCACTACTAAAATAAAAAATATATTTTAAATTTTTAATATAAATTTCGTTTTTAAATTAATTTCGAATTTCTAAAATTTTTAAATTAATATCTAAATGTAAACTAATATTTTTATATACTCCCCACCCTTATCCCCTAATAACCCAACATCCCGCTCCTAAAAGAAAACATATATTTTACATATTTAATATAAATTTGGTTTTTAAATTAATTTCGAATTTCTAAAAATTTTAAATTAATATCTAAATTTACACTAATATTTTTAAATACTTCCCACCCTTATACCCTAATAACCCAACATCTCACTACTAAAAGAAAACATATATTTTACATTTTTAATATAAATTTCGTTTTTTAAATTAATTTCAAATTTCTATACATTTTCTATTTAAATATAAATTTACACTAATATTTTTAAATTACTCCCCACCCTTATCCCCTAATAACCCAACATCCCGCTCCTAAAAAAAACATATAATTTACTCTTTTATTATAAATTTCATTTTTTAAATTAATTTCTAATTTCTAAAAATTTAAAATTAATATCTAAATTTACACTAATATTTTTAAAATACTCCCCACCCTTTACCCCTAATAACTAAACATCCCGCTCCTAAAACATATGTTACAATTTTTTTTTATACATTTTCACACTAATATTTTTAAATTACTCCCCACCCTTATCCCCTAATAACCCAACATCCCGCTCCTAAAAAAAACATATATTTTACACTTTTAATATAAATTTCATTTTTTAAATTAATTTCTAGGGGCCCATTACGATACCCGGCGTAAATAATTCCGCCAGGCATGGAAGCGGCAAAAATCCGCCCGCACACACCGCCTGAACACCGACCACGCCATTACGATTACACAAACCGAATACCGCCATCGGCGGAAAAAGCACACAAAATACCGCCCGCCAACGTCCGAGTCGGAGACATACCGCCCGCCACGGACGGAAACACGCACGACAACACAAAACCGCCCGCCCTCACGGCCGACACACCGCACGTGAAATTACGATCGCACCGACATGAGCGCGGAAAAACCACAAATATACCGCCCGCCAGCGCAAACAACGCCGATGAGAATCGACACGGCAGAAGCCATGGCGCCAACGTTCCTGCACAGAAACCATCCGCACACAAAACCAATAGCACACAACATGGCCAACAAGTCCACACAGCAAGGCACGCACAAATACACAAGCACAGTACACATCCCGAAAATACCCCCCCGGACAAACAAAAGATACAAAGGCCAGAACACCAGACACAACACACCTGAAAACAACAGACCATGAGGACACACCCACATAGGTGAGTACAAAAGCAGCACTCCCACAGACCACAACCCCTTGCTACATTGCAAACCAGAGAGGAGAGGAGAGGACACAGTGACACAGCAAGGACAGCAGCACACCACAGAAACGCACACATCACTACCACCACCACCACCACCACCACCAAACACCACCACCACCACCACCACCACCACCACCACCACCACCAAACACCGGCACCACAAACCCCCTGCACATTACACAACACACACCGCACCAGCACCACAAACATCATGGCACCACAAAGAATGCCCAAGTTCACGCCCATGGAGCTGACGGTCATGGTCGACGAGATCATCAAGGTGTACCCACAAATCTATGGGAACATGGTCCAGCACACACCACTAGCCACCAGAAACAGAATGTGGAACCGGATCGTAGACCAGGTCAATGCAGTCGGGACCCTGCCCAGGAACAGAGTCGAGATTAACAAACGTTGGAATGACGTAAAGAGCCTGGTCAAGAAGAAGGAGGGCAAAAACAGAGAGCTGGCTGCCGTCACTGGCGGAGGGAATCCCGCGCTCTTTAAGACCTTCAAAGCGTGGGAGGAGAAGGTGCGAGTCGTAATCCATCCGGAGATCCTCGCCGGATTAGCAGAGGGAGTGGAGGCTGGTAAGTACAAACTAATGTATACCAGCACACCGCTATGTACTCACATGCACTACCACCATGCCACAGCTCCCAGGGACAAACACCCCCATGTCCAGCACACAATACACAACACATCACACACACATGCAACAGACACTACCACACACAGCCCAAACAGAACAACTGTAAGATGCGTGGGGACATGTGTACACTAAGCCAGCCACGTAACCACCAACAGGTCCCCAAATATGCCAGAAGCGCCACAACGAGCACCCACCACACCCATGTGTCTGCCACAGCTGCACTAACCGACAAGTAACAGGTAAGTGGCAGGAACACAAAGTGCAGTGGGTGGGACGGTGGACAGCCCAAGTACAACACACACCAGGCCCCAGTCCCACAGCACAGCAAGGAGGAGCATCCCCCACACCCCACAGCCACGTGTCAGCCACCGCAGTGCACAACGACAGCCGAAAGGCAGACATCACGGTCCACAGCAATCGGTGTCAGTGGGTGTCCAGCCACCCCCACGACCCACAACACCCTCCCACCCCCACAGACCTGCAACATGGAGCACCCCCCGCTTAGAGCCATGTGGCATCCAGTACAGTGCACGCACGAACAACTTGCAGGTGGGAAACTGGACAGGGCTGGATTACTGGAGGCATGAGGACCATAACACGACCAACACATGGGACATGTCACGTAGCAGACGAACACGCAGCACCGCCCACCGTCACGAACAAGTGAACAATGTGCACACGGACATGAACAACAGACTCACACCCCACATGACCCATCACAGACATAGCAACACCCAAGGAGCCACGTCTGCATGCACAAGCCACACTGAATATAGTCCCACCACGGCAGCCACTGTGCAACTCATCACACACAACCGAAACACCATTGAAGTCCTGTCCATGTAGCCCCTACTGCCTGTCAACCACACACCCCACAACTACGCCTATGTAAGACAAACAACACTAGACGCAACAGAGCGGAACAACATAAATGCACACGAACACCACTGAACCCATCAAACACACAGACACACCATGCACAAACAACATACCATCCATCCCATCCGTCAGCCCCAGTCTCATGAAAGGCATGTCATCCGCACAGCTGCCACACATACAGCAGTCACGCTAAGATACATGCCCATGACCAACCATGTGCCAGAAGTCAATGAAGTGCACGACACACTGTGAGCAACAACACACAACATGGGCCACACCCCCCGAGCACTGCAGTGATGCACATGGCACAGGGCAGCATGCACACCAAGGAGATGGGACAACTGCAATACGTTGGCTGGCACACAACCATCACTCACTCATAACGATGCGTCCAATGCCATGTCCAGTAATCACAACAGACAGCAAATATGCAGGCCATGTCAAGCATGCACACACCTCAAACCATGCACTGTCATGCTGCCACAACACATGTCACGTTCGGCACCCATGGCTCACAGCATGTACCCCAAAAGCATATTCCCTCCCAAATGCGAATCTGGGGCATGGCCCCCATGTTGCCATATGCGTTCCTAAGCGTTCCATTTGAACCCCAAAAGCATATTCCATCCCAAATGCGAATCTGGGGCATGGCCCCCATGTTGCCATATGCGTTCCTAAGCGTTCCATTTGAACCCCAAAAGCATATTCCATCCCAAATGCGAATCTGGGGCATGGCCCCCATGTTGCCATATGCGTTCCTAAGCGTTCCATTTGAACCCCAAAAGCATATTCCATCCCAAATGCGAATCTGGGGCATGGCCCCCATGTTGCCATATGCGTTCCTAAGCGTTCCATTTGAACCCCAAAAGCATATTCCATCCCAAATGCGAATCTGGGGCATGGCCCCCATGTTGCCATATGCGTTCCTAAGCGTTCCATTTGAACCCCAAAAGCATATCCCCTCCCAAATGCAAATCTGGGGCATGGCCCCCATGTTGCCATATGCGTTCCTAAGCGTTCCATTTGAACCCCAAAAGCATATCCCCTCCCAAATGCGAATCTGGGGCATAGCCCCCATGTTGCCATATGCGTTCCTGAGCGTTCCATTTGAACCCCAAAAGCAAAGTACAAACCAGACCCAGGATGGGCCAGGAGCCCGCATACACCAGAGTCACAATAAGTAGGGGCACAGCAACACACCCATCGGCATGGCCAATCCGTCCCATGCCACATGTGCACAGCACACAGTCCCATTGCCAAGCACACACAACTACAGATGCTACAGCCACACACACGCCTCCGGGAAACCCATGTACGAGATTGCACGAACTGTCAATGTCAGACGACAAATACATACTTCGCCAGGTGCAACACAATAACAAATCTCATTCTCTCCACAGGTGACGAACTGCTGGATGCTGGGGATGGAGCCAGCAGCCAGCACAGCCAGCCTACAAGCCCCCAACGAGGACACACGGATCTGGAGGATCTGTCCTCCTCTTCGGACACGGACAACCAAGCAGGCCCATCTGGTGTGGCAGGGCCCAGCCGCTCCCCAGGACCCCTCCTACCCACCAACCCATCATCCAGGGCTGCTGAACATTCACAGCCCCCTGCTGCCACTGTCGTTGCGGCCACACCCACGGTCATTGTGGCCACTACCACTGCCGCAACCGCCACCATCGCCGCACCGACCACCACCGCCGCCACCACCGCCACGTCTTCGCTGGCACCAGCCCCAGCGCAGGTGGTGGCCCGGACGACTGGATCCACCCTGGGAGCCACAGCGAGGACCGTGGTGAGCAATGTGGCTAGTGGGCAGGCCGGTGGCAGCAGGACTGGTAGGAGGAGCAGGGTCAGGGAAACGCCAGCCTCCCCTGGGAGCCATGCCCTGCCTCACATGGCCAGAGTCCTTGGGGCCTATGAAGAGGCCCAAGGACAATGGGTCCGGTCTGCTTCAGACACGCGTGAGGTGCTGGGGGTGCTGAGGTCCATGGACGCCCGTATGGGCCAAATCGTGGACCTCATGGGACAGCTGGTGGTGGCGGTGAGGTCACAGCCAGGGACAGCAGCTCCCCCTCCGCCACCACCTGCCGGGGCGCAGGGTGGAGCAGCAGTGTCCAGTTCCCCTGCGTCCACAGCCAGTGATCACACCTCAACCACCAGCATGTCGCAAGCAGGCACCCCCCTCGCAAACGTGGAAGGGGCCGTCCGAAGAGGAAACAGATCTCCCGGGAGGACTTCGCACGCTCCAGTCGCAAGTGAGGCAGCCAGCCAGCCTTCCGCCAGCCTTCCTTGACCAGCCACTGCATTGACTTGGACTACGATCCCACTCCACACAGCCATCTGGATGGCATGTGTGTGTTGGACTATGGACATAGAACCAGTGGGTACACCCTGATCATCACGCAGCCATGACCGACAGCTCATTGTCACTGCACGCACCACTTTTGTCATCACCTTACACACAATCACATGTCACAGTTTGTAATAAATGCACCTTTTTCACTAACTGCTGTTTGTGCCCTGTGTCTTATTTGTACGGAATACAACGGCCACCTTGGGCGGAAAGGCACCTGATGCGTGGCATGGCATTTGAATCCGGAGGGCCTGTAGGGACCTAGGGGTGGGAGACAGAACAGGAGCACATTCAATGAGTGTGTCACACACCCATCACACAGTACATGTCAACAACTACAAGCAATGTACACACATCGCACAGAGCAATAGGGCACAATGCCACAGCCACCAACAGTGGCATACTACCCTGGCCATGGAGCGTTGACACACAGCACGCAGTGAACAAACGGCCACCCTGACACAGCACACACACACCTGCACAGATACAGCCACATCAGCCGTCGTACATGGACACTCACCGTCAAGTGAAGTAGCGGGCGATGAGCTGCTGCCGCACATTACCAGCTTCCTCCTCTCCGCTGTCCTCCTCACTCGAGCTGTCCTGGTCTGCGGGCTGGGGCCCTGGTTGATCTCCGTCATCCACGATGAGGGGGATCTGCTTCCGAATGGCCAGATTGTGCAGCATGCAGCACGCCACCACTATCCGGCACACCTTCTGTGGGGAGTACGCCAGCGCACCCCCGGTGCGGTCCAGGCACCTGAACCTGGACTTGAGGAGGCCAAAGGTACGCTCGACCACACGTCTGGTCCTCCCATGTGCCTCATTGTAGCGATCGTCTGCTGGGGTGCGAGGATTCCTCAATGGACTGAGCAGCCATGCCCCATTCGGATACGCAGAGTCACCTGGGTGTGAGGGACACAGAGAACCGTTGCTAATCCAACTGGACAGGGGACAGCATCGCACAGCCAGCACGCTACACCACTCCACATACTCACCGACAATACAGGCACGATCCTGTTGCATATTGGACATCAGTCGTGGCAAGATGCTGTTGCGCATTATGTGTGCGTCATGGGCCGAGCCTGGGAACTTTGCACACACGTGGGTGATCACCATGTCCGCAAGGCACACCACTTGCACATTCAGGGAGTGCGTGTGCTTCCTGTTGCGGTACAGGTGCTCAGTGGCCTGTGGTGGAACAAGGCCGACATGTGTGCAGTCAATGGCTCCAACGACGTGTGGGATTCTGCCAAGGGCATAGAATGCACCCTTCACTGCCGCCAATTCACGAGCCCTGGGGAAGCGGATGTACCTGTTCCGGTACAGCATCATGGCTGCCAGTACATCCCTCAGCACCTTGCTGAACATGGGCTGGGACATCCCTCCTCCAATGCCCACTGTGTGCTGGAATGACCCAGTGGCGAAGAAATGCATGGCGGCCATCACCTTAGCCGTGGGGGTGACAGCAGTCGGATACACCCTGCGGGGACGGAGATGGGGTTCTAACATGGCACACAGTCGATGCAGGGTTGGCCTGTCCAGCCGAAACTTCCTAATAACCTCTGTATCGTCCATGTCCGCCAGCAATTGGTATGGGCGGTCAATGTTCGGTCTCCGCCTAGGGACAATGGCAGAGGACACATGTCAAAGCAACACGACACATAGCAATTTCGCATACACATCACTGACATGACTGAGTAAGCACAGGAGCCACAGCCCAGCTGTCAAGCTGGGACTGCACGGCCACAATACACTTACACAGGTCTCCCAACAATGGCAATGGCTAGTGATACAAACCACTGCCATGTGCATGCACATGGGGATCCAGGCCCCAATGACTTGCGGGGCGTGCTGATGGGGACTGACTGCATATCCGTCAAGCGGCAACGCCACGGCAACATGAATGTCTGCTGAGCATGGAACTGCTTCCGCGGCTGGATGAGTATGGCACACGACGACGACGATGTGGGCACAGGCTGAGCGGCCAAAACAAGTGGGACCTGTGGCACGAGGGGATATGAGACAGTAGTAGGTGTCAGCACTGCACCCTATGTACAGCACTGTACGGATCACACCTCCCGAAACATTGACAGGTGTCCACATTGACAGCCCCATGCCAAGACGGCTGTGTGCTTGCAGTCACACGTCACAGGTGAGAGGTTACATTGCACGTGCCAGGTGGCAGTCGTACATAGTGGGAGCTGGCATGTGTGTGCATGTGTCTCCTGTTCAGGATCCACCAGATGGGCGCTGACTCTGTACTGACCATTGGACACAGCATGTTCCGTGGAAGGCTTGTGTGTGTGGGATGGTGGCACTGGATGTGCCGCCGTTGGGTGGGGGGCCATGCACAGGGCGGGTACGTCGATGATTGCGCATTGTTGGTCACGGTGGGTGCACCCACTAAGATGTGTTGCCCTGTGTTCAATTCCTATGTCCGCATGATGATGGACTGTAGATGTGGGCAGACTACACATTGGTCGATGTGCTGTCTATATGCATGTGCCTTCACACCAGGCACAGCTGCCCCTGCACATGTGACCCCTGCTGGACTCGCTGCTGGGTCTGTGGAGCTGATGCACCTTCTGCGCGTGGGGCGGGCAGCTCTCCTCACTTCCCTCATTGCGCATGTCATGACTTTGCCGCAGGTGACATGGATCACTGAGGGCCCACATGTACGCGTGGGTAGGCTACACATGATTGTACACTGGTCGCCACCCCCAGTCAGTGTTTCGAATGGGAAGGTTGTCGTGCTGGTGGTATGTTCGATGTGGCGGATGGGCGGGCCTAGGTGCGGGCTTACATTCCGGACATGGGGGGGTAGTTGTATTGGCGACTAGTTGCAGTACACACGGGACACGTCTCTTCCTTTCCACATCTGGGTCATCCCTTGTACTAACTGACAGTGATACAGTCATCTTCGCCCCAGCCCTCATGTCCTCCCCTCGCTCCCCCAATATGCATGCTCACCTGCGAGGCTAGCGCTTGCACAGGCAGCCCCAAGCTCGCACCAGAGAGGGCAAGGAGTGTATGTGTGGGTCCAGTTGCACGAGTGGGCTGTCTCAGGGTATGATGTGTCGCGGGACGCCGTCCACCTGCGTGGTGCCCCAAATGGTGACCCGGCCTGCATGGACTATGCATCACAGTCTTCGCCTTCCGGATCCGCCACCTGCGACACCCAGTGGCTGTGGCTGCCCTTGCGGCCAGGCCGCGTCCGTCTGTGGCTGATGGCCCACACATTCACTCTTTGGCCTCTCTGGGGAGGGCTCGGGGGTGGTGGCGCACGCGCTTGCACTTAGTCGCAATGGCATGTGGCGTGGTTGGTATGATGGGCAATGGATGGGATGGTGCGAGCCACCTCCCGTGACGTCAGTGCTGCTCGTGCTGTGGTGCGTCCCCCTACACTTCCATCTGACTTGTGCCATGCTAGACGTTGAGGTTCTATTGCCTGCGTGATATGACCAGGAGGAGCGCGAGGAGACCTCTCACACACCATGCTCCACTGCCATCCCGTGCCCTGTATCGCCTGTGCGGATTGACTATGTTGGGGTTACACCTGGTCGACTGGGGCTGTGTGTGCCTTGTCAGGGGCATGGCGGGCGCACAACAGGATCCAGCTTGTCCACAGAGGGTGGGCTGAGGTGCGCCTGGTACCGCTTTGTACGTGTGCCCGGCTGCTGTGCACACACGTGTTCACTCCCCCCGACAGGTGTCCTCTCACAATGCCCAGGGAAGCGGTGGTGTACTGTTCATGACCCCTCCCAACACGGCGTGCTCCAACTTGGCATGTGCGCATCTACCTGTCGCACCCACCCACCTGAGCACTGCGTCCATACGACTTCACACGACACATGTGTGTCTTCCACAGTAGTGCTACTCATTTGCGTTGACATCCAATACCAGTGGACTACATGGTCATGTCACGACTGCCGTGTACTTCACATACTCTCATCCTCTCTCATTCGTACTTGTGAAATGAGTCAGCGGAGACAGTTTTGGTTTCAAACATTATATTGAGTCTTCTGTCCTCTGTGATGCAGTATAGTGGACACTACTGGCAGCGGGATACATGTTGAGGATATACTGAGCATGATTGCAAATGGGATAGGGTGTGGGGTTACATGTGATTGGCTGTTGCATGTGGGATGTGGGCTTCAGAGTGACATCTGCTTGGCCAAGGCTGTGCTAATGTACATTTACGTATAGCTGCGGAGCTGCGGACTTTGACACAGACGGTATACATGTAGCCTACCAGACCGCTTGGCATCATGGGCACAGTCCATCTCAGTTCCATGTGACAGGTTTGCTGCGGTTGTTCCTCATGCACGCGTGCATGTGAGATGACATCAGGGCATGTGCTTGCGTGCATGCAGCGGCGTGCCACTTGTTGTTGCACTGTGGTGGTTACTGGACATGTCACAGTCACTGGGGTCGTGTTGTTGTTGTATGCACTTGTCGTCCATGCAAAGGTCCTGGTATGGGATTCCCGGGGCGGGGGTGGGAGGGGTGCAGCACCCACAGACTCCAGGCGACCTATTCATGTCCACTGAGCGGTGTGTGTGTCCATGGGCGCTGGATCCATGTCGTGTCCTGGTTGTTCGTGCAGTTCCGTCCATGTGGGTGCGATACACAGAGCCCATGCCACTGCCTCCCACGATGCATGCGGTGTTCCTGGATGTGATGGGGAACAGTGTGCATGTCCCGGTCATATCCGATGTCATGGCGATGTCGTTGATGGTGTGGTTACAGTTGCCGGTCGTTTGGTATGGCTGTTGTGGTGGTGACTGGCCAGTCCGTGCGGAAGCTAAGCATGGGTGCGGGGTTGGACATCATAGGTCACTCGGGGAACCTGCGTTGTGGTCCGACGTATTTACAGGTTGTCAGGTATGCGATGCCGTCCAGCAGGGCTTCCATGTCATTGGTGGTGTACATGTTTGCCAGCCAATGAAGCGGATGGTGGCTGTCAAGGTGTTGTTCGTAGGTTGTCCCTTGGAGGACCATGATGGGGCATGCTGGGTGACATTCGATGTAGCTGTTATCGATGATCCGTCGTGTGGAGGCACAGTGGTCCCATTTCAGTGCGGGTGCGATGTTGGCCACATACGCCATGCCCCCATAGGCAGAGCAGGCCCTGTCGTGTGCGTCCAGAGGGAGGAGTAGTGGTAGCAGGTCCGCCTTCAGACATGCCGGGTTGGAGAGGCATATCTCGACGGGATGCTGGTAGGGACACCTCCGACAGTAGAAGACGGGCATGACGCAGCTGAACAATGTGATGCGGTAAGTCAGTCGGTAACTTACGTTCAGCAGGGACAGGAGATCGCATCCCAATGTATGGCACAGGTTGGTTTTGTACAGCTTGAGCTGTTCGGCGTAGTTGGGTAGGTGTGTTGCGGTTGCCATTTCGCAGCGGTTCGTTGAGGTGGCGTGCTCCGGCTGTGTGTGCAGTCTGCAATGTGCACGCTCCGGGGTTGCTGTGAGCTCTGTGTAGTCGTAGGGAGACAGGACTTGTGTTCTGTTGGCTTGTTTGGAGGACACGGGCCCTCTTCCCACATGCTTCTCAGACAGTTCAAGGTCAGTGCTGTGTGACTCCTTCCAATTAACTTGCATGTGGCCGACATGGGGGAGTGTTTTCTTCTTTCTTCCCCGTCCGTTGTGTGCTTCTGTGATATGCGCTATCTGCCCTGTGGTCGGTCTCCTCGGCATGCCTGTGTTGGTCTATTCTTGGACAATGGCTGTATTCACCGGCTTCTGTCGTAGGGCTGTGGTTTCGGAGTTGGAATGGAAGGTCATTCAGTGCTGTCTGCTCTCCCTTGTGTGGGCGGCAGGCTGCCTTTCCGCTCTGCGTTGGGCCTTGTGTGTGAATGTTATTCTTGGGCCACCTGTTGTCGGTCCCCGGGCTCTTTGGTGTTCCGTTTTATATGTCTTGTTCATATGTGCAGGGTGGTATGGGTGTTTCTGTGTGGTACTGGCGTTCCTCTTCCCGAAGGGGCCCTGCTTCTCCTAGTTGGTGTTGCCGCCGCTGTGTGCTACGCCATGTTTGTTACACTGGGGTGTGTCCTGCTGTTGCGTGTCTTCACTGATATGTGTGCGTCGGTTGTGTGGCGTTGGGTGTTGTCCGTGAATTGGGCGTTGAGGACATGTCTGTGGCCGGCCTGTCACGTGTCATGTGCGTTCGGGGTGGGGCTGATGTGTGTGCTGCTTGGTTGTGTCCCTGTGTCTGTGTGCGACGCATGCATGGCGCTGCGGTTGGCCTCTGCGTTGTGCGCATGTGTGGCGGCGTCATCGGCGCTTTGGGGCCGTGACGGGGTGGTTGGTTCCTAGTCCCAGGTGGTGTGTACACATGTGTTCTGCGATGTTACGATTTGGCCTGTGTGTCATATGTGGATGCGATGGTGGATGTGTAGTGTACACGCGCTGGTGGGGGTTGTCCGCTTTTCCGCCCTTGCACTGTGTGCGCTGTTTGCGTGCACTTGTTGTGTGTGTGCCTACCTGCGTCTCCGCGGTACGTTGCGTCCTTGGTGGTGCATCAGCAGGAGCATGGGGAGGGCCTGCAGTGCTGGATTCATGCTCGGGGGAGCCGCTTCTTCGTTGTCCGTGCTCGGCGTCCGTGTTACCGCTTCGGTTTGTCGTACGGTATCTCTTGGCCGTGGGAGCCGTTTGTTTGCGGCATCGTAATTTATGCGCCGGGCGGGACGTGTTTGGTCGGACGGTGTGTGTCAGTTGGGCTGCGCCGCTACATGTACGGGCGCACTTTGATGGCGGACGGTGTTGCTGGCTTGCCGGCGGTGTTTGGCCTACTTTTCGCATCGTAATTGGGCGGGCGTGTGGACTGCTGCGTGCCGGCGGTAACTGGTGGTTTTTGCATCCGCCAGCACGGCGGTGGTGCTTCCGCCCGCCATCGTAATGTGCCCCTAATTTCTAAAAATTTAAAATTAATATCTAAATTTACACTAATATTTTTAAAATACTCCCCACCCTTTACCCCTAATAACTAAACATCCCGCTCCTAAAACATATGTTACAATTTTTTTTATACATTTTCACACTAATATTAAAACATTTTTAATAATACAAAATTAATAACAATACAAAATTAATAACAATACATAATATTTAATTATTGACTAAAAATTAATATTTTACAGTTTCTATATATTTTTTCGATATTTTTTACAATACTTACAATTCGATATCTACTTACGATATTACTTATTCGATATTTTGTACTTCGATATTTTTAAAGGAATAAAATAACGATATTTTTGATTGCGATATTCATGTATTCGATATTATCTAACATTCGATATTACAACTTCGATATTACTACAATTCGATATTTATCATTCGATATAATGTCTATTCACCAAAAATCCAATGTAGGGAACTAGAGATATGAATTTTTAAAGATTAAAAGTAAAATAAGCGCGTAGAAGCAAATAGCACTCAAAGGATTAAAAAAGGTCGTGCTGGACCAGGACAAACTCCAGTGTTCAGGCCACCCACGATGTAACACTTTTACACTTACTTCCAGAAGTGTTTCTTGATGCAGAAAAGTGGTCCACGGCACCAGCCATGGGTCTAGAAGCTCTGGTTTGCCTCTTGGGGTCTGGGACTACAACTCTCACAATGCACCTTGTCAATCCTAATACAATTCAGGTGAAGCTTGTCAGCTGACGTTGTCCTCATCATTGATGTTGCAGCTAGCCCTTCCAGCACTTTTCTTTTTTTTCTGTCCACTCCTTATCCTTGAAGACAGGCAAAATCCTTTTGCTGCGAAGCGCAGCAGGTGCAGTCCTTATGAATGCAGTCCCCACTTGTGCAGTCCAAGGGTCCAGCAGGGCAGTCCTTCTTCTCCCGGCATTTATTTTGGATCTTTGAGGTTCCACAACACCAATCCAAGGTTCCAGAATATCTGAGTTGCTCCTTGGGAAGTTGGGACTACAGACTCACAATGCACTTGGCCAAAGCCTTAAAAGTCCACTGAATGCTGTCCAGCTGGGTTCTTCTTGCTGGAGATGATGCAGGTGGAGCTATTATAGCCTGTGGCTTTCAGGGGGTCTACTCCTTTAACTTTCAGACCAAGGCAAAGTCCTTTTTGGGCTGAAGACAAGTGTGCAACAGGTGCAGTCCTTATGAGTGCAGTCCTCTCTTGTGCAGTCCAAGGGTTCAGCAGGGCATTCCTTCTTCTTGTAGTTACAAGGCAGGGGCCTCTTGTAGCTCTTTTGTGCCTGTTGCTTTCAGGACATCCCTCTCTAATCCTTTTGAAGCATATTTTAGCTTGCTCCTGTCAATAGTTCTACTTTAGGAAAGTATTCCCATGTTAGCCAGTGAATCAAATGTGCTACAATGTGGAAAAACGAAATAGATTTTTCCCCCTGCCAAAGCATATAAAACACCTTTTAAAATGTCCCTGCTTATTTTAACATGGCACCTGTGGTGGTCCGTGCAGGTAAGCACTGTGGGGCGGTGGGGCGGGTGCGGGGTGGGTTTTAGGGGGTTGAAAGTGACAAACAACAGAATAGGTAAGATAAAATATCTGTACGGGCCTCCACTGCATGGCATTCTACACATGGGGCACATAGGGGAGACCTTGGGGGTGACTTATATGTAAAGATAAGGTAGCTTAAGACTTTGGAAGTACCTTTAATTCCAAAGTCAAATTTGCATATATTTTTTATTTAAAAGCAGCTTGCAAAGCAGTGCATTAAATCTGCTGGGCCTCTATTCCTATATGCCCAACAATATACTAGGGGCCTACAGATAGGTTGTCATACCAATTTTAATTACACCTAATTACCATATACTTTTAATCAGAGCACAGACCATAGGTCTGGTTAGCAGAGCCCAGGGCACAGTGAGAAAACCATCATCTCATGGTCAAAATGGGGGCAAAAAGTGGAGGGAGACTGCAAAAAGCTGTGGTTTCTCACAGACACCATCACCGGCTACCATTCAAACCATGGTATCTATTTAACGATGTGTTCTGATTCTGTTCACGTCATTCCTGTGCTCCGGAACTATAAGTTTGCTGTGAACAGTGGCATAGTGGCATCATTTGAAGACTTTAATATAATGAGCATTACACAAAAGTCCAGAAATTACATGAATTACGTCACCATGATTTAAATTTTGCCTAGGTCTAGCCTTGACCATGACTCACTTGGCAAAAAGTGTTCCCCGAGTAACTAAGCAGTGCCTATTCAGTGATCTTTCAGCAGCCCAGGCAACCTCAACAAGGCCCACACGCAGCCCTTTGGAGACTCGTCCAAGGCACAACCATCTGCAATAGATGGATTTGGTACTGCTGCACTTCAGGATACTGAAGTCAGATGCAGTCCAGAAGAAAACCATAGATGCTCCTCGAAGTTTTGAATTCCATCAAGGACTGCATTCAGAGTCAAACATCTCAACCAATGGAGAAACGAGCTCCTCGGTGGACTCCATGTGACACCAGTAAAGCTCATTCCATGATACACTGCTTTGAACTTTAGAGCAATAAACATGAACTAGCCAAGGCATTAGCATGCGCACTGAACCCATACTTCTATACCTCTTCTAGCCCTGTATGCCGTTGAACATCTAAAGGTGCTCATAACATCCTGAGTCTGTCCGTATCGATGTTCATGACCTGACCCACATCAAATATGCAATGAACTTCAGTGACTACATCCTGTTGCAAATGCCATCTTTCCTACAGTTGTCCACTGCTATCCTGTTGAATGACTCTGAGAATGTTAGACTGACAGTGGTGTTCTGTTTTATTTTCCCCTTTGGATGGTCCCTGTCCAAAGACCACTTAAAGTGGTATGCAGTGGAATGCCACTTGGTATTGTCTATGGACAGTGACAGCTGTTCTGCCACAAGTAATCTGTTTACAGTGTTTGTCACTATTTTCCCTCTGCATGTGACCTCCAGCCCAATGGATGAGCAACCTATTTAGTGCATTCGCCGCCTTTATCCCCTAGTGCTGCCACAAACTAATTTCTTAGAATCATCTTAGAATGAGTCCTTAGAGAGACATTCTCTTCAGTAACTCTCTGCAGTTACTGCCAGCACTCTGTGTCATCCTTGAGGCGGGCCTGGGGCCTGCAACATTTTAGGCCGCTCATGTTTCTGCACATGTTGCTACTCTGGCCCTGGTCAGGAGGCCATTTTGGATTCATAGCCATTTTGGATTCATAGCCATTTTGGATTCATAGCTTGTAGTCACTCCAGGTACACTACATCGAGTCGCTATGGGTGCGGCACACAGGGCCTCACTAGGTGTGACAGAGGTACTACTCTTGGTGCACCTTATGGGATTATTCTGGCTAACCACTGGCATAGCAAGAATTCCATGGGTCCTAATGCAAACAAAGAAAATGTTCCCCATTCCCTCGTTTCAGGGCACAAGTCGAGGGTACAAGCGGGTAGACTGTGTCTACCCACTCTTTTCACTGGGTGGAAGCCTTCTCTCCTGCCAAGAAGTTGTGCCTCACAGAAATATGCTCAATTTTCAGACACCAGGACACATTCAGCAGCACCTGCACTCTGTCTCTTTCATTTAGAGTAGCAACGTGCAGTTGAAGGACTATGTTGTTTTAAATTCCAGCTGAGCCCAAAACAAAGGCCGAAGTTAAGGGGTCTTCAGGCCTCCTTTTGATTAGGTATCCTGACTAGGAGCTATCTGGAACCTTACACCTAGATCCAAATGCATTGGAGGGAAAACAAAGGCTCACAGCTTGTTATTACTTCACATGTACTTAAGAGAGGCATGCTTTGATTATGGTCAGTCCATGTATATAACACGTATGCATGCAATTTAAGAATGTCAGATGTGTTGGTCTGTGCCAGTATTTACACAAATAGCAATTAAAATACCACTATTTTGTTTATTTATTTATTTATTTTTGTTTTATTTTTTTATTTATTCATTCATGTTCGCTTAATTAAAACCATTACAAGACTAAGAGCTGTACAATGCATTTTCACTTGAGAGAAAACAATGAATAGTGCAACAGGAATAGAATTGCAGGGAATTCAAAACAATGTCAACTATATTGTTTCATAGGTGTAGAAGATTTAAAACCTGCCGTGCATAATTGAGATAAAAACAGTATCCGAGGTTTTACAGATAAAGAGGTAAAGTACAATGTGCTGTGTGCAAATTAATAAGTCCTCCTGCTATTAGGGCTTGGATTACTAACGACTCAGTACCCTAAGGTGTTTGTCATGGCTGATGGGGCGTCCCTAACCTCTGTAAATAATGGACAGCAGAAGGTCGTGTGTTCTGAGTTAGTAGTCCCCATGACCATGTAGAATGCTGCACGTTTCCCTTGAGATTATCAAATCCAGTTGGTGGCTCTCCTAAGAGCTAGCTGCTAAGTGCTGGTCCTGGGTTCTGTGGCCAGTGGCTGTTGTCATCGCTTCAATTAGTGAAAAGCGAATAAGGCTCGTAAATTTCCCCAGTCTAGCTAGTGTGCTTGGTGTGTTTTCAGTGAAGCACAAATTCAACGTCTCTTTGCAGCGCTTAACCTCTTTTGAACGACACAGCAGGAGGAGCAGGTGGTGTCGTTCCTCGATCAGTTTGGGGCAGCAGCACAGCAGATGGAACCATTTTTTTTCAGTAGTTGCATAACCTGCATGAAATTACCTCATCTTGGTGGGCCCAACCAGGATTGAAATCTAAAATTGGCAGTGCAATTAGGCTCATATGGATAATTTTTATGCGGCCCTGGGTTGAGAGCGGTTGTTTAAAGTATGAACTGAGTCAAAGACTACCGATATCCCGTTCAAAAGACGTTAATGGCACTTGCCTGTTCGCTAATTTTTTCTAGACAGAGTAAAGAATTTCTTGAAGATGCAGGTTATCTGTCCTGACTTTCAGAGAGCTGGTTGCGATTGCTAGCTGTAGTTGCCAGGGAGGCCCTGATGTGTTGAAAATAGGTTTCAAATGGTATTTGAGCAAGGGCTTGGGGCTTGCAAGACCCTGAGATGGAACTTTATTAGATCCCCCAGGCCCACAAGGTCATTGCACCCAGTGCCCAGCTCCAGCCTCAGCCTTGTTCTTCTGGCTTATAGGGGGGCGAGTAAGGTTTTCCTGAACGGCTTGATCTGGGATTTATTTTTTAAATGTGTCAAAGTCGCCGGGGAACGCCAAGTGACGATAGTTGAGGGTCAGGATGAGTTTTGCTTTCAAGACAGTCAACATGGGCTCCGAAGGTGGGCTTTGTAGACCGTTACTAAGGTGCTTCAGTAAGTGGATGAAAGTGATGGCCTTAGCTCTAAGGTGCTTTAGGTAGACGGCCGGTTTGGCACTTTCAGAAAGCCACACTCCAAGATAGTTGTAGGCTGGAGTTGTCGTAATTTGGAGGTCTCCCAGCTGCCAGTTGTGCGGGAATTTCCCAAACATGACAACCTTGGTTTTGCCCTGGTTCACCTGAAGATTGTTTGCTTGATTGTAGCGATGAAGTGCATTGAGGGCTGTCTGCAGCCCGACTCTGGTGTGATCCAAGATGGCAGTATCATCAGCATACTGCAGAATTTGGAGACGCGACCTTCCCCAACTTGGTGTAATCTGGCTCCTTCCAGGGCTGCTCCCATATCTGCAGTATAAAGGTTGAAATGGAGGGGAGCCAGCACGCAGCCCTGTTTAAGCCCGTTGTTGGTAGGCACGCTGACGGTGGCAGTGGTGGGACTTGTTTTAACCTGGACCCATGTTCCCTGGTATAATGATGCGATTGCCCTAAGAAGTGGGAGCGGGATCCCCCAGGCAACTAACAACGCCCATAGCTTGCCCCAGTCCACCGTGTCGAAAGCAGTACTGTACTCATTGAAACAGCAGAACAAGAGTTGGTTGCTTCCTCCTGCTGCTTGTTTTTATAAGTGAACCAGAGCTAAGATGTTATCCATTGTTGAGCTCTTGACCCTAAACCCGGATTGGTAAAGTGGGAGAATACCTTTTTCTGCTACCCATGTTTCCAGCTCTTTTAGAAGAATGCAAGAGTAGGCCTTTGCTTCCAACTCGAGTAGAGCTATAAGCCTGTAATTGGCTGGGTTAGAGTGGTTTCCCTTTTTGTGAATTGGGAAAAGGATGGAGCCCCTCCAGGAGGAAGGGATTGTTGCAGTGGCGAAAGCATGGTTGAAGAGTGGTGTTAAAATAGACTTCCAGAAGTCTTGCGCTGTTTTAAACATGGAAGCAGGAATCCCATTCGGCCCTGGGGCCCCCATCCTTCCTCATTTTCTTGATTATGGCAGTTACTGTGCCTACTGTAATTATCATCCTGTGTTGGCCCCAGAATCTGGGATAGTGGGGGGCAGAGAAATGTCTGCTGCTTTTGCTTGACTGGTTGTGTATAACAGTTCCACATGACTAATCCAGTCCTTTTCCGCCACATCGTTTTCCTTGGTGTGCCCTGGGTTGCCCAGGTGATTTATATGCCTCCACTGTCTAACATGGCTTTTATCTTTTAGTAACGTAAAAATTCTGAGACACTCCACTTCGTTTTGCTCCTTTTTATGCTGCCATATTTTATGCCTGTAAATTACCTTTAGGTGGGTGATAATATGGTCATTACCTGGTTTAGTGACTCTTCTTCTGGCAGCCAGGGCCCTATGGAGGATGTGTTTGCAGGCAATGAGCTCCTTGGAGTGGCGATGGATCTGTGTTGAGATTAAACGACTAGGAGGTTCCTGTTGCCCGTTCCCTAATGCCTGCTGAGGGTCCAATGCGAGGTCCTCCCAGAGCTCTGAAGGTGTTTTTGATCTGGTTAATATAACAGCCAGTTTTTTCCCCTCTATCCAGGCTCATCCCCTGTTGCTTCCCCAAGCAAAGGTATTGATGGGGAGTCGGCAGAGACTAGTTGAAATGGATCACTGACAGAATATCGAGGAGCAAAATATCGACCTGCCAAAATATCGATGAAAAAATATAGAATGACAGAATATCGACTTCCTATCTACAAACAGGTAAGTACAAAAATATCGAATCCAAAATATCGTTGTAAATAATATAGGGGCCGATTATGATGGCGGGCGGACTTTGTCTGCCCGCCATCGCCCCGGTAAATGGGACCGCCCGCTATGTGTGCGGCGGTCCCGCACATGTGATTAGGATGCCACCGCCACGGTGGCATCCCCCATTTCCAGCATTGTGGCGGGCGGTGCTCACAGCACCGCCCGCCACAGTGCTGGAAATGCATGTTGTGCATCTGCATGCACAACGTGACAGGCACCGCGCGGTGCCTGCCACCTTGTGCATGCAGATGCAGGGGGTACCATAGGTACCCCCATGTGCACCCCCACCCCCAAAATACCTGGGGGCCCGCTACGGGCCCCAATGTCAGGGACCGCGAGCCTTTCCATGGCGGCGCGCCGCCATGGAAAGGCTCATCACCGCCCGGCATCATAATGTGGATGGCGGTGTCTTGCAGACACCGCCACCATATTAATCCCTTTTCCGCCCGGTTGACTGATCGGCCGGGCGGAAAACATGCGGACGGTCTTTCCGTCCGCCGGTGTCCCCTCCGCCATGGTAATATGGCGGGGGGAATTTGGTGGCGGACGGACGTAAATGGCGGGCGGATCGCCACCGCCATGCGGGCGGTGGCGATCCGCCCGCATCATAATCGGCCCCATAGTTTGTTAAAATATCAAATTTTTTTAAATGTCTTAAAAGTAATGTAAAATAATTAAATAATGAATATAATTAAGTAAAACATACTCAAAAATACTTAAATAACTTTAAAATTAATAAATAATTAATGTAAATTAAAAAAAAAACATGCATTTTTTTTTTTTAATACATATATATGTTAACTTAATAATATTAAAAAATATTCAATATTTTTACAGTTGGATAGCGGGAGGGTAAAATGTACTATTCCCACTCCAGTGAGTGCAACAGTAGGGAAAGCGTTGGATAGCGGGAGGGTATAAATTACTATTCCCACTCCAGAGAGTGCTACAGTAGGGAAAGTGTTGGATAGCGTAGGGGTGAAAATTACTATTCCCACTCCAGAGAGTGCAACAGTAAAGAAAGTGTTGGATAGCGGGAGGGTAAAAATTACTATTCCCACTCCAGAGAGTGCAACAGTAGGGAAAGTGTTGGATAGCGTAGGGGTAAAAATTACTATTCCCCCTCCAATGAGTGCAACAGTAGGGAAAGTAATGATTTAATAATTAAATAATATATATAAATTAATTATCATTACCAATAAAAAATTAATAAAAATCAATTACCAATTACAAATTATGTAATAATAAATTAATTATAAATACCAATAAATATTAATTATTAAAAATTAATTACCTATCAATAATTAATTAACAACAAATTAATTTTCAATACCAAGAATTAATAAGTAATAAAAAAATTACTAATTAATAATTAATTAACAGTACATTAATTATCAATACACAAAAATAATTTCAATAATTACATAATCACAATTAAATTACTTCCCACCCTATTCCCCTATAAACACACAACCAGCTCCGAATAATAAATTAATACAATTAATATAATTATCAATTAATCAAATAGAAATTAATTACCAATTAATAAAAATGTATTACCAATTAATAATTAATTAACAATAAATTATTTATCAATACCAATAAATAAAAATTAAGTATTACATATTTACAATTCAATTACTTCCCACCCTATTCCCCTATAAACCAACCACCCGTTCTGAATAATAAATTAATACAATTAATATGATTATCAATTAATCAATTAATAAAAATCAATTACCAATTACCAAAGGGGTGAGCGGGCTTCCCTACTGACTTGAGATGAGCTAAGATTGTAGTTGGAAAGGAGAGCATGTAGGGGTGCAGCCTCACTTGCTGGCTTGAGTGAATTTAGATGCTTGCCCATGTCCCTGAGATTAAAGTCCCCGGCTATGATTGCCTGGTGCGACTCATCTTTGGTCACCAGCTCATCAACCGTGTTTGCTAAGAAGACCAAGGCCTGTTTTTTCTGGAGTGGTGCAGGATTAAGATAGAAATTTATCAACAGCAGACTTAGGGGCTGAGAGTTGAGCTCTGTACCTTTTATTAGGAGAGCTTGAAGCGCTTGCAACTAGGTAGGTATTTCTGTGGCCACTATTTTAAGGGTGTGTTTAATAAAGATGGAAAGGCCGCCTGATGGTCGCCCAAATATATTATGTCTGTGGCAGCACGATGAAATTCATAATAAACTCCAAGCATCGTTGTTGCTGTGGCCCATGTCTCCTGGAGACACAAAATGTCACCATAAAAAACGTAATCAAGAGCAGCTTTTTCTTCAAAGAGTTTTTTGACCCTTGCTACGTTCCATAAGATTATAGTTAATTTTTGGGAGCAGCCATCTTCCATGGGACATTTCAAATCTGCCTGTCTAAGGTCGTTGCTAGGAATGACACCTGTGATGGTTTCCATCCTCTACTAAGTGGGGACTGAAGGTGCGCAGCCTGTTGGGTGTTGCTGCAGGTTATTCTGAGATCCTTTGAGGTCTTGGGAAAAGTATTGGGGTTTGTCCCACTATGGTTGGTGCTGTTTGTGCCGCGCAGGACCGAGTGGACCTCCTTCCCCTGTGTGGGAGGATGAAGGACATGCAGAAATTTCTCCAGGCAGGGGGGGTTTAATGTCTATTCCCCATTCCGCTGTCTATTCCCCATTCCGATTTTATTTCTTTTATAGTGCTACTCATCCCAATGCAGGGTGTCGTAGCGCTTTACATCACACATACACAGTATACATTGACAATAAATCATATGTGTAGTAAATCAATGCACAGGATGTGTTACATAAGAGTGAGGGTTATAAGGTGTTGAAGTCACATGTCCTTCCTAGCTCATTGTGCTATATTAAAAGCATTGCAATTTATGAACTTCAAGTAACAAAAGGATCGCTGTGTTGAAAGCAGTAACCCTCTTACCCATCTACAGAAAATAAAAATCTGTCCTCTGAGTCTCACATGATGTGCTTTGCAGGAAACATATTATCTCTTTGTGCTACTTTGATTCAAAACTGGACTAGACACAATACAGATCTGTCCAGCATGTGCTCCAGAATTATCTTCCCATTATTATTATCCCCTGAGATTTACTGATCACACAAAGTCCTCTTTCAGCAGGTGCTGTAACCCCATAACATATTTTAAAATGCAGACCTGGCAACCAATTAAGCAGAACATTTACTGCCACCTTTCTTCTTGTTGCTAATTTCTTTGTGCAAAGTTTAAACAAATAAATGTATAAGTTGAGGCCCAGATTTTGTGTCTGGGTTGCTGTCACTATTTTGGCACAACTCCGTTGCAAAATTGAATTTGCTAAATATTGTAATGCGCTCAAATGTACTCTTGATAGACCCTCTAAGCATAAGTGTAAGGTCTTAAGATTTGATGTCATTTCTTCTGATGTTACTTCTTGTGAGGTCATGGGTTGTGATGCCACTTCCTGTGATGCCACTTGCGATGTCACGCTCAGTGATTTAATGTGCTGTGATGTCACTTGCATAATGCCTAACTTGGTTAGTCCCCCCACTTCTTTTTTTAGGACTTGTGCCCTGCCTGGTTTGGTAGTAAAAACATATATGTTTGGGAGTGCCCCTTATTCCTGAGCTCACCCTTACACTGCGCCTGCTGCACTACTGATTTTCACGCACCTGTGGCAGTGCTTGATTTTAAAAAAAAAAAGATAAGTGCCAGGGCCCTCATCAGGAGGCCACCACAGCTTGCACCACCCATTGCCACTGCCTGCTCTGCCAATGACAGTATCTACACATCTACTAACCATCACACTGTTACAAGTGTGACAATTCAGACTATCCCAGGCCCCCAAAGCTATGAGAACCACCATGTGTCAGCTGTCGTATGTGCTGGTGTTGACAATTAAGTGCCGGTGCCGACCACCGGTTCAAATTAAGCACTGCCCTGTGATTAACTAAACTATGGAGAGCATTGAAAAGATTACCGCCCCATTCATGCCATGCTATGCCGAGAATGCTTCACCATTGAGGGACACACTTTTATAGGTGGAAACGATCACCTGGGCACTCGTCCTCCTCATCATTTCATCGAAAGGCCCCTGGGGGAAAGTCTGTCAAATTATTGTGACTGGGCACTGCTCATCTCTTCTTGGTAGCCTATATCTGTAGGGTTTTTAAACACACATCAGGATGTGTGATGAAAACGAGGGGAAAAAGCAACAATTAGCGGAAGTGAAACCAGAAAGGCATTACAAGAACAAAAACAAAGTCACCCAAGCTCAGAGTAAACATGCGCTGTAAACAATATGCCACTATTCAAGGGAATCGCTTATTTCTTTTTAACTAAGTGTCAATCAGCATCCCCGCCAATTTGTTTGTTGCCTAATTTGCATACTGCCTAATTTGCATACATTAAGCGTAACCTCTCCCTCCCCCTTCTGTTGGAATTACATCTCATTATGTGCTGCAGGGACCGAGTCCACGGCCCAAGAGTGGAGATTAATTTACGGAGCGCATTCGGGGGAGGTTTTTATCCTCGCTCCATGCGACCGGCGCGCTGAGGAAGCAGCGGCGGGATTCCAAGGACGTCCTTGGGGTGCACAGGGCCCTTGGATCGGTTGGCGGCAGCGGGAATTGGAAGAGAGGTGGGTAGGCAGGAGGACAATCATAAGGAAAATAAGTCTGTGGAGCTGGGAGAAGGAAGAGAGTTGGGGAGGAGTGTGAACGAAAGATGTATGTCGAGTTAGGGAGGGAAGGTAAGAATATAAGAATATAAAAATGAGGGAGAGAAGGATAAAGCTCGTACAGTGTGACGATGGGAAGAAGGAAGGTAGATGAGAGGGAGCGGAAAGTTAGTGAAATAACAAAAAAAAAGAGATCTGGGAATACAGATTAAGTGAAGGAGGGAGAAAGCAGGATGTCGCCTGGTATTCGAGTACCTATGCCATTTGGGTGGCATTCCTCTGTGTGTATCTTGTTGGTACCTACCTGTACAAGAGTGGGAAAAGTTATTTATGTATGTTAAGTATACTATAGGCACATGGTGTAAATCCAAATGCCTTCATTCTGAATTGCAGGCCAGAAAACGCCCCTTCGTGCCTACCCCTAAGAAACACGCTTATAAGCTGGCTGGCTGCCATGCTCAGAAGTACATTTACAGACCCTGTATCAATAAGGAAAACCATAATAAAAAACAAACAAACACGGCCCCTTAATAAGCTGCGTACGCTCACTTACGGTACACACTTGAATTTCATCCGTACCTCACTTCCATGATGACAATAGTGCCTCACTTGAACTATTATCTCTCCTACACCCCATCTCCACCATGCCCACCCGAGCTCTCCGTGTGATGTAGTAATCTTCCCCAGAAATGTCTTATAACTTCTTTAGGCACTGAATGTTAAGTAGTGAGGCACATCTTGTGTGTGGGCATTGGAGTCTACCTACAGTATCAGACTCTGCCAATGATCTCTTCCTAGGGAAATGCAAAGGCTGTGAGCCAAAGCCAGTGGATGGTAAGTGGTGGTCTGAGGGGCTGAAGTCATCGTAGATCCATTTGTCCCTCTTGCTTCTGGATTCTGCCCTGTGTTCCCCTGGTTACCCGTTGGTTGTTAATTCATCACTCCCACCTTCCAACCTGATGATGCTCCATAGGTCCTCACCAGTCACCTGTATGGGAATCTAATACAACCTGTGGTCAGACAAGCCCCTTCTGCCTTTTTCTAACCGTCTGTTTCACCCATGGCCCTTTGTGGCCACCTACAGGAGTAAAGCCTCTGCCTGTCTTCATACCAACTCATGCTTCCTGAACTAAATCTTGGTGCCAGGCTCCTTTATAGTGCCAGCTACATGCTCAGGCACTCGTGCAGAATGCCATGATGGAGAGGTGCCAGACACTACAGGGAAACGGAGTGCTGTCAGCTATTCCATCTGCTACCTGTACGTCAACAGGGACCCCACGAGAGAGATCACCAAAACCATGCTCCGTTCTGTCATCCATATGGGCCTCCATAGTATCCCTCCCGGACACAAAAACCAGTCAGCAACAGAAGTGAAGGAAGCGTAGACGTGTAGAAATCCTCAGTAATAGGAGATGCCAGGGTAACCTAATTCGAGGAAAGAACCTTGGAGGGATCAAAACATAGTTTAGACATTGTCCCTCCTTAGAAGAAGTTAATTTTCTCAACCAGAGGGAGAAGAGAGGGTCCGTCTAAAAGGGAGACACATAGAGCTGTAAAATGTGCTGAATAAAAGGCGAGAGACAATTGGGACTGTACAGGAGAAAGAAGAAACATCTGCAATCCTTTGTATTATCTGCTCCCCCTGAGCTCTCACTTTAAATTACCTAGCAACAACAGGCGCTTTGTGAACCACAGGTCCAACATGAACTTTGGTTCCATGTTTCAAGAGATCTTGTAACTACCTGAAATAAAGTCTGCTGAACCTCATCAGGTTGGCTGTCTCTCAGTCACTGGATACTGATTGCCCACAAACCCCATTAGAGGTGTATGCTTCCCTGGAGCCAAGTAAGTTGCTGACAGGTTTGGTTGTTCTTAGTGGTGGTTTGTCATGTGTTGCTCACCTAGTAACTTACATTTTAGTCAAACAACTCCTTTCTATCTTCCAGGCCTTTATGGCTGAAAGAGCAGGGATCTGTGACAGAGACACAGTCTTGGGAAATCCACAAATAAGTTTAAGTGAGGCATAGTGATGCAGCATCCAGCCCTTGTGTTTCTTTGAGTATGGTTCATCCACTTGGGGTTGAGTGGAAGGGAGAGTGCAAAGGCCAACATGGCCATTCCTCTATTCATGGTCTATGGTATGTCTCTGCTACCGTCTGGACATGCGAGGCAGACTGTTACACTGCTGCTGCCTGCATGCTCTGCTCTCTCCACAGACTAGCTTTTGACCAATGACTCTAACCCATGACGTTATCAGCTCTTGCATCACTCTTCAATCGAAAGGCATACCTGCCAACTTACAAATAAATGTCACTATGTGAGGAGGGACCGGGTCCTGGTACCAAGTGCTACTTAGAGGCACTCTTCCGTAACCAATCTCCACACCCCATTCCACCACCCAAAGAAAACCAAAGGGTCGCTTAGGCTATCGCCAATGTCCTTGGGTGTTTTCACACCTCTTGATGAACATTGTCTGTATAACCAGCCCCAAGCAGGTTACCTGGTATTACCGTGCATTTGGCCATCCCCCCCCACCCTCCCTTCCTTCAATAAGAGTCAGAGACCCTGGGTGGAGGCAAAGGTCATAGTTTATTAATGTTAAGTCATAAATCAAGAGATGGTCATTAATTTTCATGACAGCAATCATCCATTGATATATATCATAAATCATGCAAGAACGTCATCATAAATCAATCATAGTCATAAATCATTGATTCCCAGCCTTAAGCCATTTTGGCACCACCATAAATCATCTTTGACAGCACCATCCAACACCAGTTCTGGTCCATGTACTGGATGTGAAGGCCAATCGGGTTGCGTGCAGCAACTTCTAGGCTTCCCGTTCTATCGATGTGGAACATCTGAGGCCCTTTCTGTCTGTGGCTGGGCTGCAAGTGCTGTGTCTGCTTTGCAACCATCCCCTTTGACTCTCTCCATTGCCCTCCTAGTGTCCCAGCCAACAGGCATCCCAAGAACCACTGTGTTAGACCTGGCACCATTGGTGTGGGTCTCCCTTCCATTTTTCGCTGTTGTCTCCTCTGTTTTACTGGTGTTAGATGCTCTGGGCGCTGTGCCACTGCCATTCAGTGTCACAGCGCGAATGCTCCCTGTATAAATATGTCTATGTGAATTGGTATATCCCTGATTGGCTTATTTGGTTTACCTGTTAGTCCCTAGTAGTGTGGCCTATGTGTGCCCAGGGCTGGTAAACCAAATGCTGCTGGTGGGCCTGCAGCACTGATGTGTGCCACCCACAGAAGCAGCTTGTAAAGTGTGTCTCAGACCTGCCACTGCAGTGTCTGTGTGCAGTCCAGAACTGCCATCTTGGCTGTGAAGTGCACTCACTTCCCAGCCCCTGAACCTTCCCTTGGCATCCTGTAAGTCACCCCTATGGTAGGGTGCCTTGTATGTGTAAGGCAGGACATGCCTTGGTGTGTGTAGCATGTCCTGGTAGTGAATTATGCCCCATTTCGTTTTTCACTACTGTAAGGCTACCTGTTCCTCATAGGCTAGAATGGGCAGTTTGACTATTACATTCTATAGTCCTAACTGACCCCAGGAACATGGTAGAAAAACGAATTTAGTATGCCTGAGCTCAGAATATTAAAATACATCTTTTAGTGAAGTTTATTTTTATATTCTGTGTTTGAAAATACCACTTTTAGAAAGTAGGTATTTTCTTGCCTAAGCCTTCCAGTGTGCTCTGCCGTTATGTGTATTGGCTGTCTGGTTTTAGAGGGGCAGGACAGGCTGAGTCAGACCTGGGTTGAATAGAGAGATCTGCATTTAGAGTGTGGGGAGGGGTGGCTCCTTGACCTGAATAGGGCTGTGCCTGGCAAGGTGAATGCTGGCTCCACCTCCCACTGTGTGTCTGCAAGCAGACCCCTCTTTCTGAAAGGAAGGATGCAGCCTGGTAAACAAAGTGCTCCAGGCCTGAGCAGAACTGGTTCTGGCTAGGTTCAGTGACTGGTAGCTTCAAGGATCAAAGGCTTTTGGGGTATAAATATCTGTGCTCAAGCCCCTACATTTTTGTATTGCTTTTGGATCTGGAGAGGAAACTCTGTCCGTGCCACTGGAGGAATCTGTAGGAAGTGACTGTCCCTGTGCTGTGTGTTGTTTCTTGCACTGGCCTGCAGCAGTGACCACTGGACCTTGAAGAAGAGGAAAAGGAACTCTTGAGAGAACTTTTATTTTTGTACAGCAATTACCCAAGGGCTAGGAAAAGAGCTAGCCTCCTGCTGGAGTCTCAGGCACATCAGACTCCACCACCAACCTCCTGCTTCCTCCCTGCTTCCTCCCTGCGAGGACTGCTATCTGCTGAGGAGGCTCCTGTGAGTTCCAGGGCCTCTAGTTTGCATCAGAGAAAAGAGGGTGAGAAATCGACGCTAACGCATCTTTGCGGGCCACTGCAGTTGAGAGCGCTGGGAAAATCATCGCGCTACTGCCGCCGAGGGCCCGCAACCCGAAACCATCGCTGACGCCCCTTTGCGAGCCGCTGCAGCCGAGACGCGCAGGAAAGATCATCGCGCTGCTGTCGCCGCGCACTCGCAACCCTTAAAGAAATCATCGCTTCGAGACATCGCAGTGCAGACGCCGTGCGTCCGCCACTCTGATCGCATCGCACCGAATTTTGTCGCTCCCTCGCGGAGCGTCTTGTCTTCGCATCGCAACACGATCGCACAGCGCAACAGGATCACCGCATCGACTTCTCCCACGCGGCAAGAAAGTCATCGCATCGGCGGTCCAGCGTGCAGAAGTTTGTCGCATCGTCTCTGCACGCATCCCGCAGATCGGCGCATCATCCTCCCTTGCGGCAAGTATTTCAACGCATCGCCGGCCTCGCGTGCCGAGAATCATCGCTACAGCTTATTTGCGACACTTTGTTGGTTTTGCTACTAAACCCAGGTACTTTGTGAAAGAAAGGGTCGCAGAGACCACTGCTTTGAACTTGAACCTTATTTTTGCAACCTTTGAACTATTTTTGACAGCCCTTCAACAGCTATCCTATTTTTGACAGTATTGTGGCTTTTACAGTTATTGGTCTTGTGATAAATCTGCCTTTATATAAAGATACTTATTTTTATAATAACTACTTGTGTGGTGTCCCTTTGTAGTGTTCCTCACTGTGTTACTGTGTATGATCATAAATGCTTCACACCCTGCCTCTGAGATAAGCCTACCTGCTCGTGCTACGTTACCACAGGGTTGAGCAGGGGTATTAAAGAGGGTAGCCCTCTTACTCTGACTTAGGAAGAAGGGTCCCTACTTGGACAGTGGCCAGCCATTGCCAACTAGAGACCCCCATTTCTAACATTGGTGGTCAGCGGTGAGGATCTGGACTTGTATTTATGATTGCATACAGTAATTATAGTGTACACTACTAGTGAGTGCAGACCATAACGTACCGCATACATTTTTTTGAGAATTTTTTTTGATCCTATATTGTGATTGATATTGCCGGTGATTTTTCACCCGCGCACATTTTCTGAGAGTTTTTGGGATCCTATATTGTGATTGATATTGCCGGTGATTCTTCACCCGCGCCCATTTATTGAAAGTTTTTGATCCCCTATTGTAATTGATATTGCCGGTGATTTTTCACCCGCGCACATTTCTGAGAGTTTTGGGATCCTATATTGTGATTGATATTGCCGGTGATTTTTCACCTGCGCCCATTTATTGAAAGTTTTTTTGATCCCCTATTGTGATTGATATTGCCGGTGATTTTTCACCCGCGCACATTTCTGAGAGTTTTAGGATCCTATATTGTAATTGATATTGCCGGTGATTTTTCACCCGCTTACATTTTTTGAGAAGTTTTCTTCTGTCCTTTATTGATATTGCCAGTTATTTCTACAATGGGCAAGCCCAGATCCAATGCCTCAGAGGATCTCTCCTGGGAAGAAGAGAAAATAGAAACCTACAATGCCAAGCAGCTCAAATATTTTTGCAAGCAATTCACAGTCCCTATCACAGGTCTCACTAGAAGGGAGGAGTATTACAAGGCGCTGAAGGCCTGGCTAGAAGCCAGGGATGCCCCTAAGGATATAGGAGAGCTTGTGGAGGGAGGAGAGCAGCAGGGCGATGTAGTAGACTTAGTAGGAGATCCAGCCCTTTCCAACCCGGGCTCTAGTGTGTCCTCTAAGGGTCTGTCCCCAGAAGAGCTGGAGGACAGGGAGAGAGATAGGCGGCATAATATGGAGATGGCTAAGCTTAAAACGGATGGTCACCGGGACCTAGAGAACAAGAAGTTAGAAATTGAGATTATGAGGATGAAGCTTGAGCATGAGAGAGTATTGAGGGAATTGGAGATTAAAGCTAAGAGCATGGAAATCTCCCCCTCTGGTGGCAGCGTACCTGTAGTGCACCCTGAGAGTAGGGTGTATATACCCAAGGAGGTTATTAAAGATTTCCACAAAAGTGAAGATATTGGGCAATGGTTTGCCGCTTATGAATTAGCCATGGTGTCCCACCGGGTCCCTGAGAAGGATTGGGGAGCGGGGTTGTGGGGACGCTTTGTGAGTGAGGGAGGGATACCTTGTTGGACCTGCCCCCAGAAAGTAGGATGGTTTATGCCCACATGAAGGAAGCGTTGATGACCCGCTATGGTTTGACCCCTGAGATGTATAGGCAGAGGTTTAGGGTCTGTAAGAAGCTAGAGGGTACCACGTGGGTTGAATATGTGTCTTTTTTTGCAGAGCCATGGAACGCTGGGTAAAAGGTAGCAAAGTAGAAACTTTTGCACAGTTTTATGATTTGATGGCATGGGAGCATTTATCTAGTAATTGTTTTCCTGAGCTACGCCAGCACCTAATTGATTGCAAGCTGACTAACCCTAGAAAGCTTGCTGAGGAGGCGGACCGCTGGGTGAGCACCCGGGTCCGCAAGGGTCCAGTGGGAGACGTCGCCAAAGGTGGGCAGGGTCCCCAGCAGAGGAGTGGGGGGACAAGGGTCAACAGAGGGAGTTCCACCGAGGGCCCCAAAGTAATCCCCCAGGGAACCAGGCAGTGGTGTCCCAGCCCCCAAGAAAGGAGGACAGTGCCCACAACAGGTAGGCCTGTTCCCAGGGGGCCCCCAAGTGTTACAACTGTGGTCAAGTGGGCCACAGATATTTTGATCCCCAGTGCCCCCAAAGGGGGCCAGTGCACCCCCGTGCACCACCCCGCCAGATTGCTAGTGTAGCCCTGGGAGAGGAGGAGATGGGTGCCCAAGAGGGGTGGGATCCCGTAGAATTGACCCTTGTCTCATTAGGGGACTTTGAGATGGTCCCCAAGCCTGCACTGCCTGCTAACACTAAAAAATACAGGCAGTGGGTGACCATCAATGGCCATAGGGTGGAGGCTCTAAGAGACACAGGGGCCAGTGTAACTGCTGTCAGCTCCCGGTTGGTGTCCAAAGAGCAGGTTGTCCCCCATGCATTCTACCCAGTAGTGTCCGCAGACAACTCAGAGAGCCAATGTGAGGTGGCTCAGGTTCCCTTGAGTGGGGGCGGGGTCTCAGGAACTCTTCAGGTAGCTGTGAGGCCCGCCATGCCTGTAGACTGTCTGCTGGGCAATGATTTAGAGGACTCCCCGTGGGCTACGGTGGAGAGGAAGGCTCACTTAGAGATGTTGGGTCTGCCTGAGTGGGCGTGTGCTACCACTCGGTCCATGGCAGCCAAGGAGGGTGTTGAAAAGGATCTGGAGCCTGAGAGTAGGGCCCAGATCCCTGCCTTAGAGAGAAGGGGCAGGGGGCATGGGAAGCCGGCCCCCTTGGTTCCCACGGCCCAGGAAGGAGCAGACCCTGAGGGGGATGCCCTGGAGCCTACCGGGGAGCAGATCACCAAACTGGGGGACCTGCCTGAGCTGACCCATTGGCAGCAGGAAGGGGGACCCACCAGGGAGGAATTTTGTGAGCAGCAGAGAGTTTGCCCCTCTCTTGAGGGTATGCGGCGACAGGCTGCAGCCCAGGCAGAAGGTGACATGTCTGGTTCACATCTGATTTATTGGGAGAACAATCTCCTGTATAGTGAGCCTAAGGTTGCTGAGCCAGGGTCAGCCCGTGTGCTGGTGGTACCCGAGTGCTTCAGAACCTTCCTACTGGGGTTGGCTCATGACATTCCATTGGCAGGACATCTGGGGCAGACCAAGACCTTTGAGAGGCTGGCCGCCCACTTTTATTGGCCCCAGATGCACAAGAGTTCAGACTCTCATTGCAGGACCTGTGAGACTTGCCAGGCAAGTGGGAAGAGTGGGGGAAGATCAAGGCCCCACTCCAGCCCTTTCCAGTTGTGAGTACCCCATTCGAGCGAGTGGGCATTGACATTGTGGGGCCTCTGGACCCCAAGACAGCCATGGGCAACAGGTTCATCCTGGTCTTGGTGGACCATGCCACCCGGTACCCTGAAGCCATCCCGCTCAGGACAGTGACGGCCCCCGTGGTGGGACTGCACTGATGGGGATTTTCTCCCGTGTGGGATTCCCCAGAGAGGTGATGTCTGACAGGGGGACCAACTTCATCTCCCAGTACATGAAGTCTCTGTGGAAGGAGTGTGGGGTAACGTATAAGTTCACCACTCCTTACCACCCCCAAGGTAATGGTCTGGTTGAAAGGTTCAACCGGACCTTGAAGGGCATGATCATGGGCCTAGAAGAGCCCCTGAGGCGTAAGTGGGACGTCCTCTTGCCATGCCTGTTGTTTGCCTACCGTGAGGTGCCACAGAAGTCCTTAGGGTTCAGTCCCTTTGAACTCCTCTATGGCCACCCGGTTAGAGGGCCTCTGAGTCTGGTCAAGGAAGGCTGGGAGCAATCTCCCAGGAAACCTCCCCAAGATGTATTTAGCTACATGTTGGCCTTCAGGAACCAGACTCGGCGTTTCAGAAAGATTGCTGAGGCAAATCTGGAAGCCAGACAGGAAGAAATGAAACGTTGGCACGACCAGAATGCCACTCTGGTCGAATTTCAACCTGGTCAGAAGGTTTGGGTACTGGCCCCAGTGGAGCCGGTCCATTTGAGGTGGTGGAGCACAAAAGTCCAGTTACCTACTTGGTGGACTTTCAGTCTCCCAGGAACCCCTTGCGGGTCCTGCATGTGAACCGCCTAAAGCCCCACTTTGAGAGGTCTGAAGTGGGCATGCTTCTTGCCACAGATGATGGGGTTGAGGAGGAGAGTGAGCCTCTCCCGGACCTCCTGTGTGCAGAAGAGAAGGATGGGTCAGTGGAGGGTGTGATCCTCTCCACCACACTGACCCCTGAGCAGCAGAGAGATTGTCACCACCTGTTGGGGCAATTTTCTGATTTGTTCTCCCTGGTACCTGGTGTCACTGATTGGTGCGTCCATGAGGTGGATACCGGGGACAGTTCTCCTGTCAAGCACAAGGCTTACAGGGTAACTGACAGGGTCAGGGCTTGCATTAAGGAGGAGGTCTCCAAAATGTTCGCCCTAGGGGTGGTTGAGTCCTCTAGCATTCCCTGGTCCAGCCCCGTGGTCTTGGTACCAAAAGCTGCGACGCCTGGTGCCACTCCTGAACTTAGGTTCTGTGTGGACTACCGAGGTCTCAATTCGGTCACCAAGACCGACGCGCACCCCATCCCCAGAGCTGATGAGCTCATAGACCGGTTAGGGGCTGCCCGGTACCTCAGCACGTTTGATCTGACGTCTGGGTACTGGCAGATCGCCTTAACTGATGGGGCAAAGGAGAGGTCAGCATTCTCCACACCAGATGGGCACTACCAGTTCCGTGTGATGCCCTTTGGGATGAAGAATGCCCCTGCCACCTTCCAGAGATTGGTCAACCAGGTGTTGGTTGGGCTGGAGGCTTTCAGTGCCGCCTACCTGGATGACATTGCAGTGTTTAGTTCCTCCTGGGAGGACCACTTGCGCCACCTCTGGGAAGTGTTGATGGCGCTGCGCAGAGCAGGCCTCACAATCAAGGCCAGTAAGTGCCAGATTGGGCAGGGTTCTGTGGTGTACTTGGGACACCAGGTGGGGAGCGGCCAGGTGGTGCCCCTGCAGCCCAAGATTGAAGCCATCCTGGCTTGGGAGCCCCCAAGGACCCAGACCCAGGTGAGGGCCTTCTTAGGACTCACGGGTTATTACAGGAGGTTTGTCAAGGGGTATGGCAACATTGTTGCACCCTTGACTGAGCTGACTTCCAAGAAGCGGCCAAAGATTGTGAACTGGACTGACACCTGTCAGAAAGCCTTTGATGCCCTCAAAACTGCTATGTGTACAGCACCCGTACTCCAGGCGCCCAATTTTGCTAAGGAATTTGTTGTCCAGACAGACGCTTCAGAGCATGGGGTGGGGGCCGTTCTGTCACAGATAAATGAGGAGGGACTAGACCAACCTGTAGCCTTCATCAGTAGGAGGTTACTTCCACGGGAACAGAGTGCAATTGAGCGTGAGGCATTTGCTGTGGTCTGGGCACTGAAGAAGCTGAGACCATACCTGTTTGGGACTCACTTCCGGGTTCAGACAGACCACAGGCCCCTCAGATGGCTGGGTGAGAATCCCAAGTTGTTGAGGTGGTCCATTTCCCTACAGGGTATGGACTTCACGGTGGAACACCGCCCTGGTACAGAACACGCCAATGCTGATGGTCTGTCCAGATTTTTCCGCCTTAGCGATGAGAACTTCCAAGGGGATGGGTAGTTCTCCCCACATTTCAGCTGGAGGGGACGTGTGTTAGACCTGGCACCATTGGCGTGGGTCTCCCTTCCATTTTTCGCTGTTGTCTCCTCTGTTTTACTGGTGTTAGATGCTCTGGGCGCTGTGCCACTGCCATTCAGTGTCACAGCGCGAATGCTCCCTGTATAAATATGTCTATGTGAATTGGTATATCCCTGATTGGCTTATTTGGTTTACCTGTTAGTCCCTAGTAGTGTGGCCTATGTGTGCCCAGGGCTGGTAAACCAAATGCTGCTGGTGGGCCTGCAGCACTGATGTGTGCCACCCACAGAAGCAGCTTGTAAAGTGTGTCTCAGACCTGCCACTGCAGTGTCTGTGTGCAGTCCAGAACTGCCATCTTGGCTGTGAAGTGCACTCACTTCCCAGCCCCTGAACCTTCCCTTGGCATCCTGTAAGTCACCCCTATGGTAGGGTGCCTTGTATGTGAAAGGCAGGACATGCCTTGGTGTGTGTAGCATGTCCTGGTAGTGAATTATGCCCCATTTCGTTTTTCACTACTGTAAGGCTACCTGTTCCTCATAGGCTAGAATGGGCAGTTTGACTATTACATTCTATAGTCCTAACTGACCCCAGGAACATGGTAGAAAAACGAATTTAGTATGCCTGAGCTCAGAATATTAAAATACATCTTTTAGTGAAGTTTATTTTTATATTCTGTGTTTGAAAATACCACTTTTAGAAAGTAGGTATTTTCTTGCCTAAGCCTTCCAGTGTGCTCTGCCGTTATGTGTATTGGCTGTCTGGTTTTAGAGGGGCAGGACAGGCTGAGTCAGACCTGGGTTGAATAGAGAGATCTGCATTTAGAGTGTGGGGAGGGGTGGCTCCTTGACCTGAATAGGGCTGTGCCTGGCAAGGTGAATGCTGGCTCCACCTCCCACTGTGTGTCTGCTAGCAGACCCCCTCTTTCTGAAAGGAAGGATGCAGCCTGGTAAACAAAGTGCTCCAGGCCTGAGCAGAACTGGTTCTGGCTAGGTTCAGTGACTGGTAGCTTCAAGGATCAAAGGATTTTGGGGTATAAATATCTGTGCTCAAGCCCCTACATTTTTGTATTGCTTTTGGATCTGGAGAGGAAACTCTGTCCGTGCCACTGGAGGAATCTGCAGGAAGTGACTGTCCCTGTGCTGTGTGTTGTTTCTTGCACTGGCCTGCAGCAGTGACCACTGGACCTTGAAGAAGAGGAAAAGGAACTCTTGAGAGAACTTTTATTTTTGTACAGCAATTACCCAAGGGCTAGGAAAAGAGCTAGCCTCCTGCTGGAGTCTCAGGCACATCAGACTCCACCACCAACCTCCTGCTTCCTCCCTGCAAGGACTGCTATCTGCTGAGGAGGCTCCTGTGAGTTCCAGGGCCTCTAGTTTGCATCAGAGAAAAGAGGGTGAGAAATTGACGCTAACGCATCTTTGCGGGCCACTGCTGGGAAAATCATTGCGCTACTGCCGCCGAGGGCCCGCAACCCGAAACCATCGCTGACGCCCCTTTGCGAGCCGCTGCAGCCGAGACGCGCTGGAAAGATCATCGCGCTGCTGTCGCCGCGCACTCGCAACCCTTAAAGAAATCATCGCTTCGAGACATCGCAGTGCAGACGCCGTGCGTCCGCCACTCTGATCGCATCGCACCGAATTTCTTCGCTCCCTCGCGGAGCGTCTTGTCTTCGCATCGCAACACGATCGCACAGCGCAACAGGATCACCGCATCGACTTCTCCCACGCGGCAAGAAAGTCATCGCATCGGTGGTCCAGCGTGCAGAAGTTTGTCGCATCGTCTCCGCACGCATCCCGCAGATCGGCGCATCATCCTCCCTTGCGGCAAGGATTTCAACGCATCGCCGGCCTCGCGTGCCGAGAATCATCGCTACAGCTTATTTGCGACACTTTGTTGGTTTTGCTACTAAACCCAGGTACTTTGTGAAAGAAAGGGTCGCAGAGACCACTGCTTTGAACTTGAACCTTATTTTTGCAACCTTTGAACTATTTTTGACAGCCCTTCAACAGCTATCCTATTTTTGACAGTATTGTGGCTTTTACAGTTATTGGTCTTGTGATAAATCTGCCTTTATATAAAGATACTTATTTTTTATAATAACTACTTGTGTGGTGTCCCTTTGTAGTGTTCCTCACTGTGTTACTGTGTATGATCATAAATGCTTCACACCCTGCCTCTGAGATAAGCCTACCTGCTCGTGCTACGTTACCACAGGGTTGAGCAGGGGTATTAAAGAGGGTAGCCCTCTCACTCTGACTTAGGAAGAAGGGTCCCTACTTGGACAGTGGCCAGCCATTGCCAACTAGAGACCCCCATTTCTAACACACTGTTGTGGCAACTCTTTCCTTTCGATGGTCTACTGGCCGCCCTTATGCATTATTGATGCAGCTTCTTCATGCAGTTGTAGCTGATCCCTTACATTCTGTTGCAAGCAGCATCTGTGATGCCTGCTGTCCTGATAGGTGTGGGTGGGTCGGACAACATTTGCAGTCAGCAAATGACCACTGACCACCGGTCTCAGCCTTTTAGTCTACTGGATGTGGTCACATCCTCATCCCTGTATTGCTTCCTTTAAAGGACCCTCACCAGTACTGAGCACTGGTTTTCCCACAAATGAAGGTGCAGCTACCTGCTGAAGAGGAGGGGGTGGGGTGCATATGTTATATGCTTCCACACCCCAAGCTCCCCCTATTACCTCTCCATGATGCCTGTATGCCAGGGAGTCCTCGGGGTGCATTAGCAGCGGTCCCCTTATGGTTCAGCTTCACCTTACCGGCCCACTCTTCAACCCACCCTAGAGAGGCTACCTGGTCCTACCAGGCCTTTGATCATCCCTCCCCTCCTCCAGCCCTTCCTTCAATAGGAGTTAGAGACCCTGGGTGGTGGTAAAAGGTAGCAGTTTATTAATGTTAAGTCATAAATCATGAGATGGTCATTAATCACCATGACAATCATTCATTGATATACGCCAGAAATCAAGCAAGAACATCATCATAAGTCATTCACACAGTCATAATTCAGTGATCCACAGTCTTAAGCCAGTTTGGCAGCACCTTAAATCATCTTTGACAGCACGATCCGACATCGGTTCCTGTCCATGCGCTGGATGTGAAGGCCTCTTGTGTTGTGCACATCAGCTTCCAGGCTTCCCTTGCTACTGTTGTGGGACATCCAAGGCCTTTCCCGGCCGTGTCCCTGGCTGCAAGGCTGTATCTGATTTGCGACTGTCCTGTCTGGCTCTCTCTGTTGCCCCCCCACCCCCCTCCCAGTGTCCCAACTGTCAGGCCTCCCAAGGACCACTGTTATGGCAAGCCGTTCCTTTCGACTGTCTACTTGGCACCCGTATATGATATTGATGCAAGTGTGCTATCTCCACCACGCTGCCGGGGGTTTAATGACCATTGTCAGCTCCCCCCTTTGTCTCTAGGCCCTCTTCGCTTAAGAGCATCCCACTAGTTTAAGAGCACCCACATGGCAGCTCCGTCTCTGACAATCTACCCTACACCTTAAGAGCAGCCTACCAGCCCCCAGTGGCACCTGGGGTGTTCAGTAGGAGTCTGTCCATACCTACACCAGCCAGGTGGACTCTGCCTTTTGCAGCATACCCCGGCACCCTCAGGGTGCTGAGTCCGTGCCTGATGCACTCCCTGCCTATGCTCCTGCCAAACTTTCTCATCAGACCGTTTTCTCTTTTTTATGGTTTCTGAACTTTCTGCCGCACTGTGGTTGTCCGCCCTCTTCTATTTTAGGTGGGCTATGCGACTGACAGGAGATAGAATATCCTTCATTACTTGAAAGACCCCAGTGCACCCCAATACATTTAATGATGTTAGGGCACACATACCGCTTTTAGCATTGAGCTCACACGTAACAATCCTTCTTTTTTACCTCCGGGTGAAGTCCAGCACCTCTGTGAGATCTCGCTGCCCCATCCTCCTAGAGGGTTGGTTGGCCGTGTGTCAGTTGCTTGCCTGTAATATTGGTCAGTTTGGCAAGGAATGCCACCTGCCACCATATCTGCAAGAATTTGTGCCTGAAGAACACTTAGGGCCACCCATCATCCATACTAGATTCCTCATGCACATTTGTGCTGCTTCTATGGATTAATCTAAGGATCACAGCAAGCTTCTTGTCTCCCACTTCAAATTCTGTCACATTTGCAGAATGTTTAAGCTTTCAATTTTGCTGGGAGTGTTAACCAGTGACCTTGCCTCAGGAAAATTTGCGTTCTGAGCAGATATTCGGTTTTGAGTAGCTGAATACCCCAGCAGTAGTGACAGCTGCTTAGGTAATGCTTCCAGACACTGAGGATCAGCAGTTCTCTCGCTGCTTTGTCAGAAGGGGAGAGTAACCTGTTTTCCAAAACACAAGCAATACGGAACTACCAGAACTAGTTTGGGCTCCATGTTAGCCCTAACCCTACCATGTGTGGAATAAGTCTCATAGGAAGAGGTTTTGGGTCGTGGGACCTGAATGTAAGGATCCGTTCTGAGGCCAATCAGCAGGCTAGGGTCAGACAGCAGGCTAACGGGCAGCTTCACAAAATTAATGGACAAGGTGCGGCTGCTCTAGCCCTGCAGTATGACACCCGCCCTGATTGTAACATTGTATGCAATCGGAGCCACTTGGGCGGGATCACTGAATGGAGGTATATTGCCAACTTCCAAATCCATTTCACAGTGTGAGGAGGGGGCAGTGCCCCATGCCGACTGCTACCTAAGAGAAATTCTGCTTTAACCAATCTCCCCCCACCAAAAACCCCCCAAAGGGTTGCTGAGGCTGTCGCCAATGTCCTCGGGTGTTACCAAACCTCTTAATGGGCATTGGATGCATACAGCCTCATAAGATAAGCTGGAAAGCCCCTTTGTGCAGTGTTTTTCAGCTTGTACTTCATGCCACTGTGTGATTTGGGCTCTTCACTGGCAGTGGTGGCTCCTCTGCCAAGGCGGAGGAGCGTCGCCCCACTGCTATTTCAGCACTGCAAAAAATAAAAATAAAATGATAATAACAGGACGTTATTATCATTTTATTTTTCTATGTGGGAGTTGGGGCGGGGCTGGGCCCTGTGATGCCAGAGCATGGAAGGAGATAATAACAGGACGTTATTATCATTTTATTTTTCTATGTGGGAGTTGGGGCGGGGCTGGGCCCTGTGATGCCAGAGTGTGGAAGGAGTGCTTTGCACTCCTCTAAGTGCACATGACGGTTTGGCCGGCCCTCTATGGCCGGCCAAACCGTCATGCGCACTTGGCATGTTCTCCATTGGGTTGTGTTGCGCAACCCCATGGAGAACATGCCCAGCCTCCCCAGGCACTGTCTGAGTGTCCAAACAGGACACTCAGACCAATCATGACGCTGTTCCTGCAGCATCATGATTGACTGGGAGAGTCCGGAAGCCTGGGTGCTTCAGGTGCTTCCAGCACAGCAGACGGAGGAGAGGCGTGAGGCAGCGCGGTGGAGAAGGTAAGTTTATTTTTTTTTAATCCATCACCCCCGTTCCGAGGCAGCCGCCACTGTTCACTGGGTAACCTGGTGAAGAAAGCTGAAATTGTGTGGCACACGTGGCACCGTGTGAGTTGGCAGGCCTGGGAAAGAGATTCATTGTTAGCTTCTTCACAGGTCTCCAAACAAACAGCATGTCTTGTGCTCAGCAAACAAGACACATTGCAGTCGTCATGCTTCCACATGCACTCGTATATACAGGCAAGGTGGTAGTACATTGGGAAGAAGAGAATGCGAGGGGAGAGTAGTGAAAGTCATAGCAGGAAAGGTGGTGATATAGATGAAACCAGGGAAAGACAGTATAAAAAGTAACAAATAAGAAGAAATGGAAGCGCCATGGGGAAGATAAGTGAATCTGGGAGAGTGGCAGCTAAGGGCAAGCAAGAGGGCTAGCTTAGGGAGTGCACAGATTGTGATAATAAAGGGTTCCTCGAGCAGAGGGGAAGGTGTCTCCCTTGCTGCCTTCGGATAGTGGAGGATGCAGATCGATAGTATTGGTGAGGCATCACCAAAAAGACACCAGCCCATTGGACAGTGGGTGACATTATCATTGCACAGAGCCGGAAAGCATTCTCTCCTGCCTGCTGCTCGAGATAGCGGGCATTGGTGGAGCTCAGTGGCAGGAGGAGGCCACCAGCGTGGGCCTGTACCACCCGAGGAGGTGACTCGCTTGAGAAGTCGGTGCACCCAGGGTCTTTCATTTGAAAGAGGCAACGCCCAGTGTGATGTACAGACCTCCCTCGAGACCAGGAGGTGGTGAGTAGAGAGCTTTAACTTGCAGCTCCCCGAAAGCACTGATTTCAGCAGTCTCATACAGATGTGTGAGCGAAATGCCAAGGTTTGGGGGCGTGAGTTGATGGGCACCCACAGGAGTACGGTTGCTATTGAGAGCGGAGATGACGGCGGTTCACCAATGGGAAGTACAAATTGCTACTAGGTGAATTACGCAAAGGGGCGGAGGGCAAAGAAGTGATGCTGCTAAGTAGCTGAGTGTCAGTGGGGGTGGCAGGAATATTTCTTTTTTTCCAATACTAGCTTGTTCCCTTATTAAGAAGCTGACAAGTTCAGCATGGCAATGCTATTTGACACAGTAGCTGAGTACAATATAAGTTATATATGCCTGCTTACAGCCTGAATAATCTTTATTTTTTGGTTAATTAAAATTTTACAAAAGCATCCACAGTTAATAAAACAAAAGAAATGACATATAAAACCATAAAAGCAATCCTCTATCCCACCACCGGGTCCCTCCGTTAAAAAAAAATATATATTCTAAAAAGACATGTTGTCAATTAAAAGTGGTGTAACGGTGTTAATCACTTGGTTGCAATATTTTAAAAACGATGGCAGTATTCTTGGCAAAGCTACTCACTAATTGTCGAGCGGTGCCTCATAAATCGCGTGGTGTAGCAGCTGATAGTCTGTTTTGGAGAGCACATTTTAAAAACGAAGATTTCAAAGGAGTTTCCGTTTATGATATAACACCGGAAAATGTAAATTAAAATGTAACAAAGGTTCACATTTATATCCTGCATTCTTCTGAAGTCACAGCATTTCTCATCACTGTCTAAAGTTTCCTCACGGGCCACAAGGAGTTGGAGTCTGAAAAATATGTACACCACATGGAAAGGGTGATAGAGTCCGTAACACATTTTTGTTTTGAGAATTATTCATATATCCCCAAACTCAGCCAAGCAAATTGTCTCTTAGCACCACCTAAACAGACCTCACCGTAAGATACAAGAGATAGCCCATTGGTAAGGTGCTGCATGTGTGGACAATGTGGCTAAAAACCTTCCAAGCTTCATGTACGTTTAGGTTTCAAAAAGCACATTTAGGGTGGACTAACCATGAGTTTTGCCAAGATTCCTTACACGACTACAGGTCTGCTCATAGGAGACTTTTAAGTGAATTAAATTGGTCTTTGAGGCCGTATCTTGCATCACTATTCAAATTCTATGTGGATTTGCCCATTAATTATTCTTTTGGAAAACACAAGTAGTTGTCTGTACCACAAAAATGGCCCCTGATCTAAACATGGTTAGTGTTTGTTTATGGAGTGAGTTATGGAGGGACTTATTTTCAGCACTATAATCCTGGATCATGGTGCTTTTTACAAAAGTGGTATCTCCTCTTCAGGGCCTTTATTAAGTCATGTTATCAAAGGTAATATTGTGTGGTAGATAGATACGATGTAAAAATCCAGGGCTTCTAGTGTTGGGAATTCTGGGATTGACTCTACGCAATTCCTTACACAAGCTTGCTGTTGCTATATTTTCCATTGAAGTGTTGAAGGGTGCCCATCTGTGCTCGTGTTGCTCCCAGTTGCAAGGTAGTTGGTGAGCTGTGGAACATGAAGCCAGCATACGTGTAGACAGGAGTTACTAGTATATGAACTATCAGCCATTGTAGCGGGAAAGAGGTTATTAGATCAGGTTTTGTAGCTCCTGATAGAAGTTCAAAAGTTGTCACAGAGTCTGGTGGTTGAAGAGATAACATGGGTCCAGAAAGATGGTCACAACTTCATGTCAAGGAAACAAAAAAGCAGTAGTTGGAGGGATGTGTGTCATCAAACCTACACGGAAAACAATTTATTTGGAGGTGGTCAAATGAATGACCCAGAATCCTAAAAGAATGTGATCACCACTGAAAGTTTCTTTTGCCAGAAACATCCTACCTGCAGGCCACAGTAGTAGGAAATGTGGGATAAAGACAAAGCTGAATGATGCTGGGAGAGCCCCACTACTGATACGATGATAAGAAGCCACATACTGCCTCTCTTAGTCTGGATGTATGAGGAGGGAATGTCATGCAATCCCCCCTACTGTCCATTGGAGGGTTTTTAAGAATGAGCGTCAGAATGCCGCCACTCAACGTTAGGGCGCAAAGGAAAAGCCACAGCCACACCAGTGCCTGAGAACATCATGTATTTAAGGCAACAAGGATTTGCTAGTTTCCTCTGGCAAGCAGCATTGGGCGAGAGGATGATGGACATGAAGCCACCAGTGAAAGCTATGAACCAGAAGAAGATGGGGAGGCACAGGTCTGCATAAGGGTGAGAGCTGCAACAACAAAGAAATGAATGATGTACAGCAAGGTGGACAGAAAGGAAGATGTTTTGGGGTGCTTCCAAGGTGGACAGAAAGGAAGATGTCTGGGGTGCTTCTAAGGAAACCTGCAGTTAGGGTGATGTTCCCTACTCATGCACCAGTGGAGTCCCGGCTCCATTCCTTCAGTGGCCGGTTGGGTCGTCATCCTTCAATTTGCCGATTATGTCTCTTGGCCATGGTCAATCCTAGTTTTAGCAATGATAGGCTATGTTGGTCTACATAGAGATCTGTGGTGATGTGCAAGCGGACAAATTTTGGATCTAAGGGTATAGTCCTCCTTTACACTCTACAAAAGCAGGAGAGTATCCCTCTCCAGTATGGTTCTATATTCTCGCATGACCATGTAGTATGCATGAGATCACCTTCCTGTACCGTGCACCAGAGGTAGGAGGAGGAAAAAATGCCCTTCCTCCAGAATCTTTGCCTTGTGAGGTATGTCCTTTGGAGATATTTAAGCTGTATCAGGCAGAGACAAGTTGCTCTTGCTAAGTGACGTGGTGAAGCTATTGCCTTCATCCATTCCTCATCTGTTAGAGAGCCCAGGTCATGCTCGCTTTCAGAGCAGAGCTTTCCAAAAGTGTCTTCCATGTGATGTATATGTGTGCGGTATATCTGCGTCATTTTGTGTTCCCCCAGGAGTTGTTTCGCCTATAGGGGAGTCTATTTCGGTAGGTTCTCCAGTCCTAATATGTAGGGCGTTAATGCAAGTCACACTTGTAAATAACAGAAAAATTGGCTATGGAGGTCTTTATCTTGTGATAGGATTTAAGAATCGGTGATTCTATTATGTCCCCAAGCCTGGAGATTCCTATCTTGTGCCACCCGTGGAGCCCGTCTTACAGGTCTCAGTACCTCTCACAGGCGCACAGGTGCATCTCTACAAGCTCGTCAGCTCAATGGCTCAAGGGAGCCTTTTCAAAACAGGAAGGGGTGGGAGCACACTGCTTCATCTCCCAGCACAGTTCGCCCCTTAGCATTATGGTAAATGCAGTTCGTAATACATGCTTACTTGAGATTTTACTGGAGTGTTCCACCAAAGTTAGTGCAGGTTAGTGCTGTACATCTCTAGACACGTGTTTCTGGATTTCATCCGTCATCAGTCGAGATAAAAACGAATTTTATATGGGGTTGCTGAGCAGGCTGCCACAATCCTTACAGGTCTCAGTACCTCTCACAAGCGCACAGGTGCATCTCCACAAGCTCGTCAGCTCAATGGCTCAAGGGAGCCTTTTCAAAACAGGAAGGGGTGGGAGCACACTGTTTCACCTCCCAGCACAGTTCGCCCCTTAGCATTATGGTAAATGCAGTTCGTAATACATGCTTACTTGAGGTTTTACTGGAGTGTTCCACCAAAGTTGGTGCAGGTTAGTGCTGTACATCTCTAGACACGTGTTTCTGGATTTCATCCGTTCACCATTCATTTATGATCAGTAAATGTGAGGCCCTTTGGTAGGATTCAATATCAGCAGCTGCGATACCACTCTTGTACGTGGATTTGTGAGGGCAATATTTGAGAGATCTTGGTTCAACAGGAAACTACGGAGCATGGAGTGTATTTTATGAAATAAGAATTGGGGTATGTCATAGAGCTAGTTTTGTAGTTGGTACAGGAATCTGGGGAGGAACACCATTTAAATATGGCGGATCTGCCCATGAGGGACAGAGGCAACGCAGACCATATCATCAGGTCTGCCGTCCAAGAGTCTATCAGTGGACAGATGGTGCGTGCCCATCCCATGTGGCTTTGGGGGCTGATGAACACTCCTAGGCATTGAAATCCTATGGTAATAACTGCTAGTTCAGATGCCCACCTTATGTTCTGGGGATTCCCGGGGATTGGGAACACTGAGGATTTAGCTAGATTAATGAATAGGGTGGACATCTTTCCAAAGATTCGGTCTTCGCAGAGCTTTGGAACATGATCTCTGCATAAAGGGCTATTCTATTTGACACCCCGGGTCCTCACTCGAACCAAGTATCTGTGCATCAATGCAGAACAATTCGGCCAAGAGTTCTATGGTGATGACAAAAAAGAATGGAGACAGCTGGCATCCCTGCTGTGTGCCCCTCTGGATGGCAGATAGTGCACTGCCCACTCGAACACAAGTGGTGAAATCAGTATACAGGAGTTGCATATAAGCTAAGAATCGAGGCCCAAAGTTGAGGTGGCAGAGGAGGATGAATATGTAAGATCATCCCACTGTGCTGAATGCCTTCTCTATGTCCACCAGGAGTACAGCTGCGGGTCACCCCAGTCAGCTGGAGAGAGCTATGGCATTGTATAGTCACCTGATATTGTGTCAGGTGGAGCACTCGGCATGAATCTCACTTGGCCACGGTGAAACAGCGAAGGCATCACCATAAGCAGGCAGTCTGTCAGTGCCCTGACAATGATTTTGACCTCTGTATTGAGCAAGAAAATAAGACAGTATGAGGATCAGGTGTCCAGGGCTCATCCCGGTTTTGGGATTACCTCAATCTCAGTTGTGCCAAAGTCAGGGGCAATTGTGTGGTTTTCACTGCTTCACGTATGACGTCCCGTAGCGGGGTCCCCAGTTTGTGCATGAACAGTTGAAAAGTTCTCCTGGGAAGCCGTTGCACCTGGGCAATTTTCCTGGGTTTAACCAGTTCATGGCCGCCCATAGTTCCTCCACTGTCCTCCGGCGCCTGCTGTTCTACTTGAGTGAGAGTTCATAGTGGCAGGTCTGTGACAAATTTGCCTGTCTGTGTCTCAGGCAGTCTGTCATGCTGGGCGTATAGTCAGCAATAATACTCTACAGAGCGTTGAGCGTTGGGCCATAGCCCCATCGCCAGTGATTCTGACCCATATGGGTCCGTAAGGCATAGGATTAGGGTGTGTTGCCATATTCTGGAGCACAGCCGGTGGATGAGTTTGCTAGCTTTATCTCCCCACTGGTAAATGCGTGATTGCAAGGCTAACCAAATGGTTCTTGCCTCATTTAATAATGTGTGTTGCAAAACAATTTGAGTGTTGACCAGGGGGCGTATTACAGATACGGTGCAATCTTCTTGTTTGTGCGCACGGCACACCTTTCAAAAGGTGCACCGGGTGCAAACAAGGAAAGTGCGCCGTATTAGAATGAATGAGCTGTCCCCAGGGCAACCGTAAACTTGCGCTGCCCTGGGGGCAGTGCATTCAAGTGAAATACAGAGCAGCTGCTTAAAAGCTGCTCCATATTACACTGAGCAGGCGGCAACCTGCCTGTACTTTTACTTACAGGCGGGTGGAGTCCCTCACTGCACCCACCTGCAGGGGGATGTCTGGGGGTCCATGAAACCCCCATTCTCCCCCACAAGGAGCTGCCTTTAGGAAGCACACTGAAAGTCCGCCACCTTTTTTTGGCGCTCTAAAAGGCATGTTTTCCTCTGCGCCCATGTCGTAATACGGTGCGGATGTAGAGGTAAAGTGATTCCTTCTCTTTCATGGGGCCACGCCCCCAATGCAAATGAGGGAACCTCTTCTCATGATAGCGCTTTTGTAACGTGCGCCAGCACTATCTGTATTACTGAAGTGGATGCACAAGCGTCTGCGGCCCCTTCTTTAATACCATTTTTCCCTGGGGGTGCTCAAAGCGGGTGCACACACTCGTTACTAGGGAATGGTCTGAAAGAATGTGGGCTAGGATTTTTGTTGTCGTTGCCCTGTGTATTTCTGTTTTGGGCAGCAGGAAATAATCTAGCCATGAAAATGTTGTGTGCACTAGAATAAAATTTGTAGCCCAACGCCCTTAAGTTGTGGAGTCGCAATACATCAACCAGACATAGCGCTTCCATAAATAGCATCATCAATGTATGATTTGTGCAAGCTCTGTCCCCCGCCCTGGTTCTGTCTATGCATTCATCTACGACCCTATTTCAGTCACCCCTCAGCACTACAAGCCCCTCAGGGAGTCTCCCACAAGTCTCATCAGTCTCTCCATGGACATGCTGAGGGCTGGTGGGACAGGCTCTCCCCACCACATCCTCAAGCCTTGCGGCCAGTTCTTTAGTGACAGAGGAGAGTACAGTTATCATTTGTTGCATCGTGGATGCTGTGTCCTCTACCCCAATACTCTGACTTCTGCTTCGGCAATCCTGTCCACCGCCCGGTAAAGGTCCTGGTGCAACAGCATGATATCCATCCTCACCGTGCCAAACTTGGCCTCAACCATGTCTTGTGGCTTTTTGAGAGGAATAATAATCATGGTAGTGTCTGCTACAGCTCCATGTCGCCGAGGCTTAATGTAGAGGGGTGGGGGAACTTCTCTGGAATCCCCTGCTTGCCCTATGGGGGGATGATATCGTTGGCCCTGGCTGCCACTCACAGGAAAGAGCACCACTGAGTCTCTGTCTATACCCAGCCGGTGACACATGCCAGCACCCGTAGTCAGCCAGGGTGCACCCCGGGGCGGTACGAGCAGTCCCACAGGAAAGCATCTGATGTCAGAGCAGCAGAGGCCCCAAGTCCCCTTAGGCCGATATTGTCTGTTGCCCCAGGATGTCTGTGGTGCAGGTGTCTGTGTTCTCAGACTTGTTTGATGACCAAGATCAAGGGTGTGTGTAGTTCCCCAATCAAGGGATCTGCAAGCGAGGCATCCTCAGAGGGGCAGGCAGATGCAGGCCGGCCTCTGCTGTGCTGCACCCTCAATGTGCAGGACCCATCTCCATCACAGGAATCTGCCCAAGCTGCCATCCATGCCAGTGGAGCCTCTGCTATATTAGTAAGGCTTTGCAGGGGGGCATATCCACAGAGTCTCTCCTCTCACCTTGTCAAATTCACAGCTCCTGAGCATCCCTCGCAGGCCATCTGAGTCCAATCTTTGCAAGGTGTCACCGGGTCCTGTGCCAGTCCAGAATGTCACGCAGTGCAACACTGCTTCCCCCAGGGTCCTCTACCGCACCCCGTATCCCGCTCCGGGCAGCGGTGGGGTGCCTCGGCACTGATGCCAGAGTGGCCACAGCCCGCTTCTCCCCAGGGCATGCAATCCACTCAGGTCCTCTCCTGCTGGAGCTGATTGCTGGGGCTGCTGTTAGCTTCTCTTGCTGCTGCAGGGACACCCTAGCCTGTTGGGCTGCAGACCCATCAGTAGCAGCATCCCACTGTCCTGCTGGTCCCCTCCTGACCCGCAATGGGCCCCATAACAACCATCCCCCGCACTCCACCACCGGATCAGTGGTAAATGGTGACATTGAGAAAGGATTTTAATGCAGGCGACACAGAGCTATTTTAGTTTGTGGCCACCATCTTTGGCGTCCAGACGTATACCTTTGTTGACCACAACTAGTATGCCTTGGGGGGAATAGCTAGCGGTTTACAATTTACAGTCCTTTCCTACAAATTAAAGCATGCGTTTCTTTAAGGAACATTTGCTGCTATAATAATAATAAAAAAAAGAAAATATATATATATATATATATATTTATTTATTTATTTTTTGGCCATACATACCATCCACTGCTCTCTTGAGCAAGGCCTTGCCTATCTCTGCTGGGAGTGTTAGGTTGGGATGAGAGAAATCATTTCAAGTGTTTCCTCCTGACTGAGATTTTCCTCCCCAATGTTATGCTCTTTCCACCTTATATACCCCTTCTACGATGGGAACACCAGCCTACTGTGGTTTATACAAGTATTATTGCTTCTCCTACCCAAAGGTCCATCCCATTTAGCCCTGTAAAGTTCTACTTCTTTCCTGTTTTCTCCAGCTTTGCTTCTTTCCTGTTTTCTCCAGCTTTTCCCATCGCCCCAATGAGCTAGTGTCACTGGGTGCCTTAACAGACCTTTGTCCTTATCTGTGGAAACATTGCAAAGGTCCTCAGGTGACATTCAGCTGTCCAGCCACCATGCCACCTTGGCCTGAGTGAGGGAGCTGCAATCTATGACAAGCAAGGGGCTTGAGCTGCCAACCACCATGCCATGTAGGCCTGAGTTAGAGAGCTGCTTCCGATAGCCAAGTGATTAGCGCTCTGATACCTTCAGGTCAAGTTCGCGCTATATAAACCCCCCCCCCCAACCCAAAAAAAAGCATCTTCACCATGATCAGGGTGCCTGCTGAAAGAAAGTATACTGCTCACCACAGTTAAGTGGATTGATTAATACCCTTACACTTGACGCCTTCAAAATTGGTATAAATAATTAGGCCATCGTTATCAGTTGCCAAAATTTAAGTGAGGTGGTACGGGATGTCTGGAATCTCTTTGGCTGGTTTTCCCAGATTCTAGAGACAGATTTGCTGACATATACCAACTTTACTGAGCAGGTGGTGAATGTCATTGGAGACTGTACTAGTTGAGGGGTAGGAGTGTATGGAGGGTGTCTAGTGTGGAGGAGGCTGTCGCCTCACTGGGGGCAGCATTGTCTGTTTCTCCATGGTGCTGAAAGGGGAGCAAAAGATGTCTGTGCCTCTGCATAGAGACCCTCTCACGCTCTGGGTTTAGATCCAGGTAATTTTTCTTCCCAGAAATACTGAACTACTGTCGTACTCCTAATGAGGACTTAAGTTGGCAAATTGAAAAAAGAAATGGCTTTTGGTAACCTAACTGAATGGTACTACATTCTCCAAGAGGATGGATAATAAGAGAAATAATCAGGCGCGGCTGGCACCGATCGGAGGTAGGGGGGGTGGGAGGGGGGATTGAGGAAGCATGAGGTAGAGGGGAGGATGCGGGAGAGGGGAGGACGCGGGGAAAGCGGCTAAGAAAAGTTTTCAAACTGACCTTTTTGCTGCATCCTCGCCCGTCTCTCCTCCGTAGTGCTCCCTCGCTCAGTCAGCCACAGGAAGCACTCCCAGGCTACCAGTCAGCCAATCACAAAACTGCCTTAGCAGCGTTGTGATTGGTCTGAGCGTCGTTTTTTGGCGCTCAGATGCTGACTGGGCATGTTCTCTACATAGGCTGCGATGCAGCCAGCATGCCAGCATGACTGTTTTGAGCGGCCGAGAGGGCCGTCCAAGCAGTCATTGCGCACTTTAGGAGGGTGCAACCACTCCTCCCCTGCCTCCGCCCCCTCACACAAAGCTGTGGGCGGAAGTAAGAGAAAATACAATTATAATAATGCGAGTTATTATCATTGTTTTTCTCTCTGTCTTTCACTGCAAAAAAGCAGTGGGACGACGCTCCTCCGCCTTAGCGGAGGAGCCACCACTGGAAATAATTCCCATATGGCTATGGAAACATTGGGAAGCCCTGAACAAAATATTCCTCTATTCCAGTGCACGCTTCTGTTTAAAGATACCATCTTCCTAGGGCACAATGTAAAAGAAATTAAATCTGCTAGCCTCAAAACAATATAAACTCTATCATACATGAACTTGGAATTTCTTTTTGATAGTACTTGGAACTAGCAAGAGTCGAACAGCAGGTACAATTTGTTCCCATTGTAGTCATAGTGAAATTTAAAATTCCATGCACATTCTATGCCCTTGTACTCTGTACACAGACCTCAGAAGAGAAATTTGAAACTCACTTTTAAGAGAGTAAAAAGGAATTTTCACTTGAAGGTCATTGAATATGTGTGAAGACCCGTCGTAATGCCCAATATTTAGTATCACAAATATTTGATCGAGGTTCTATGTAGGAGCACTGCTGCTCTGAATACCCAAAGTGAGCGACCTTTGCTTCTCATTTGCTATGCTAGTAATATCTTCTTAGATCTCTATGTCAAGATCGGGAATTTCTATTGTTTTTCCAGGTGTATTAATAATATTATGCAGCAAATAATGACTGTAACTCGATATTCGAAAAGTTTACTTTTAGGGGTTACAATGGTGTCTTTTTGTGTGTGGATGATCATGGTGAAAATCAAAACAAAATGATGATTTATTGCTTTAATATATAAATTTGTTGAAAGAAATCACAAGGAGGTCTAGGCCAATGAAGTAATGAAGGTTTAAATAAAAATGTTATTGGCACATGTGAGATAATTAGTTCAAAGTTGTTAACTCAATGGTGAAACAGCAAGCTTGATCCTCTTTCATAAAATTCACTGAGTGCATCAGTAGCTATCTTATCAAACAAAGGGCTGACAAGTTAGTTTCAGCCTGTGCAGAGAAAATACTTTGTAGGACTTCTTCAGGTCAGTAGAATATTCATATTTTGCAATCATTGGGATTGTACTGAGAGTGGTAATGATTGAATGCCATATGTTTCCTCTTAAGAGAGAATTTTGAGAAGTTGTGCTGCCATCACAGCATCACGTTTTTTACTCTTATACACAAGGAATAAATGGTTTATCATTGAGGACTGGTCAAGCAAGATCCTTCATGTTCCAAAGGATTGTGCAATGGCCTAAAATCAATTTCTGTATTATACTCATTTATTCATTTATGATAATTATTGATGTGAAGAGCAGACCAAAGCGTGTGGTATATGAGGAAGAGTTTTTTGAAACATTAGAGTAAAGCCAAGAAGAACTACATGCTCCATGGCCCCACTGAACACACACAAGACTTGTTGAATTCGGGGCCAGCTTGACAGCAGAGAGTATTACTTCTTCGTGGTCCATGGCGTCCTTACTTGGCAATCGTGATCCATAGTTACTGCACCTGGGACATTTTGTTGGTTTTGTCATCTGTAGTCCTGTGAAGCTAACAAAAGACATCTTGAAACCAGAGAAATCTTTTGCAAGGAATATATTTGCACTCATTGTTTTACAGAGTTATCCATTGGGAATACAACTCTAGAGCACTTGATTGTTTCACAAGAGTCATCTTTAGGATTGCGAGCTTTCTTGCATGGTCACAAGGAAATGCCTGTATGGGTTATGAACTATTTGCAAACTTCAATGGAAATGTTTAACCCCAGACACCACAGCATATAGTACTCTGACATCAAAGATGGTAAACACATATATGACTGGGCTAAAAACCATATATGGAATATCAAGTCATGTTTTTCATGTTACAGTTTTCCACTTGTTACCTTGAAGGCCTACTAAGCACGAAATGCTACAACCCTATATTGAAAGTAGCTCTTAGCAAGCAAATTTGTTATAATCCAGATTGCTACTCAGTTACTATATGGACATGTATTTGTGTTTCACCTCAGAAGAAAGATTGAGTTTCAAATTATAATAGAAAGTGGAAGGATGTACATCTTAGACAATACTTCAAGTTAAATCTTCGGTGTTTAAACTATAGTTATACTGAGGATCTCCTCTGTCTTCTAGATATCTACAGTCCTCTTGTGCAGAATAAACCCAGCTGTGCAATTAGCCATGAGACAATATCCACTGTGCCTCTTTCTATTTTTTATTCAATTTTTCTTCCCCAGGGAGACTGTATAATGCTATGTAATTCCATGATAGTGTGGAGATGTTAGTGATTTATGAAATAAGTGTTTTAAAGATCTAGCTATACAACGGTAACCTATTTCTTGTGGGCATCAGCAGGGCAAGTGTCTCACACACAAATCTGTATGAAAAGGACATCATGAGTGAAAGTTCCCCTGTCTCAAACAAAAGATGCACCATGGCCTGCAGCAAGCAAGCTAGTGTCCCCTGTAGAAAAGGTACAGCATGGCCTTCATCAGAGCAAGCTTACCTTGCACATGGAACAGGTACACATGGGTGTCGGCAATGAAATTTGCCAGTGTCTCATAGAACAGATAAAGCAAAGCATCAACCAACCATGGATCCTTCCTTACAGATGAGGTACACCATTGTGCTCAGCTTTGAAAGCCTCCATGATCCTTAGAAATTGTGCAGTTTGGGCTTTAGTAGTGCAAGTAACACTCTCTTGCATAACAAGCACACCATGGAACCAGCAATGTAAGCTACCCAAAGCACAGGTACATGGCAGGTGATAACAGCAGCAGTGAACATTTCCCTACCTCATAAATGCACCAGGTGCATCACATAAAGCAGCAGGACATGCTTCCTCACTAACAAGCAAACTTTTCCTTACACCTCCTTTGGGAGTCCATCTTCTGCCCCATGTTATCTCCCTCCTTACCACTATAAATGTCTCTGCAGGCTACCACTCTTCTTCTGTGTCACTGTGCCAGCATCAGTGGTGCAGTAGCGGAGGACTGGCTGAGTGCCAACTAAGGAACTTACTCTGGCCTGACTGCAGGGAGCGGGCAGGCTACATGCGAAAGGGCACGGTCCCGCTCTGGCAAGGGAAAGGGGACACAGGATCAGAAGAGATACCCGTAGAGGGTCAGAAGGGATGGACTCAGTAAGGCGAAAGGGAGGAGTGCAACAGGACAAGGGAGGTGAGCCAGATAATAAGGGGCAATATACGTAGGCAAGATGACAAAAGTGGGAATATTTCTCCAGCAAGCTACATGCAGTCTGCACAGTGCTGGTGTCTGTGCGACACTAGGGACACCGGCAACCTCACATCCAGCTCAGTACTTGCTGCATTTGCCATATTACGTGATTGTCAGGCAGGTCCACTGGATGGTCAAGTGGCCAATCCCATAACAAGGATCAGTGTGCATTGCAAGGAATGGAAATTTGCCTAGCCTTGGTGCTGGTAAGTTCCAATTCTATTAAGGACTCGGAGGCGAGGATTATGCCTTCTTCCTTCGCTTTATTTTTCCACAGCAGCAAGAAAACAACAACACAAACTACATTTCCCATGAACACTTGGGAAAACAGAAAGTTCTAACAGGAGTCCCTCTTCTCTGTCCGCACTCCGACCAGCCATCATAGTCCATCTACTCTGTCTCCTCTTCCTCTTTCTTCGCGCGAAGCACATCCTGTCGGATTTCATGCGTCCTGTTTGGCACCATCATTTCCTACAAAAGAGGTAGTGTCAGAGTCGGAACCGAATTCAGTGTACCACATCAGAGGGAAACAGCAAATGTGCAACATTAGCATCAAGTCGTGACAAAACTGAGAGGAGCTCAAAATGGATTACTTACAGTCATACGGGGAGGGTCCACTTCTCTGAAGTCATTGGGAGGGATAATCCTCGCCTCCGAGTCCTTAATAGAATTGGAACTTACCTGCACCAAGGCTAGGCAAATTTCCATTCTATGGCAGGACCGGAGGCTTCGGATTATGCCAGTTCAAAGCTTGTCGACCACTAGTCCTGCTACCTCCAGCACCGGCTTGAAATAAAACCTTTTGAAGGTGGAATCTGAAGACCAATCGGCCGCGCGCAACAGATCCTCCAATCGTGCCCCTAGGGCAAAAGCTTTCGAGGCCATTGCACCTCTCGCTGAATGAGCACCAAACTGTTTAGAATCGTTCCCCGCCTCCTGCATAACCCAACGCACCCATCTGGCGATGGTCGGGGACGAGACTTGCTTGTACGGCTTGCGTAACGCAATGAGCAGTTGTCTTTCGCCTGGCGGGCGGGATTCGTTAGTCATTTCTTCATAGGCACGGAGGCACTGCACTACACACAGCTTAGGGGAGTCTGGAAAAGCTGGGTATGAGATAACCCTTGTGTTAGACTTAGTTCTCCTACTTACTGTGAAAGATACTCCTTCCGGTGAAAAGACTCTGGCAGAAATGTCCAGGGCTCTTACGTCCGAGACACGCCTGCAGGACACCAGGCATAACAACATCGCCAATTTGGCTGTCACCTCTTTACGGGAGAGAAACCTATTCGGTTGCCAAGACAGAAAAAGGTTCAAAACCCTGTTCACGTCCCAGAGGACGGAGTACCGTGGCTCCGGTGGAAGCGAAAGGCGAATCCCCCTAAGGAGCCGACACACCAAGGGGTGCTCGCCGACAGGGGATCCCTGTACTACCAAGTGGCCGGCCGAAATCGCTGAGCGGAAGGTATTAATTGACCGATATGCCAGACCATCCTCTACTAAACCCGCCAAAAAATTTAGGACATGGACTACATCCGCCCCCACGGGATCGACACCCCGTCGCACACACCAGCGACGCCATCGGTGCCAGGCTGATCTATACCTTCTGGTTGTGCTATCTGCCCACGCCTTGGAGAGCAAGTCCTCAGCCTTTCCCGAAAGGCCTGGGAGCGTCCAGCGACGCCGGAGATCCTCCAGGCCATCAGCCGCAACGTCCCTTCTTGGACTAGTCGATGGGGAACTAGGTCGGGATTGAGGAGAATGTGAGGAGAGTGGGGGAGTCGGATTGGAAAATCCCAAGAAAGTTCCAGTAGAACTGGAAACCAAACTTGAGACCTCCACCATGCCGTGATCAAGACCACCTCCGTCTGCTGGCGTCGCAGCAGCGCTGACACTCTTGTGATCATGGAAAACGGAGGGAAGGCATAACCCTGCTCTCTCTGCCAATCCTGGAGGAAAGCATCCTTTGCCTCCGCCAGAGGATCCGGGCGCCAGCTGAAAAATCTCGGTAGCTGATGATCCAATCTCGACGCAAATAGGTCCACCGAGAAGGGGCCCCACTTTCCCTACAGCAGGGAAAAAACCTGAGGATCCAGCTTCCAAACACTGGCATCCAGCAGGTGGCGGGAGTGCCAATCGGCCACCTCGTTCTCCCGCCCCGGCAGATATTCCGCTCTCACCGAAACTTGATTGTCCAGGCAAAAGTGCCAAAAATCCTTGGCTAAGTCCGCCAGCATCTTGGACCTGGTGCCCCCCAGGTGGTTGATGTACCGGACCGCTGAGATGTTGTCCATCTTGAGGAGGACACACGACTGCACCCTGTCCTTCGTCCAGCACTGAACTGCAAAAGAGCCCGCTAGCAACTCCAAGCAGTTGATGTGCAGCGACTGCTCGTGAGCGGACCAGGCTCCACCTGTGGAAAACTTTCCGCACCTGGCCCCCCACCCGGAGCGACTGGCGTCGGACTCGATAACTATATCCGGGGCTGAGCCGAATATCGCACGGCCGTTCCAGGCCTCCATGTGCGTAAGCCAATAATGCATCTCGTCCCTCACTTCGTCCGACAGTGGAATCAACTGAGAATACGTCAAGCCCCGCCTGAGGTGGTACGCCTTCAAGCGCTGCATGGCCCGATAATGCAAGGGCCCGGGGAAAATGGCCTGAATAGATGAGGCAAGAAGACCGACCAACCTCGCCAACTGATGTAAAGAGATCTGCGGTTTCGCCAATGTCTGACGTAGCTCGTGCCTGATCTTCGCCATCTTCCTGGCGGGAAGACTCAGCGTGGAGGACACGGAGTCGATATTGAAACCCAAAAAGGTTGCGCATTGGACGGGGACCAGCAGGGACTTTGCCTCGTTGATAATGAACCCCAAGCCCTGAAGGAGGTTGACAGAGGACTGCAACTGGGTAGACAGCCTCTTGGGGCACTGGTCCAGAAACAACATGTCGTCCAAGTAGACGATCATCCGCACTCCCCGCACCCGCAGGAACTCCACTACCGGCCGAAGGACCTTCGTGAAGCACCACGGAGCGGAGGACAGACCGAAAGGGAGTGTGGTGAACTCGTACACCTGACCTTCCCACCTGAATTGCAGAAAGCGCCGATGAAGGGGAAAAATAGGCACCGTCAGGTATGCATCCTTTAGGTCGAGCCTCACCATCCAATCGAGCGGACGCAAAATGTCCCGGAGGAGGTGGATGCCCTCCATTTTGAAGTGGCGATACACCAGCCACTCGTTGAAGTCCTTTAGATTGATGACCGGCCGACGACCGCCATCGACCTTGTCGACTAAAAAGAGATTGCTGAGGAAACCGCCTGGGTGCTCTGATGAGCGACAAATCGCCCCTTTTTGGAGGAGGGCGAACACCTCGTCGCACACCAACCCTGTATCGCGCTGCAAGAAGGTAATGGGGCGGGGGCGATATTGCTGACACGGACAGCCATGAAACTTCAACTGGAAGCCCTGGACCGTCTGCAGCACCCAAGCATCGCTTGTGAGGGATACCCATGCCGGGAAGAACTGCGCCAAGCACCCACCCACCTGCAAGCTCGCTGATGGCAGCACACTCACCTCGCCCAGCACCTTGTTGCTGGCCTCTGTGGCCTCCACGACCACAGAACTTCTGCCCTCTTGTCGGATAGAAGTTATTGAAGTGGGCGTTGTCCTGGAAGTGCCCGCGCCCAGAGCCTTGCCCCCGATCGGAGCTGTTGAAGCGACCGAACGAGCGGCCCCTGCCACGTCCGGCCCTCTCGAAAACCCGAGGGGTAAACACTTTCCGCATGTTGGATTGTGCCCTCTCAAGGGAGGTGAAAGTAGCAACAAACTTCCCCAACTCCTTGACGAAGGGGTCCCCAAACAGGCCCCCCTGGGCCACCGCTCCTGCCTCCGAGGAGGCGAGGTCACCTAACTTGGGGTCTACTTTAATCAAGAGTGACCTCCGTCTCTCTGTGGAGAGCGCGCAGTTCGCGTTCCCAATGAACACGATCGCACGCTGCGCCCAATTAGAGAGAACCTCCGGGGAAATGAGGGCCCCTGACAACTTAGCCTCCTCAGCCATGTCTAATATCTTGGTGACAGGCCCTACCACATCCAGCAGCTTGTCCTGACAGGTGCGCCAAGAACGGTCGATACCCTTCTTGGGGTCTCTGACAAACTTCGCTAAAAATGTCGCCATCTTCGGGTCTATTTCTGGAGTCATTGCCACCTTCCCTTCCAAACTGGGGCGAGGACACTCCGCCCGGAGGCGGCTGCGAGCGTCTTTATCCATGGGCTTACGCAGACGACTCGCTACATAATGGGCCACCTTGTCCCCAGGGACCCAATCCGAAGACCTCGGATGGACAATATCGTCCGGGTCCAGCATGTCCGAAGATCCCGCCAGGGCAGGGGTCGGACCCGGGAGCCAGGATCTAGAGGAACACGCTTCCTCATCGGTATCGGGGGAGTCCCCGTCATCAAGGGGATCAGGAGAGATGGTCCGAGGCGTTGGCGGGACACCCTCATCTGGGGGCACCGGGGCAGGTTGAGGGGCCTCCTGCGGCAAAAAGGCGCTCTTTAAGCGCGCAAAAACTTCTGGATCAACCCCCTCGGTGCAGGGCTTCTTACTAGGTGGTGGAACGGGCACAGGGGTGGGAGCAGGAGTAGGGATAAGGGCTGCTAACTTCGCGTACGCCTCCTCCAAGCGCGCCGACAGACGCTGCTCAAGGGGCCCCACCACCTGATCTACAGCCCTATAGATAGAATCATCTACAGCTTGATAAAAATCATCATCCCAGGGGAGGTAGTTCAGGGGATCCTCCTCCTGGTACTGGTCATGCTCTCCCTGCATGCTGAGGTAAATTAGGCTCCGCAGGGTGTGAGAAGCTTCAGGCAGCACGTGTGCAGGAGCACAAATAGAAGCCCTGGAAGGCACAGATTTGGAGCTGGGAGGGAGCCCAGGCGAATGTAGGTGGCCAGCGGCGCACAATAGACGGGCAGAGCCCTGGGGACACACCAGCCCTTTACTGTCACAGGGCAAGCCACCCGGGACCGTGTCCCACAGCACCACAGCACTTGGTGCGAATTTCAACCCCGCAGGGTGTCAAGAAATACGTAATACAGACCCCAAAGGGGCGTTCAGGGTAGAAAACAGGGAAAAACCGACCCCTAAGGGTGTCACACCGGGTGGCAAGAGGCAGGCAACTCCTGAGGGCAGCGCTCGTCGGAAACTCCGTGATGCGAGTTTCGAAACTTGCGCTGCCCACAGAGGTGAGCGTATGCCCCCTAGCGGCGGGAGGACCACACCGCACCAGTCTCTGGGCAAAAATCGCGTCAGGCACGCTCTAAGCCTCCCGCGATTGTCAGGGAATCTGTCGAGGAGAAAACAGTATAAGCACTAGCCCCCACATGCAAAATATACACCCCAAACCCCCAAAACACAGGAGATAATGGAAAAACGACTTAACTTGCTGCTGAGCAGCGAAGAAAGAGAAAGAGGAGACAGAGTAGATGGACTATGATGGCTGGTCGGAGTGCGGACAGAGAAGAGGGACTCCTGTTAGAACTTTCTGTTTTCCCAAGTGTTCATGGGAAATGTAGTTTGTGTTGTTGTTTTCTTGCTGCTGTGGAAAAATAAAGCGAAGGAAGAAGGCATAATCCGAAGCCTCCGGTCCTGCCATAGAATTAATGTTTCACCTTCCATGCAATGTAGTCACGTCTCTGACAGTGCAAGGTTGTGTAATGCAAAGAATTTATGAAAATCACCAGCTACTTCCTGCTTAGAAGTATAATTCTAGAAAAATAAATTCCTATTGTTTCCAGTTAACAGGAGCGGGTAGGAAATGTAACAGTTGGGAAGCTATGTTAGAACTGGGGAAGAATTGAGATTGTTACAGGGAAATGGGTGAAGAACCCAAGCAGAGGAGTGTGCTGAACTGAGGAAATGTTAGCTGTTTAGCTAAGAGAACGAAATAAAGATGGAGTGGTAAAGAAAGATGAAGGAAACCAAGAGAGATCAAAAATGAATATGGGGAGGAGGAACACATGCAAGGAAGACACGGAAAAAAACAGGATAAGTGAGGAGGATTGGGGAATGGTTGGATGTTGGTAAGACACTAGGAGCTAACAGAAGAGAAACTCACATTCAGGGCTTATTACAAGTCCCATTGTAATATCCGTTTGTGCAGATATGGGGTTTTCCACCCAAATCTAGATTGCAGGTTGTGCGAAGGCCATTTCCACACCCAAGGTGAAAATCGGTCAAATAATGCGGATAAAGAACGGACCAATCCCGAGTTTTGGTTTGGAGGAGTGGAGAAAACGTATTTTTATATACAGTAAAATAGCATCTGGTGTTACTCTCTATTCCACAAATGGCTTCTTTGAACGAGGGTGATTTCTGTTCATGGAAATACTGAAACGTTTGGTAACAGTAATTTCCTGGACAAAAAATACCAATCAGAATTCCACAGCTCTCTTGATGAGCCCAAAAGAGGGAATTCAGAGTCGGGTGGGAAAGAGGGAGAATACGAAAAGTGGACCAGGGATGAAATGCAGTGCTGACTGTGATGATTCATCAGACTATGAATCCGCAGAATAAATCTGCAACTTGAACCTAACTTTTTTAGTCTTTTATACTTCTGAGGTCGCAATTTGCATTGTATTCGAAATATATTAAACTCTGGTCTCTACAGGCTGATGGCTTAATTTCATAGCACATAGGCATGGGTACGGGGTGGTGGAAGGGTTTATTGCCCCCAGTTTTTTGAATGGAGGAGGTCTGGGGACAGGCTGAGCCTGCTCTCTGCCCCCTAATTTTCTTTAAGTATCCCCATCCAAAAAGAAGTTGCTCTGTTGTGTTGAACCTGAAACATATACTAAATAAAATCGTAACACCTAAAGAAAATAATGTTGATTATGCTACTGAACAACATGATTACAAAAAGGGCTTATTTTTCTATGACATGCAAATCGTTTTACAACAGACAAATGTACAGATTACTGTTGTGAATCACAAGCCAATGGAATGTAACCATTATGCCCTGAGGCTCTGACATCCTTGGTCAGCCGAGAATATTGGAGGTCTCTTTGGATTCATTGCTAAAATGTTTGCAGGCAGGTTTCAAGTTAGTTTAATGATAAATATCTTCAAGCAAAGCTGCGTTAGATTCATCATTTGGAAAACACTCACATTAGCCGAAGAGCATGTCTGCTTTCCTCAGACTTATTGCTCTCTTCGGATGGTTTCACTTGACTCTTTTCCCCTGCCTAGACTCTCTCTCTCTCTGTATCTCTCTCGCTCTCTATCTCTCTCTCTCTCTGCATCTCTCCCTTCTCTCTGTATCTCTCCCTTCTCTCTCTTCTTCCCAATCTCTTACTCCATCATCAAATTTCTGTACCACTTGGCATCTCTCACCCCCTCGCTCTCCTGACTCTTTTTTCCATACTTTCCCTCGCATTGCTGGTGCCTCCTTCCACTGTCTCTTTCTCACCTCCTCTGTCTCACACCTTTCCATCTTTACCCTCGTTCTTTCTCACTGGTTTTTGTCATCTCTAGCCCTGTCCCTTTTTTTGCCACCCGATCTTTATCTCCTCTTCCATGCCCCTTTCCTTTCTCTGACTGCCTCTTGTTCTTTTTCTTCTCTCCTTTGTCTTTTGTGTCTGTCTTTCTCCATCTATCTCCTTCCTTGTCCTTGTGTAATCACATATGGCTTATGAGAAGAAGGGGCTGCTCCACTTTCCCCTCTCTATTCCTCACCAAGTTCGCACCTGTTCCAGACAACTACCTTCTTGCATATGGTGCCTGTCTTTATGATGACGTCATGTTGACCTGAGAAAGCCTTTCTCCGAAGACTGAATAGTTACATGGCTGAGCACGAGCAAGGCAACACATTCCTTTATTGATGAAACTGCAGTGCACCCTACATTCTACTTTCGAGGGCCTATTCACACATTTAAATATACATTTGTTTATCTACTCAGATGTATATTTACTACTAAACCTAGGTGCAACTCCACTGTTTTTGCATATTCACCATGCCCAAATTTCGATTTACCCCTAGGTGTAGACTTGCATGGCTGTACCCCCTCAACTTCCTACAACAGGATTTTTTAGGGCAATATTAGGGATAGTAACCTTATTCTCCCAGGTAGAGATCTCCACCACCGTGGCAGATATCTCCCTATAGGAATGTACTAATAAATGTTACAACACATTAATTCCTCAAATTAAATTTGTGATGAATAATTTGACATATTAATTTAGTTTCTAAATAATTAAAAAATAATTGGCACTCATTAATATTCTTATTTGCATCTGATCTGTATTAGATTTTGCTAAAATGTATATATTCAACTAACTAAAATTATTTGTAGTGTTTAATAAAAGTCTAATTTCTTTTTAAATTTAAGTTCAGCATTTTTCAAACAATTATATGTCTCTCTCTCGCTCTCTCTCTCTCTCTCTCTCTCTCTCTCTCTATATATATATATATATATATATATATATATATATATATATATATATATATATATATGTAAAATAAATTAAATGTCAAAATCATTTATTTTAACATTAGTTCCTAAAGGGTGCTATTTTATTTCCCTGCCTCCATTGTTTTCTATGGCAGTGTTTCGCAGTGCCTGTGAATGCCCATGTGTGGTTCTTGGATTACTCCAAGGCTGGGCTGGAGTACATTTGAGCCTGGTTTGATGCCTTTACGGCTGCAGTAACTTTAGAAGTGTAGTTTCTGGATAACAATGGTCTGAGTCTTTTGTGGGTGTGTGTTGTATTAGCAAGTCCCTACCTAAACACCTCCTTAAAATTCCCTAAATCCCTCCCATTTGTAGTAAGTATTCAATGGTTACCAGCCATTTCCCTTACCCCTCCGATAATTAATACAACAACATACCGATTTGCAACAAAAATATATACTGCTATGAAACTTTAGGAGAGGTGAGATCTCCAGCTGTAGGTTTGTGAATAGCATTTTGTATTGAGTAGTAATACTGTAGTACTACTTTACATACTATAAAATGAAGTTTGTGAATATGCCCCACAGTAAACAGGTGAAGTCAGCTCCAGTTGCACAATAGTCCTCCAAGTACTCTGCAGAACGCTCACTTCCCTGGTGGAACAACAAATGGATCAAAGTGTCCGTCTTTTATAAAGCAAATGCAGACAGGATATGTATGTCCACTGTATGTTCCTTCAGAAGCAGTTTGAGATGTTTCTCTTTCCAAGTGTCCTTTTCAAGCTGCTCTCCAGACATAGCCTTTGTGAAAAGTGATGCTCCTCTCAGCACTGTAGTCGCCATCACGGAACACCTAAATTTGAGACACCAAAATGTATGCGCTTTCTATACTCAGCTGTCATCAGTCAAACTTACTAAACAGAGCCTGCAGTCCCACCCTTTGCTGCCACCATCTATTAAATGGCCGTGATTATGGAAGACGAATCAGCAGTTCATTGCTCAGCAGAATTTCTAAAAAAATCTTCTCTGTTCCCCACACTTCAATGTCTAGATCTCCTCTCCCCATCTTCCAGAATGCCAGCAATACGCCTCCACCATCTGGGAAAGCAACATTACCTCTATCTTGTGAAAAAGATCAGGCCACAGGCATTCAAAATGAATTCCACAGACCACCATTACTCTGTTTCAATTGCGCACACTTTTCATGTACCACATTGGCTGCACACACAAACACGCACAATATACACATGGCATGTTAACACTAGAGTCTGGGTCAGCGCAATAAAAAGGACCGTTACACAAGTGGGCCAGTAGGCCTCCATTCCAATAACATAGATCAAAAAGTTCTGGTCACAACTATTGATTCACAAAACACAGTAGGCTGCCACCACCACTTTATGGACTAAAACTGTATATCCACTGTCTGCACAATGACGACACTCTTGGTGCACCCCTGTTGGTCACAGGGCAGATACAGGAGGTCACTCATGTTGAAGGACAGGCCTAGGCTTCTGCGCACATGCCAGATTAATGAGAGGCTAGTGCAAAATCAAAAACCAGGCTACCAAATAGACTCATTCCGACATTCAGGGCAAGGGAGCATGACTGTACACAATGCAGGGGACATCATTTCACTTTGCAATCACTGTTTAAGAAAATTCACATTCAGGCAAACAAAAACTTCCCCAGCCTTCTTAAGTTGTTCAGTTCCAGATGTTAATAGTTACCTCATCCAGTCTGTTTTTATCTTATTTCCAATCTAATGCTTGTTTTGTTTTTCTATATTATAAATGCACAGCTATTGGTACAATGCAAAGAAAATGTTGACTGCTGAGCTCCTCATGTCTGAACTTGGACAACTTGAAAACAGAACATTTTCAATTCCATGTCACCGAGAAGAAGTCTGCCGTCTCCTTCACAGTGACTGTCATTGCTCCCAAATGTTCAAATCTGTAACACCTGAAAATACAAAATTATTCCTCAGCTTGTAGACTAGGTGAGGTAGCAGCCACTAAAGTTCACTGCTCAGGAACGGTGCAATGCATGGTGGTCCTGAAATGGGAAATCAGTTAACTGCCCCTATGGGCAGAGAGAAAACTCCCCATCTGGACGGGCAGTGGGTTTTAATTAAGCTCTGGCAAACTCCCACTGGGGGAGTGCGTTTTTATAAAACAAGAAAGTTTAACAAGCGGGCAGGTGCTCTGAAAGCTTTCGAGATCCCTGACAAGGAGGTGGCGATGTCTAAACTGGGCGAGCAGTCCACCATCAGAGCAGAGGCCCCTAGTCCCAGCCTACACAGGCCTGGCTGGTCGACAGGCCTCCCGTCATGTGTAAATGATGCCCTTTACTGAGAAAGGAGTGGTTTCATCTCATGCAGTTTCATGTTCACGTTTGTTAACACCACAAGTGGGGCCTCTATGAAGAATCTTTAAAGGGCAATAACTTACATCGCTAAAGCTATAACATAGCTGCCCCTAATTTACAGATTCTTTTTCAGCATGGGTGTTATCACTGTCTTTTTCCAGTTTCTGCAATGTTTTATTTATTACTATTCATGTGAGTTATCCTTCAGATTTTCCATTTCCTCTTTAACTATAGAAACAGGTTGAACTATGACCGCTCACTGCAGGGGGAGGTGACAGTAGCAGAGGCAAAAATCTTGACAGTCTGATATCACTTGTCACACAGGTTCAGGCAGAAATCCTGAGACCCAAGCAATTGCTTGGTGAAGAGTTCCGCCTGAGTCACAGTGCAGCAGCAGCTAAGTCAGCCCAGGCAAAGGGAGATGCTCAGGATCTCAGTTACTTTACTCTGGCCCACCATCGGCATCTGCTTGCCCTGATCTAGAGCTGCTCTGGAAGCCTGGTATGCAAGCGAACCAGGTCACAAACAAGTGTGACTACAAGACTGGGCGCAGCCAGTGGCGGCTACCATAAATAAAAATGGTGGGGCGCGAAGGCATGCGACTCACCATAAATTCGGGAGCACGACCACTGTGGCACTCCTCTCATCTTTCCACGAGAAGCAAGGAAAAGGAAGGACTTCCTTCCTGCTTGTGGAACGCATTTCCAACCAATCCTGGAGCTACTTTCATGCTGTGAAAGCAGCTCCAGGATTGATGGGAGCAGGCTCCCCCACCTCTCATTCTGGGGCTGGGTGCCTGTGCCAGCAATCCCCAGGCTGTTTCACAGCCTTTGGATTGCTGGGTCTACAGTGCACATGTCGGGCTGGCCGTCGCAAGACAGCTGGCCAATCCAATATGCGCACTGTAGACCAGTGCTGACATCTGCATTTGCAGGATTCAGCCCCGCCCCACCCCTGAGCTGTACGCAGCACAAGCCGGTGCAGTGGCAAATAAATAAAAAGGCATTTACATGCCATTTTATTTCTTTGTGTTTGCCTGCTGCACTGGCAGCAGGCAGGGTGACGCTCCTCCGCTCCCAAGGAGGAGCCGTCCCTGGTCACAGTACTACCAAACCACAGACCATCTGAATCAAGGGAGTCTATGGTCAGAATTGGACATAAAATAGGTTTTGGCATCAAAATTAAAGTAGCCCCCATTACCGAACCAGCTAATTAAAAAAGTTGGCAACATTTGGAAATCAGGACAGTTTTGAACTTATAAAGACACGCTGTATGGGTATTTTGCAAGGTATGGGAGACTGCATGTATTTGTGCTCACTGCAGGCATGTTTGTAGTAATATCATAGAAATGAACATTAAAAACAAAAATGGCCACCAGACCATAAAACAACCCCACACACAGGGGCGGCTCCTCCGCAAGGAGCGGAAGAGTGTCACCCCACCACTTTCAAAGCAGTAAAAAAAGAAAAAAGAAAATGATAATAATTTCATTATTATCATTTTCTTTTTGTTAGCTCTGGGGCTCGGTTAGGGAGGGCTCGGGTAACAGGGGGAGGAGTGGTTTGCTCACTCTAAGTGTGCATGACAGTTTGGCCGGCCATCTTGGGCCGGCCAAATAGTCATGCACACTTTGCATGTTCCCCACCAGGCTGCATTACACAGCCCGGTGAAGAACATGCCCAGGCTCCCATTCCCCGTCTGAGTGCCGAACCACGGCACTCAGACCAAACACATTGCAGCATTGTGATTGGCTTAGGAGAGGGAGCCTGTGCGTGCGTCCAGTTCCTGCTTCCTTTCTGGGACGCCGGCAGGGAAGCAGAGGAGAGACGCGGCCGGCCAAAGAGGTGAGTGTTTTTTGACCCCCCACCACCCCTGTTCCCTGCCAGCTGCAACTGCTGACAAACAGCTAAAACCCGGCCCACACACTGATCGGTCGGACTAGCACAGTCCTTCAGGAACTGCGTGATTGCCCTATGGGCCAGTTCGACACTGAAACAGATCCCCTTAGCCCTCTCAGTGCGGCAAAAACAGCAGGCTATCGCTCTGCACTGTAGTCTGAGGGTGGGACATTAATCAACAAAAGCGCCCAAGTAGAACCAAATGCCCGAAGGACTGTGACACAAGCTGGATGTTCACAGCCTCTACCCTCCACAGCGCCTTGGAGGGTGAAACCAACACTGTATCTGTGCTAGGGAGCCAGGGCCGGCTGTAGGGCGGTGCGATCGGTGCCATCGCACCAGGCGCTGACTTGGGGTGGGTGCGCCATTTTTATTGTTTTATAAGCACATGAGGTTCCGTTCCTTGTCCCAGCAATTTTAAAACATCAATCAAAATGTCAAGATAATTCTGGTGATTATTGTTCTTCCTGGAGAGAGACCGGAGCTTTGTCTGGTAGTGGAAGTTTTGACTCATTATAGCACAGAGGGTTAATATGCCTGCTGCAATGAACGTGTCCCATTCAGATCACAAAGTGCACATACTATAAATAGGTCAATATGCTATCGCTTTTGTCAGAGAGATTCTTTTGCTGCTTGCAGTTTATAAGAAGAGACAGTGGTCCCTTACAATGTAAGTCAGTATAATACCACAATTTCGCAATCAAGATTGGGTCGGTTATAGTCTCAATTGACAGTTCCAAGGATTTTATTAACAATTAGTAAAAACAAAACAATACATAAAAAGGTAAGTGAGCAGGACGTGACAGGGTAATGGGAAATCAGCCTATTTCCTTACCGCAGGCTAGTGACTTAAAAGTGACTTTTATGGTGACGAAATGAAAATAAGCAAAAGTCACAATCCAAGATACATCTTGTACTCCACAATTATAGTTACAGTTTAGAGTTTAAGATGCAAGTGTCAACGACGTTTTGATCCCCAAAAAGGTTGGGGGATCATCATCAGGACTAAACAATAAAGTAAGTGCCTGGGAAGTTGCCTGGATAAGTAGAGAGAGGAAGGTAGAGAGAAGTGAAGGGAAACCAGGGGAAAGGAGAAAAATTAAAATATGGCATGTAACAAGAGCGAGGTCACATAGTTGTTAATTAATGCAGAGAACGCATGATCAGCTAATTCTGGTGATTATTGTTCTTCCTGGAGAGAGACCGGAGCTTTGTCTGGTAGTGGAAGTTTTGACTCATTATAGCGCAGAGGGTTAATATGCCTGCTGCAATGAACGTGTCCCATTCAGATCACAAAGTGCACATACTTTAAATAGGTCAATATGCTATCGCTTTTGTCAGAGAGATTCTTTTGCTGCTTGCAGTTTATAAGCTAAAATCCTAATACAGAGCAGTGAGCTATTAACTGTCATCAAAGTACCCCACGCAAACTGCAAGGAAAATATTAGAGCTACATGGTTTGTTTGCCTAGTCTTTCCTTATTCTGATATTGCAAAAAGGGTTCATTTGGGTAGAAATCAATTCTTAATATTAAAGAAAACCCCTAACAATGGTGTTACTTTTTAAATTCTGAATTTGCGCTTTTCCAGACCAAGGGCTCTTAAACTATACTGCCTACCTGTATGGATGACATTTGACTCCTACACCTTGCTGCCCTCTGTCTTATGTAACATTTCCTATACACTGATTTACACACCGATGATTGATTGTCTCCATGCAATGTATGTTTGATGTAAAGTGTTCTGACACCTTAAACTGGTATGAGTGGCCCTATACAACTAAATGAATCTAAGAGACAGTGGTTATGGAGACTTTGGGGGCATTGTCAAATGGTGGTAGTGAGGGAATCTGTGACGAGTTGGTCATTGGGGGGGGGGGCACCAACAAACATTGTCGCACAGGGCGCCACCAGTACTAAAGCCGGCCCTGTAGGGAGCTGCATCGACAACGTGACGTTTCCTCAATTGCGTTTAAGCCCCCATCAGTGTGTGTTTCTTACAGCAGAGTATTCACAGTACAAATGGACTTCGGGAGTGTGAGCACTTATAACAGCGGTTTCACGGTGACATAAGGCATGTTATCCTCTCTATTTTGTTTACATAATAATTTTCATAAATCGCTGTTTTCACCTCATGCGAACCATGCGGCTTTTCATGCGTGCAAGATAAAGGGTACCCGCAGGTTTCAGTACCATGGCCAGCAGCAAGTTGAGTCCATTCTACCATCTCCAGTCTCCACTTTCCCTGCAAGAATATGTGTTTTCCATGCCCATGATTTAGCAATATCTTCTTTTTATTCAACGCTTACATCCATCATCAAGCTTCTATTGTTTTCTAAAAACAACTTATTATCCACTAAGACCCTCCAGGACCAAAAGCGTGCTTTTCCCGCCGTATTCTTGTTAGTTTAGTACGTGTATTAAAGCCTCGTACGATCCAATCCGCATAAGCATACACCTCAATCCGATGCCTGTTCAGCCGACCGAATAAACAGACGTTCTCCGGAATTTTCTCAAGCCTTATGCTTCATCCCAGGTCAAAGGTTTCCAATCCACCCAAGGCTGTTTTTTTTTCATTCTGAATTGCTTTTTTTTATCTTTTTTTTTTTTATAGAAGTGTACTACATTGAAAAAGAGCAGCAGACTTTCTGCAGCGAACACCGGATCACACTGACTATTAATTGCTACTGGGCTTGGGCGGTGGGGGGTGTTTGTGGCTTGAGGCAGAGACTGCGGCGGGGGGAAGAGATGTGAGGAATTACTAGGTGGGGGCGTGCGGAAATGGGGGCATTTGTTGAACATGTGCTAAGTCAACATTCCAGACGAACCAGCGATGAATCTTGAGTCAAACATCCTTTCCCGGAATACAATGGTTAATTAATTCAGGAGTAAAGTTACTGCTAATTGCTTTTTTCCCTGTGTCTCTCTGTTTACACCATAAATGAAGGATGTACAACCACTGTGAATTAATTTAAATATCCATCCTTCCTTCTTCCCCCCCCCCCCGCAATTCTTTACTTCATTCCACCACCCTTTCTCTCACAATCCTTTTCAGCAACCTACCCTTGGTTTCTTCATTCCACCACCCTTTCTCTCACAATCCTTTTCAGCAACCTACCCTTGGTTTCTTCATTCCACCACCCTTTCTCTCACAATCCTTTTCAGCAACCTACCCTTGGTTTCTTCATTCCACCACCCTTTCTCTCACAATCCTTTTCAGCAACCTACCCTTGGTTTCTTCATTCCACCACCCTTTCTCTCACAATCCTTTTCAGCAACCTACCCTTGGTTTCTTCATTCCACCACCCTTTCTCTCACAATACTTTTCAGCAACCTACCCTTGGTTTCTTCATTCCTCCTCTTTCCCCACACCTTTGTTTCTCATTCACAGTCATACATAGGTTTGCTTCCACCTCATCTCTTTCCCTGATTCCTTTGTATAAGACACTTTGGCTTGATCCATGAACTGCTATTTTTAGTAGAAAACCTACCACAAATTGCAGTTCACAAACTACTTGTGGAGTTATACGCCTCCAGATTACCCATACTTATATGTGGGGAGTTCTCTGGCTCGACTTCGTAGTCTCCACACACTTAAGTATACGTTTTAGTAGTAAATGTGGATGGGACTGGAGGGAGTGAGCGGGAAAACGGGCAGACTTTTTTTTTACAAAATGGGATGAGATTAGGGAGCAGTAAGAAAGGTTTAGGCAGGGTCAGGAAGGGGGTTAGGATGGACGTCACCCACCTACCTAGGTAAGCCTGTTGCATCACTCTGGGGAGGAGATATGTAACTTGCACCCTTGGAGTAAGTTTACTCTTGGAGATTGTGCATACCGAAAGTAGTAAACTTACTCCAAAGTCTAAACGTACTCAAAAGTGTAATTTACTTTTGTGAATCAAGACCTGCATTGTTATGCTGGTGTCGATATAGGCTGTAGACTTTGTGAGCTGGGGCAGAGCTCCTACAATGCCAAAGCAGTCTATCTTCGAATAGGAAAGCCAGTTAATGTGAGTAATACATGGCTCACCCTTTGTAACTTGCGGCAAGGTCTTTCTGTGAGAAAAATGTATGTGATACATGTACAACAGCACAAAACAAAAATACAATAAAAAAGACTTATGATTTCCAAACCAATTCAGTAAAAAAAAAAATTGTAAAATTAGGCTCTTGGTGAAATGCATGAAATTCCTAAGATTCGCAGTGAGTTAACTTTGCTGAAATTCCGCATCACATAAGTTTGCACTATTTTTGCACCTGGAAGCCTTATTCATGCTTAAAATGTCTTGCAGATACATTTCCTGCTTGAACCATTCTCTTGCAGTTATCTCGTGAAACTTTTTCTACAGCAAGTGCATGCTCACAGGAAAGAAGTCGCAGAACATAAACCATATGTGTCTCTGAAAACACATTTTAATGACATTTTTATTAAATTATTTGAAATATCCTGAAAAAAATATGCGCTATCACACACATTTAGGTAAAATGACACTAAGATAAAGAAAATCAAATAGAGGGATCATGAGTTATTAAAAAACATAATGGGAAGTCAAAATAATTGTACATTTCCTCGGTGCAGTAGGCCGTGATCTAGGCATCCTTTAGAGGCTGACGGGCAGAGACTATGGTCAGATAGAAAGAAGTCGGTGATTCACATCTCTCAAACTGTCATGAACAGTCAGCACCCAGGTACACTTCGCAGCTGCCTTGCAATGGAGCAAAGTCAGAGAAAAGTTAGTGAATCACTTTGGTTGCAATTTTACCTTCGAAAATTGAATGTTTCTGGAGGTCAAAAATCTTCTGCAGAGTAATTCTGGAAGCTGGAGCAAACAAGGCTCCTCAAAGCTGGACACGTTTGGGTATATTTACAAAAAAATGGCGGAGCGCGGCGTTAAGTCAAAATAGCTAACGCAGCGCTCCGTCAATTCTGAAAACGGAGGGATGCACCATCTTTACAACAAGAAGGTGCATCCCTGCGTTTTCCATAAAGCTGGCGCTGAACTCAGCTGCCGAACACAGGCACCATTGCACCATATGCAAGAGTGCCTTTATTGAGGGAATGATTGTTTATGTGCAGGAAGGTGTCTCTTCCTGCACATAAATGAATGAATGAATGATGTCATTTATAGAGCGCAGCTTTCACTCTGTGGAGTATCTTGGTGCTAAAGCGGGGAGGGGGCAGTGGTAAGAGGTAATTGGAAAAAACAGTCGGGCACTGATCAGATGAGTGATAACACTAAAATATCTGGGGCAGCAAAAATCCAGGTTTTCAAAAGTTTCTTGAACTTGGGTTCTGACTGTGAGAGTCACAAATGGGTGGGCAAACTATTCCAAGCTTTTGTTCCCAGGACTGCCATTGATTTTCCCACTCTGGACGTCAGACGAAAGCAGGGGGTGCTAGAAAATTTTCAGAGGATGATCTCAGTAGCCGTTGGGTAACAAAAGGTTTGATTCTCGCCCTGAGGTATTTAGATCCAGTTCACCTGAGAGTTCTGAAGGTGATTACTAGGATGTTAAAGAGAATCCTTTTATGTATGGGCAGCCAATGGAGGGTTTTGAGTGCTGCTGATGCCAAGGACCCCCTTGGTAGTTTTAATACCAGACGGGCTGCTGCGTTTTGGACTATCTGTAGTTTTTTCAGAACTGCCTTCTTAGCTCTTGCGTATAGGCTGTTACAGTAATCCAGACGAGACAGGATTAAGGCAACAGCAACTGTCTTTCTAGCTGTAACTGGGAGTAGATCAAAAAAAGTTTTGAGGGTTTTTATCATGTGGAAGCAAGTGCCTGCTACCGAGAGATCTTGCTGGTGGAAGGACAACGAAGTATCAAATCTAATCCCCAAGTTCCTCACAGTATCCACTGTGTTAGGAGGAGCTACCGTGTCAGTCGGCCACCACTGTTTGGGCATGAAGATGTTAGATTTCCCAGCAGCATGATCTGTTTTTTGGCTATTGCATTTGAGATGGTTAGATTTCATCCAGTCAATGACAGCGGAGAGGCAGCGCTGAAAATTTACCTCTACCGCTGTGGAATCTTTATCTAGAGTTAAGATTAGCTGAGTGTCATCAGCATACGAGATAGACTCGATGTCAAAAGATGCAATCAGGTTAAGCAGAGGTACCATAAATATATAGAAGAGTGGTGGGCTCTGGGCGAAGCCCTGTGGAACACCACAGAGCAACTGTTTCTCCGTCGATTGGTTGTTGCCGAGGGTTACTATTTGTCTCCTGTTCTCCGGATATTACATTAGCCAGGCCAAGGCCTTGTGTGAGATGCCACTTATAGCTAACTGTTCTCCCAAGATGTCGTGTGAGACAGTGTCAAATGCAACCGATAGATCCAACAGAATCAGCACTGCATTTTTCCCTTGATCTAGGACAAATTTTAAAGTTTCCGTAGTATGTAGCAGCGCTGACTCTGTAGATTGTCCAGGCCTAAAACCTGATTGCCTGGGTTGTAAAATGTTAGCTTCCTGCAGAAAATCATTTAATTGCGTGTTTACTAGCTTCTCTGTTATTTTGCTTAGACTTGGGAGCAGGGAGATGGGTCTGAGATTTGAAAGGGTTGTCGGGTCCGGTAATTGCTTTTTTTGAAGGGGTTTGACTGAGGCGATTTTCCAATTTGCAGGTACTGTTGGTTGCCTAAAAGAGGAGTTTATTATTTGATTGATCATTGGGTTTATAATATCGATGAGTGCGTGCAAAATTTTTGGGGGCAGGGATCAAGAGGGGATCCCGATTTACATGAGAGGATAGCTTGACAGGACTGTTCAAGACTAATCTCCTTGAAACAGTTACGCCTCGGTCTATTCTCTGGGTCAGCTCTTTCTGCAGGCAAGGTGTTGATTGACTTAAAATCTTTTTTTAAGTCTTTAACTTTTTTGTCAAAGTAATTGGCGATCTGATCACATAGGCTTTGTGACGGTGGAATTTCGTGATCGAGCATTTTGGGGTGAGTAAAATAATTTACAATTTTGAAGACCGTTTTCTGATCAGACGCTGCCAGGCTGATTAGACTAGCGTAATAGACCTTCTTTTCTGATATGATTTGCTGATGGTAGTTTTTGAGAGGTACTTTAAAGGGAGTGAGCTCTTCTGATTTATAACTTTTCCTCCATTTACGTTCCAATTTTCTACACTGGCCTTGTAGTTCTTTTAACTGAGGGGTGAACCAGGGAGCAGAGGTTTTATTGCAGAAAATTCGACTTGGTCGTGCAGGAGGCGCTAAGATGTTAACGAGAGAGGCCATTCAGTCATGAAGATGTGAGTATCTAATGAGGGGTCCCCTGTTAGGGTAGATTTGCCTAGTTCTGCCGTCGCATGCAGGTTAGGAATAGTTAGCATTTTGTTCCATTTTCGCCTAGTTATGTTGCAGGTTTGACTGGAGTCTTTCACAGGTTGTATAATGAAGCAACTGATCCTGAAAGGGATGAACTTGTGGTCAGACCAAGTTATAATGACTGGAGGGTCTACTTTAAGACTAGTGGAATTGGTACAGATTCCATCAAGGGTATGCCCTGCGCAGTGTGTGGGACCAGCTATCTGCTGTTTGAGTCCCAAAGTTTCTATAATCTCTCCAAATTTTTTTGCACTTGGGGGTATCTGCTGATTCCAGATATAGGTTAAATCTCCCAGTATAGTAAAATTAGAGTACCTAACTACCAAGGTACTCAAACTTTCTCCCAGGGTATCTTGAAACTTAAGACTAGTCCCTGGGGGCCGATAGATCAAAGCTCCTGTGAATGACACCGAGCTATCTAGTTGGCAACAGAAGCCAAGACTTTCTGCCCCTTTTAGCTCTGTGATGTCAAACGTGGAACATTTCAGCATGTTCCGGTATATTATTGCTACCCCTTCCCCTCTTTGTATAGGTCTATCTTGTCTGGATATAGTATATCCTAGGGGGAGGGCTTGTACGATATCAGGGTTGGACCAGTCTTTCAGCCAGGTTTCCTTGATAAAAAGATAATCTAAATTTAGGTTTGCGATTGTATCATAGATATGTTGTGCATTTTTGCCTAGTGATCTGACATTAACTAGGCCACCTCGTAGTTGCTTAGAGTTAGGATCTGTTATAGGGTCCGATTTAGGGGCATAGTCAGGGGGAGTGCTAGGTTCATATCTGAATTCATATCTACACCCTAAACAAGTTACTGGGCCATTCATTTTGTCTATTTGAAGGTGGACGTGGCACTTACTTACTTTAGTGTTAAGAGCCAGAATCACATCTCTGGAATAGTGAAAGCCCGGATCAGAACAGGCAGCATTTCTGGCCCTGGCCGCGTTCCGGATGCGGACGGGCGCAGACGGCTTGCCTTAAGCGCACCTTCGGCACGCCAGCGGCACGCCCGCTGCGCGCGTCCGGCTCAGCATGCGATTTTTGTTGCTGGCCGGATGCGATCTATGACCTTTGCCCTTCCCACCGGAAGTGCCCAAGGCAGGGGGAGTGTCCAATCCAGAATGGCGTTTGTAACTTCTGTATGTTCTGCATTGTGCAGCATACATAGAAGTTCCAAATCGTCATTTTCTAAATGATTGTTTGTGCAGGAAGGGACACCTTCCTGCACATAAACAATCATTCATGGCGTTTTCATGTTTCTATGTGAGCTGCACAAAGCATCGCACATAGAAACAGCAAAAACAAGGAGAAATAAAGCATTTCTCCTCTTTTTGCCATGTTAAGACCAGGTTTTCCCTGGTCTTAATTTTGGAGCTGCCTCCTATTTATGGCACCCTTGTAAATAGGGGGCAGCGACAAAATCGATGGGTGTTGCAGTGGAATGCCAACGCAACACCCATTGCCCACCCTTTTCACGTTAAGTATAGCTTGAAAAGGTGCCTTATTTACAAGGCGGAGTTAAGCCACATTAAGTGGCTCAACGCCGTTTTGTAAATAAGGCAAATCCCCTATTGCCACAGGAACATCAATAAAAGTGATGTTCCTGTGGCGATAACAGCTTGAAAATATGTCTCATTGTTTTCTCTGTGTGGTAATAGCCGTGAACTTCACTGGCAAAAGATCTCAGCAGGTAAAGCAGCCAAAACATAGATGTGGATTTTGCATCTTTTACAACTTTTATGAAATTCTGCACCTTACTTTCTGGTGTTCGAAAGGTCTCCAAACTTTCAGAGAATGTTCTTTGACGTCAGGCTATGTGTTCAAGCTGTAGAAATGTAGGTGCCCACAATTATATTTTGGATTGACACCAATACATTCCGTTTCAATTAGTTCTTGGGTTTCCTCTGCCGCAGCTTCTAATCCCTTAGTTCTAAGGGGAAGATTGAAAAAAAATTCACTCAATGCAGCGCAGACCCTCGCGAGGCAGTGCTGCGTTGCGCAGCAGGGAGGGAGCAGGAGAGGGCCACATCGTCAGAGTAATGGCTCTCTCCTCCCCTTTCCCTTGCGCTGATTTCAGCTGCCGTGCGCCCGGCACACAGCTTAGCGCCATAGCGCTAGGGAGTGTGTATGAGTCAAGCATAGGTGTTGTACAGGAAGGGTACCCTTCATGTACAAACTACTATGCCTAGACACAATGCAAAGCTTTTCCCACTTTGTGTGCTGCACAGTGCAGCATGCATGCAAAGTCGGAAAAGCACGGAGAAATGAAAGCATTTCTCCTGTTAGCGCCTCCTTTGAAGGGGTGTTAACTGTTGGCGCAAAACCATGTCTACAAATCTTTGTAAATACGGTTTTTCATCAAAAGGCATGGGTGGTTGCATGGGAACGCCCATGTACCCACCCATGTAACGCCCCCTCAGCGCTAAGTAACGCAAAGCAGTGATTTGCGCTACTTTGAGGGTGCTCTCCAGCGCGAAACAAGTTTTGCGCTGGAAAAGTAAATAGCAGAAAAACATTTTGCGCTGGTTAGCGTCACTTTTGTGGGGCTAACCCAGCGCAAAACGTTTGTAAATCTCCCCCTAAGTCTCTTCAATGCTTGTTTGATCTTGACTGAGGAGCTGTGTTTCCTGATTTCCAATGGCTTGGAGGCGGGATTTTCTTTCCTGACTGCTACTAATTGAACCTGTCTGGGGTCTGGCCTTCCAAAAAGGGGACTTTGGTCGTATTTGATCCCTGGTTGGAGAGTTAGGAGGACCTGTTGGAAATGCCACCCATAAGGAGAGCTAAATACGATCCCTAAACTGGGCAGCAATATTCTAAAATGTTGCATTGATCCTAAAAGGGAAAAGATGAGTGTATTCTTAGAGGAGTAGAACGAAGTTCAGTGAGGCAATCCTGCATCAATAGTTGTAATGTAGTCAATCTGTAAGAGAGCAGGTAACTAGATTCCTAGCTGGTTATGGTCTAGGTAACAAACTCAGTGTTTTTTTTGGGAAAGATAAGGAGGGTAACTACTCATTTAAAACACATCACAGGATTGCTAAAATCACCATATTATTTAATCTGAGACGCATGTTCTGTCAGATTGTTAAAAATAAGAATTATGAATGTCTGTCTGGAATACACCCATTCCCTCAAAAGAGAGCGATGCTCTGGACTCAGAAAATAATCTAGAGTCTCCCAGTAAGGTATTACCAAGCGGTGGGATGGTAAAGCAAAGACCCAGATCAGTCTGCAACAAAAGCCAATAGGTCTAGTTTCTGGGACCGATTGGCAAAGCCAATCGTTTTTAGCGATGCTGTACAGGAAGAGGAAGCCATAAAAAGTTGGCTCTATGTCACAACTGCGTCATTCTGTAGGCGTGTGCAACACACATGCCTACAAAATGCACTGGTGTTTTTAAAATATTTTATTTGCTGATCCAAGTTGAATTAGTAAATGTTAGACCTGGCATTTCTTGGCGTGGTTACCCCTGACTTTTTGCCTCTACCTCCTCTATTTTTGGTGCTGTGACGGATTTTGTTTTGCCAACTTAGATACTTTGGACACTTTGACACTGCTAATCAGTGTCAAAGTGCAAGTGCTCCCTGTATAAAGTGTAATGGTAATTGGTTGTCCATGATTAGTATGTTTGCCTTACTAGTAAAGCCCCTAGTAAAGTGCACTATGTGTGCCAGGGCTGGTAATGCAAATGCTACTAGTGGGCCAGCAGCACGAATTGTGCCACCCACACAAGTAACCTTAATTAGGGAACTCAGGCCTGCCACTGCAGTGCCTGTGCACAGTTTGTTAAACTGCCATGTTGTTCTGACAAGTGCACCCACTTGCCAGACCTTACCCTTCCCTTTCTATGCACCTCAGACACCCCTATGGTAGGTCCAAGGTACCCCCTGGGCAGGGTGCAGTGCATGTGAATGGTAGGACATGTACTAAGGTGTGTACCATGTCCTGACAGTGAAATAATCTCCATTTCATTTTTCACTGTGGAAAGGCCATCTTGCCCATAGGATAAAATGGGGAGGCTGTGTAATATGTTTTCCAGCCTGTCTTCCCAAAGGCTTAAGATGGAGAGGTGAAGTTTAGTGTGCCTGAACTCACAATGTAATAACACATCTTTCTGTGAAGTTGGTTTTTGCATTGTGTGTTTAGAAGCCACTCTTTTAGAAGTGGCTGGGTTTTTCTGCTCTAACATTTCTGTGTGTTTCTGCCTGGTTGTGGATTGACTGTCTGGATTTGAAAGTGATAGGATCTGGGGAATGTCTTGACCCAGGGGAGGAGGTGAGACAGCAACAGGCTGACCTGCATCTGTAGTGTAGGGGGGAGGAGTAGGAGTGAATAGGCATGGGCTGCAGCCATAAACCAATGGCTCCGTCCCCTACTGAGTGATTGAGGATCCAGACCCCCCACTATCAAAGGAATAAGGTGTCACTGGCAGGGAGGCACCCAGAACTGGTTTGAACTGGGGTCAGTGCCCCCTTGAACACAAAGACTTCAAAGACATTTAGGGGTATAACTATGAGAGCTGAAGCCCCTGAGCTTTGGAGAAATGGATTGATCAAGATTGAACAAGACTGAAGCTACTTCGTGGTCAAGAGGAACCTTTGCCAAGGAAGAAACAGCTGAAGAGACTGAAGGAAAGGACTGACCCTTGCTGTGTGTTCTGGGGCTGGCCTGCAGTTTGCTGCTTTAACCAGGGAGAGGCTAAAGGGACTTTGCTGTGTGCTGTGTCCCCCTGCTTGAGAGGACTTTGCTGTGTGCTGTGTCTGGAAGTAACTTATCCCCAAGGGCCCGAGGTGAGCTGGCTCCCTGTTGTCGAAACTCAGGAACACAAAAGTTTCCAGGAGAGTCTCAGCGACGCTGTGTGCATGTGCTTTGTGCCGCTTGAGACCTTCGTGAGGATTGCCCTGTTATCGTGCACACCCGGAGTCCAAGTGAGTCTCAGCGACGCTGTGTGCGTGTGCTTTGTGCAGCCTGAGACCTTCCTGAGGATTGCCTTGTTATGGTGCACACCCGGAGTCCAAGTGAGTCTCAGCGACGCTGTGTGCGTGTGCTTTGTGCAGCCTGAGACCTTCGTGAGAATTGCCTTGTTATCGTGCACCCGGAGTTCAAGTGAGTCTCAGCGACACTGTGTGCGTGTGCTTCGTGCAGCCTGAGACCTTCGTGAGGAGTGCCCTGTGATCATGCATCCGAAGCTCAAGTGAGTCTCAGCGATGCTGTGTGCGTGTGCCCTGTTGCAGCCTGAGATCTTCGTAGCATCAGCGGCCCAGGCCGGCAGCCCCGGAGGAGCCGAGCCGCCAGCCCGAGGCCGCCGTTGCCAGAGCGGGACCTCGAACCAACCTCGTTGAGGGAGGGCCCGAGTCCCACTGCCCGGAATTCACAAAGATTGCATCGGAGGCCCAAGTCGTGGGAAGAGGAGAGCGAGGTCGCACCCCCTAGGTAACGTGTGTCGACGCCTGGGGCGGGGTGCGGGCTCGGAGGGAGACGCTCTCGGCCTCTCCCATTCCTGCAGTGCGAGCCTCTGCTTCGGCTCGTATCGCGGCCCGTACTTACCAACGGAGTGGCAGTACCGGGGCCGGAGTGCGGAGCTGCACTTTTTGTTTACACCATACCCGTGTGGGGGCAACTGTTGACAGAGGCTGACTGCGAGTCAGTACGAGTGGCGGAGAGACCGCCTGAGGCACCGTGATCGGTGCTGGAGTGTATTACACATTGCATTGTTTCTGCATAACGAACTACCTGATTAGTGTATTACACATTGCATTGTTTCTGCATAACGAACTACCTGATTAGTGTATTACGCATTGCATTGTTTCTGCATAACGAACTATCTGATTGTCGTATTACGCATCGCATTATTTCTGCATAACGAACTACCTGATTGTCGTATTACACATTGCATTATTTCTGCATAACGAACTACCTGATTGTCGTATTACGCATTGCATTATTTCTGCATAACGAAATACCTGATTGTTGCATTACGCATTGCATTATTTTTACATTGCAAAGTGCCTGATTCTACCATTACGAACTGCATAGCATTGCATTAGGACTGCAGTGAAACATTTAGAAGTGCTCATTAATATCGCCAGAACTTACAAGGGCCTAACAACCAGCCAGGAAGAATATTACATATACGCATATGTTGGATTTATATTGTGTGGTCTTATCGTATATCTTTTTATATAAATTTATACTCGTTTTTATGAAACTCGTGTGGAGTCCATTTGTGGTGTCATCATTGGGTTGCTGTGAGCGTGGTTGCAAATACTTTACACATTTGCCTTGAAGATAAGCCTGGCTGCTCGTGCCAAGCTACCAAGGGGGTGAGCGGGGGCTATCTGAGAAGGTGTCCTTCCTTTCCCTGACGTGAGAGCGAGGGTCCCTATTTGGCCTAAGGTACCTACCTCAGCCTACCAGGGATCCCGGGTCTAACATTTAGAGGCAGCGGTGGGATCTACCAATGATGGTCAGCGGTTTTGGGATTTGAACGTGTATTTGCAAATTCACTCACAGTAATTGGTGTACATCACAAGTTTAGCGCAGACCACGACGCAACCACATATTGTGCTTTTGATTTGTTGGTTCTATTTTTGAGCGACCTTTAAGCCACACATCATGTCTCAGAGGAGTCAAGTAGGCAGTGAGGCTGCAGAATTAGAGTTCGACATTGAGGCATTGCTTACCTACAAAGTTGATCAATTGAGGCAATTCTGCAGAGCTTTGGGATGTCCCATGAAAAGTAGCGCCAAGAAGGAGGAGCTACAAATGGCCTTGAGGGCCTGGTGGGAAGCCAAAGGGGCTCAGAAGACGGGTGATATTGAGGTGGATGAGGATGGCCCATGGAATGGATTTGGTCCACAGGATTTGCCAGTGGAGGGACCAGCCTTAGGGGCTGGTAGTAGCCATTCAGGGAGGAGTTTTTCACCACAGGAGCTGGAGGAAAACCAAAGGGTCAGAGAGCATGAGTTAGAGGTTTTAAAACTTAAAACTCAAGCAGAAGAGAAGAAGCTGCTCATTGAAAGTGAAAAGCGAGCAGAGGAGAGCAGGAACGCTCTCGCCTTGGAAGAGAAAAAGATTCTCTTAGCTCATGAGTTAAGCATGAGGGAACTGGAAATGAAGGTTAAACAGGCAGAGTCTAGTTCAAATGGTGGCAGCACACAACCAGTGCCAGTGGGAAAGGTGTACATTCCCAATGATTTAGTGCGAGATTACCAGAGGGGTGATGATATTTATGCGTGGTTCACGGCATATGAGATCGCACTGAGGATGAATGAGGTACCTGAGAAGCATTGGGGGCGGGCCTATGGAAACACTTTGAGGCTTCTGGGAGGGATGTTTTACCCCCTTTAGAGAGGGCGGGAACCCTGACCTACGCCAATATGAAGGAGGCTTTATGCCTCAGGTATGGGCTCACTCCTGAACAGTACAGGCAGAAATTCAGGAACTTCAAGAAACTGGAATCCAGTACTTGGGTGGAGTGTGTGAATGCGTACACGCGTGCACTGGATGGTTGGATGAAGGGCAGCAAGGCAACTGATGTTAAGAGCTTATGCGATTTAATTAGTTGGGAGCACTTGAGTAGTCTGTGTGTTCCAGAGCTGCGCCAGCATCTTTTGGACAGTAAGCTGACTGATCCCAGTAAGCTTGCTGAAGAGGCGGACCTCTGGACCAGTACCCGTGTCCACAAGGGGATTGGAGGTACCACTACCAAAAGTGTACAGGGTCTCCCGCCGAAGGTAGGGGAGGACAAGGGTAACCACAAGGGGTTCTCTAAAGGGCCCCAAAGTAGTTCCCAGGTGAAAGGGTCCCAGTCCCCCAAGGCTAAGAGGTCCTGGCCCCATAAGGGCAAGCGGGACAACCAAGGTCCTCCTACTTGTTACTTCTGTAAAGAAGTGGGTCATATTTCCCCTAAATGCCCCACGAAGTCATCTGCACCCACTGGTGCTCCAACACCGGGTTTAGTGAGTGTAGCGGGGGTGAGGAATTGAGTCCTTGGACTGGGGAGGAGCAAGCAATTATGACCCTGGTCTCATTAGGAGATCGAGAGATGGTCCAGGAAATCTCTCTGCCTGAGAATACTAAGAAGTACAGGCAGTGGGTGACCATCAATGGAAGAAGGGTGGAGGCTCTGAGAGACACAGGAGCCAGTTTGACATCTGTCAGGTATTAGTGGGTGTCTGAAGAGCAGGTAATTCCTGATGTGCTTCACCCTGTAGTTGCAGCAGACAACTCCGTGCGCCTCTGCAAGGTGGCGCTAGTTCCCTTTGAATGGGGGGGGGTCTCAGGTTCCTTGAAGGTCGTTGTAAGTCCGTCCATGCCTGTAGACTGTCTGCTGGGGAATGACCTGGAGAGTTCCCCCTGGAAGGAGGTGGAGCGCCAGGCGCATTTAGAGATGTTGGGTCTGCCTGAGTGGGCTTGTGTGACCACTCGGTCTATGGCAGCCAGTAAAGGTGTTCAAGAGGACCTGGAGCCTGAAACAGTGGCCCAGGTGCCTGCGGTGAAGAGAAGAGGCAGGGGGCGCGGGAAACCGGCCCCCACAGTTCCCACAGTCCAGGAGGAGGCACCCTTTGAGGGGGATGCCCTGGAGCCTACGGGGGAGCAAGTAGCTTAACTGGGGGACCTACCTGAGCTGACCGAATGGCAGCAGGAGGGAGGGCCTTCCAGGGAAGAATTCTGTGAGGAGCCGAAGAAGTGCCCTTCTCTTGTAGGTTTGCAGCAACAGGCAGTAGGTTATCAGTCGGGATCCCACTTGATTTACTGGGAGAATGATCTCCTATATAGTGAGCCTAAGGTTGCTGAGCCTGGGTCAGCCCGTTCGCTGGTGGTACCCCAGCGCTTTCAGGGCCTTCCTACTGGGATTGGCTCATGATGTACCTTTAGCAGGACATTTGGGGCAGGACAAGACCTTTGAGAGGCTTGTCACCCACTTCTACTGGCCTCAAATGCGCAAGAGTTCTGATACTCATTGCCGGACCTGTCAGACTTGCCAGGCAAGTGGTAAGAATGGAAGGAAGCGCAAGGCTCCCCTCCAACCTTTCCCTGTAGTCCGCACCCCCTTTGAAAGGGTGGGCATTGACATTGTGGGGCCTCTGGATCCCAAGACCGCCATGGGCAACAGGTTCATCCTGGTCTTGGTGGACCATGCCACCCGGTACCCGGAAGCTATCCCTCTCCGGACGGTGACAGCCCCCGTGGTGGGCTGTGCACTGATGGGGATTTTCTCCTGCGTGGGGTTCCCCAGAGAGATGATGTCTGACAGGGGCACTAATTTCATATCAAGGTATATGAAATCTCTGTGGAAGGAGTGCGGTGTAACCTACAAGTTCACCATGCCGTACCACCCCCAGGGAAATGGTCTGGTTGAGAGATTTAACCGGACCCTGAAGGGCATGATTATGGGTCTTGAGGAACCCATGATGCGTAAGTGGGACGTCCTCTTACCATGCCTGCTGTTTGCTTACCGAGAGGTGCCACAGAAGTCCTTAGAGTTCAGTCCCTTTGAGCTCCTGTATGGACACCCGGTAAGAGGACCCTTGAGTGTGGTGAAGGAGGGCTGGGAGAAGGCTCCTAGTAAACCCCCCCAGGATGTATATAGCTACATGCTGGCCTTCAGGAACCAAACTAGGCATTTCAGGCAACTCGCTCAGGCCAATCTGTAAGCCAGCCAGGAAGAAATGAAGTGGTGGTACGACCAGAATGCCACTCTGGTCGAATTTGAACCTGGGCAAAAAGTGTGGGTTATGGCGCCAGTGGAGCCTTGCGCGCTCCAGGACAAGTGGACTGGGCCTTATGAGGTGGTGGAGCGCAGGAGCGAAGTGACCTACCTGGTTGACTGACCGTCTCCTAGGAACCCTTTGAGGGTCCTCCATGTGACCCGCCTCAAACCACACTTTGAGAGGTCTGATGTGACCATGCTCTTGGCTACAGATGATGGGGCAGAAGAGGAGAGTGAACCTCTTCCTGACCTCCTGTCAGCCAAGGAGAAGGATGGGTCAGTGGATGGGGTGAACCTCTCGCCTACCCTGACCCCGGAACAGCAGAGGGACTGTCGCCAGGTATTGGGTCAGTTCGCCTCCCTGTTCACCCTGACCCCAGGAGTCACCCATTGGTGCGTCCCTGATGTGGACACTGGAGACAGCCTGTTTACCACAGAAAAAGCCACTCCTAGTGTAATGACCTAAATGTCTCTAAGTTTGTGAATTGTGAAATGGTATTTCACAAAAAGTGAAGGACTGGTCTCACACACCACCTGGTGTCATGCTTCATCATTGACCAGTCCTCGCCCCTTGAAAACTTGGTTTGATAAGGGGCGGGCATACACCTGACAACAGGGATGCACTTCTAAATCTAAGTGGGGGCCCTTACAAAAATAATGTGTACTAAAAAACCATTACAGATGACAAATCAAAATTAATTTTATGTGAACAGCATCTGTATGGTCATTAAAAACAGCATTGCGGTGTGAATGAGGAAATTATTGTCCTCCCACCGTCGTGTATATACTTAACATGTTTCTGCCCTTCGGCCATTAGGGTCCATGGCATTCATCAGGACTTACAAAAAACTAAAAGGCTCCGCCCTTACCAATTTTATGGAAAAAGGGAATCCACTGGGTGGGGTGAAAAAATGTCACCCTCAACCTTCAGGAGGTGGAATTTTTTTTTTTTCAAACCTGCAAAGTGAAAAAGAGAATAAAAAGAAGAGACATTGTGTAATACAAATTTGTAATGAGGTCATAAAAAATTCAACAGCCAACTCCACACGCATTCTACAGTGAGTGGCTATAATGTGCTACAAACGTGTCAGTCATCTGTGCACCGTATTTAATAAAATCCACGGGAAATGTGTCCCGTATTTCTTACCCTTGTGGGGGGATCTACTAGCCCCATAGGAGGCCGTGGACGGTAGACCGAAAAGGGTCACTAGCTGTCAAAAAAGGGAGAGAGGAATGACAGAAAGACCAACATTATATCACTACCTGTGATCATAGTTACAGGCAAACATACTGCTTAGTTCTAATTCTCGTTGTTTTGACGGAATTAATAATTAATTAATCAGCGTAAAGCACCTCGGGCCCCAAAAGCCGTGGGCCCAGGGCATCCATTCTCGCACACACACATTCTTACTGTGACCGTTGCGTGTCCGCTCCTTGCACCTATGTCTGCACGGGTCGTCTCCTCGTAAAGGGAGCTGAAACCGCACTGTTTAAAACGCATGCGCGTCATTTGGCAGCAACCGCACTGCTCAGACGGAAACACTCTCAGGTGTCAGTGGTATCCAATGGCATTACAATAGTATTACCGGATGTCCATATTTGGTCATCGAAACTGCTCCAGGCAGGCCAGGCATATCTTTACTTAATGAGGGCAACGACACCGGAAACATCGTTGTCCTTCCTTTTACTGGTTTCCGCTCACCCTCATTACCCACACCTGCACCACGTTGACAGCGCGCATACGCTATAAAAACCGGACAGCCTTCCCTCACAATCATCTACGAGGAGATGACCCGTGCAGACATAGGTGCAAGGAGCGGACACGCAACGGTCACAGTAAGAATGTGTGTGTGCGAGAATGGATGCCCTGGGCCCTCGGGTTTTGGGGCCCGAGGTGCTTTACGCCGATTAATTAATTATTAATTCTTTCAAAACAACGAGAATTAGAACTAAGCAGTATGTTTGCCTGTAACTATAATCACAGGTAGTGATATAATGTTCGTCTTCCTGTCATTCCTCTCTCCCTTTTTTGACAGCTAGTGACCCTTTTCGGTCTACCGTCCATGGCCTCCTATGGGGCTAGTAGATCCCCCCACAAGGGTAAGAAATACGGGACACATTTCCCGTGGATTTTATTAAATACGGTGCACAGATGACTGACACGTTTGTAGCACATTATAGCCACTCACTGTAGAATGCGTGTGGAGTTGGCTGTCAAATTTTTTATGACCTCATTACAAACTTGTATTACACAATGTCTCTTCTTTTTATTCTCTTTTTCACTTTGCAGGTTTGACATTTTTTTTTCCCACCTCCTGAAGGTTGAGGGTGACATTTTTTCACCCCACCCAGTGGATTCCCTTTTTCCATAAAATTGGTAAGGGCGGAGCCTTTTAGTTTTTTGTAAGTCCTGATTAATGCCACGGACCCTAATGGGCCGAAGGGCAGAAACATGTCGACTATATACACGACGGTGGGAGGACAATAATTTCCTCATTCACACCGCAATGCTGTTTTTTAATGACCATACAGATGCTGTTCACATAAAATTAATTTTGATTTGTCATCTGTAATGGTTTTTTAGTACACATTATTTTTGTAAGGGCCCCCAATTAGATTTAGAAGTGCATCCCTGTTGTCAGGTGTATGCCCGCCCCTTATCAACCAAGTTTTTAAGGGGCGAGGACTGGTCAATGATGAAGCATGACACCAGGTGGTGTGTGAGACCAGTCCTTCACTTTTTGTGAAATGCCATTTCACAATTCACAAACTTAGAGACATTTAGGTCATCACACTAGGAGTGGCTTTTTCTGTGGTAAACAGTTTATTTTGGAGGCTGCCTCCTCCTAGTACCCAAGGCCTCTTGTTCCCTCCCCGGAGCCTTCTCTGGGACTTTTGTGGTTAGATACTGGAGACAGCCTGCCTGTAAAACAAAATTTTTACAGAGTAGCTGATAATGTGAGGGCCAGCATTAAGGAGGAGGTTTCCAAGATGCTGGCGCTAGGGGTGATTGAGCCATCCAGCAGCCCCTGGGCTAGCCCAGTGGTCCTTGTGCCAAAAGCCACTGCGCCAGGTGCCACCCCAGAACTCTGGTTCTGTGTGGATTACCGTGGGCTCAATGCCGTCACCAAGACTGACGCTCACCCCATCCCCAGAGCTGATGAGCTTGTGGATGGGCTGGGAGCTGCCTGGTACCTCAGTACATTTGACTTGACGTCGGGGTACTGGCAGATTGCCTTGACCGAGGGGGCCAAAGAGAGGTCAGCGTTCTCAACGCCAGAGGGGCACTACCAGTTCAGAGTTGGGTTAAAGAATGCCCCTGCCACCTTCCAGAGACTGGTGAACCAGGTGCTGAGTGGGCTGGAGGAATTCAGCGCCGCCTACTTGGACGATATTGGTGTGTTCAGCTCCAGCTGGGAGGAACATTTGCGACACCTCTGTGAAGTGTTGAAGGCCTTGCAGAGGGCAGGCCTGACTATCAAGGCAAGTAAGTGTCAGATAGGGCAGGGTTCTGTGGTGTACTTAGGACACCAGGTAGGGAGCGGCCAGGTGGCGCCCCTATGGGCAAAGATTGATACCATTCTGGCTTGGGAACCCCCTAAGAACCAGACAGGAGTGAGGGCCTTTCTAGGACTCACTGGGTATTACCGACGGTTTGTGAAGGTTGCCCCCTTGAAAGAATTGACGTCAAAGAAACAGCCCAAGAAAGTGATCTGGACTGATGCCTGCCAGACCGCTTTTGATGCTCTGAAAACTGCCATGTGCACGGCGCCCGTACTCAAGGCGCCTGATTCCTCCAAAGAGTTTGTAGTGCAGACAAATGCTTCAGAGCATGGTGTGGGAGCAGTACTCTCACAATTGAACGATGATGGCTTGGACCAACCAGTAGCTTTCAGTAGCCGGAGGCTACTTCCCAGGGAACAGAGGTGGAGTACAATTGAAAGGGAAGCTTTTGCTGTGGTCTGGGCACTGAAGAAGCTGAGGCCTTACTTGTTTGGGACTCACTTCCTGGTTCAGACAGACCACAGGCTCCTCAGATGGTTGATGCAGATGAGGGGTGAGAACCCAAAACTGTTGAGGTGGTCCACAGGGAATGGACTTCACGGTGGGACACCGCCCGGGAACAGAACACGCCATTTTTCAGCTGGAGGGGACACGTGTTCGACCTGGCATTTCTTGGTGTGGTTACCCCTGACTTTTTGCCTCTACCTCTATTTTTGGTGCTGTGATGGATTTTGTTTTGCCAACTTAGATGCTTTGGACACTTTGCCACTGCTAATCAGTGTCAAAATGGAGGTGCTCCCTGTATAAAGTGTAATGGTAATTGGTTGTCCATGATTAGTATGTTTGCCTTACTAGTAAAGTCCCTAGTAAAGTGCACTATGTGTGCCAGGGCTGGTAATGCAAATGCTACTAGTGGGCCTGCAGCACGAATTGTGCCACCCACACAAGTAGCCTTAAAGAGGGAACTCAGGCCTGCCACTTCAGTGGCTGCGCGCAGTTTGTTAAACTGCCATGTTGTTCTGACAAGTGCACCCACTTGCCAGACCTTACCCTTCCCTTTCTATGCACCTCAGACACCCCTATGGTAGGTCCAAGGTACCCCCTGGGCAGGGTGCAGTGCATGTGAAAGGTAGGACATGTACTAAGGTGTGTACCATGTCCTGACAGTGAAATAATCTCCATTTCGTTTTTCACTGTGGAAAGGCCATCTTGCCCATAGGATAAAATTGGGAGGAGAGTGTAATATATTTTCCAGCCTATCTTCCCAAAGGCTTAAGATGGAGAGGTGAAGTTTAGTGTGCCTGAACTCACAATGTAATAACACATCTTTCTGTGAAGGTGGTTTTTGCATTGTGTGTTTAGAAGCCACTCTTTTAGAAGTGGCTGGGTTTTTGTGCTCTAACATTTCTGTGTGTCTCTGCCTGGTTGTGGATTGACTGTCTGGATTTGAAAATGATAGGATCTGGGGAATGTCTTGACTCAGGGGAGGAGGTGAGACAGCAACATGCTGACCTGCATCTGGAGTGTAGGGGGGAGGAGTAGCCCCTAAAGGTGAAGAGGCATGGGCTGCAGCCATAAACCAATGGCTCCGTCCCCTGCTGAGTGGTTGAGGATCCAGACGCCCACTATCAAAGGAATAAGGTGTCACTGGCAGGGAGGCACCCAGAACTGGTTTGAACAGGGGTCAGTGCCCTCCTGAACACAAAGACTTCAAAGACATTTAGGGGTATAACTATGAGAGCTGAAGCCCCTGAGCTTTGGAGAAATGGATTGATCAAGATTGAACAAGACTGAAGCTACTTCGTGGTCAAGAGGAACCTTTGCCAAGGAAGAAACAGCTGAAGAGACTGAAGGAAAGGACTGACCCTTGCTGTGTGTTCTGGGGCTGGCCTGCAGTTTGCTGCTTTAACCAAGGAGAGGCTCAAGGGACTTTGCTGTGTGCTGTGTCCCCCTGCTTGAGAGGACTTTGCTGTGTCCGGAAGTAACTTATCCCCAAGGGCCCGAGGTGAGCTGGCTCCCTGTTGCGGAAACTCAGGAACACAAACGTTTCCAGGAGAGTCTCAGCGACGCTATGTGCATGTGCTTTTTGCAGCCTGAGACCCTCGTAAGAATTGCCCTGTGATCGTGGGCATCTGGAGTCCAAGTGAGTCTTGGCGATGCTGTGTGCGTGTGCTTTGTGCCGCCTGAGACCTTCGTGAGGATTGCCCTGTTATCGTGCACACCCGGAGTCCAAGTGAGCCTCAGCGACGCTGTGTGCGTGTGCTTTGTGCAGCCTGAGACCTTCGTGAGGATTGCCTTATCGTGCAACCGGAGTTCAAGTGAGTCTCAGCAACGCTGTGTGCGTCGTGCAGCCTGAGACCTTCGTGAGGAGTGCCCTGTGATCGTGCACCCGAAGCTCAAGTGAGTCTCAGCGACGCTGTGTGCGTGTGCCCTGTTGCAGCCTGAGATCTTCGTAGCATCAGCGGCCTGGACCGGCAGCCCCGGAGGAGCCAAGCCGCCGGCCCGAGCCCGCCGTTGCCAGAGCGGGACCTCAAACCAACCTTGTCGAGGGAGGGCGGGAGTCCCACTGCCCGGAATTCACAAAGATTGCATCGGAGGCCCGTCGCGGGAAGAGGAGAGGAGAGCGAGGTCGCACCCCCCAGGTAACGTGTGTCGACGCCTGGGGCAGGTGCGGGCTCAGAGGGAGACGCTCTCAGCCTCTCCCATTCCTGCAGTGCGAGCCTCTGCTTCGGCTCGTATCGCGGCACGTACTTGCCAACGGAGTGACAGTACCGGGGCCAGAGTGCGGAGCTGCACTTTTCGTTTACACCATACCCATGTGGGGGCAACTGTTGACAGAGGCTGACTGCGAGTCAATACGAGTGGCGGAGAGACCGCCTGAGGCACCGTGATCGGTGCTGGAGTGTATTACGCATTGCATTATTTCTGCATAACAAACTACCTGATTAGTGTATTATGCATTGCATTGTTTCTGCATAACGAACTACCTGATTAGTGTATTATGCATTGGCATTGTTTCTGCATAACGAACTACCTGATTAGTGTATTCCGCATTGCATTGTTTCTGCATAACGAACTATCGATTGTCGTATTACGCATTGCATTATTTCTGCATAACGAACTACCTGATTGTCGTATTACGCATTGCATTATTTCTGCATAACGAACTACCTGATTGTCGTATTACGCATTGCATTATTTCTGCATAACAAAATACCTGATTGTTGCGTTACGCATTGCATTATTTTTACATTGCAAAGTGCCTGATGCTAGCATTACGAACTGCATTATTTCTACATTGCAAAGTGCCTGATTCAAGCATTATGAACTGCATTATTTCTACATTGCAAAGTGCCTGATTCGAGCATTACGAACTGCATAGCATTGCATTAGGACTGTAGTGGAACGTTTAGAAGTGCTCATTAATATCGCCAGAACTTACAAGGGCTGGCTGGCCTAACAACCGGCCAGGAAGAATATTACAAATACGCATATGTTGGATTTATATCGTGTGGTCTTATCGTATATCTTTTTATATAAATTTATACTCGTTTTTATGAAACTCGTGTGGAGTCCATTTGTGGTGTCATCATTGGGTTGCTGTGAGCGTGGTTGCAAATACTTTACACATTTGCCTTGAAGATAAGCCTGGCTGCTCATGCCAAGTGACCAAGGGGGTGAGCGGGGGCTATCTGAGAAGGTGAACGCTATAATGGGCGACCCCCTCTAGATAAGGTAATTTGAGGTCAGGGAGAAGAGGGGAAAACAATAACACAATATAAAGAAGCTCCCTCGTGACCTATCTTGTTGTATCCAATCTATTGGCTGCTCTTCAGCATGGGCTTACATGAATGTGCTTTGAACAGCATCAAAGTATCAAGAAGAAACATGAGAATTCTATGATAATGTATTTAACTTTTATTTATTTAATTCTTTTCAATATAAAAAAAAATCTTACTTTTTTTATTTATTATCTTTTTTGAAAGTATAAAAATATTATTTCAAGCATTTACATACAATTGAACACAACAATTTCATAAAATATTAAATACAAAACATCTTTAAATTAATACCCCTGAATGTAAGATCGTGGAAAGAAAAAAGAAAAAGAAAATCTTTCATTCATACTGTGCTGTACACATACAACCACATACATACTCATACATACTTATTAAAAAAATGTTTCTGGGGAGTGAGAGACAACAGATAACATGATCTCTGTGACCAATAACATGAACTGCGAACAGCAAGATCTAAACGGCATTGGTCGACGCGCGTTTCGGTGGCTGAGAGGATGATGACACCACCTTCATCAGGACCTTAGCCAGATAGCGAAGAGACACACAAAAAGACACCCAGGGGGGACTAATTCTTGTGCAATGAAAAATGTATGTAAGGCAACCTGGAGGGCCACTAATGATCGATGTCAGTTTATTTCCTTGTAAATACTGGATATGTTCATTCCCAACACGTCTTATGCAAACTGTTTCTTAAAAGAATATGTTTTGATAATATGTGTCCACGAGTTAGGGATATCCTACTAGGCAGTTTCCAAATATGATTTGTGCTGGCGTCCACTGTGTCACCGGAAGGAATCCACGCTGTAGATCCATAGACGACTTTGCGGACACGCATTCAGAATTTTCCAACTTTGACTCCGAAGCTCTGGTACAACAAGAATGGAATAAATATGAAATTGTTTGGCTGAAACGTGACCTGGACATAGTCACTTACTCAAATCATATTTGGAAACTGCCTAGTAGGATATCCCTAACTCGTCGCTGTAGAGTTCAGAGCAACATTCTACTGTAAAGTTCCTTCTCAACGTTCACATATTCATTTTCATAGAGTAGGACTTTAGGTTGACAGAGAGGTATAGACGACGTGTAAATGTTTCCAAATAATTGATATAACCTTGCTTTACTAGATATATAGTTTCAGGCAGGAATAAGTTGCTTGAGAGTAAACAAACACAAATGTGGGCCACAACTTTTCATTAAAACAACAATAAAGTAATGGATCATATCGCAAACAATATCGAACACCACCACCAATCGCATCCCCAGCTCAAGGGCAGCTTCTGCCCCATGTTCATCCTGAACCCTTTTAAGGACGGACGGTAGAACGGTCATGGATGGGGTGCCGAAACACATTGAATATACCGCTGCAAACACTTTTCCCCAAGTGGTACAGTCAGCTAATTTGGGAATGAGGCCTTTAGGTAAACTCATGGTCAGGATCCTGTGCTTCTCCACAGGAGTGGTATTGGGAAAAACAGCTTTGAGTTGCTCAAATTTTTCTGCTAGCCAATAAGGGAGATCATCCTTATTCTGGGGACATTTACCCATCACAGAATTAATCATGAGGGGACTAATAACCAGACCACCGTGTCCCGGTGGTTGTGCAGCAACTCCAGGCTGAGCCACCTGTATGTTGCGCGACATAAACTGTATCACAGCTCTATGGATATGCATCAATGACGTATGTAATTGACGTAGCTCTGCGATAGGAGCGTTAAGGTAATTTGGATGTGGTGTATACCCAGCCAAAACGGGCCATGTGGCCCCATCAACTGATAAGGGGCCTAAACGGACCGCAGAAATCGGGTGAAGAAGGGCGCCGTTAAACCATATGGTGTGCTGCCAAGCCGTTAACGGAACTTCAAGAGTTCTATAAGGTCTATATTCCCACTGAACCACGGAGGCTGTATATCGTTGCCATCCACAGCCGGAAACGTAACCCAAGAATTGAAAACCTCGAAGCGATGCGCTGCATCCGCTTCCACAACAAAGATAAGAGCAGTCCCAGCTTGAGGGACTCCATATTGAGTCAAATAAGCCGTGACTGGAGCGCGGTTTGGAGCCACTATGGCAACCGCCATTATTAGAAGAAGGCAAGTGAGGTAGCGCATCAACGGGCAATAATCAAAAAGGAACCTTTTAAAATCCAAGCTTGAAAAACCTATAAATCTCAAATGTAGGAGGTAAAGCCCTCTCACCATGGACTCCTCTGGTAACCGATGAGAGGGTATTGTGTACACACACAAGCACCACTCAGGGGTCTCGCGAATAAGTACCAGACAAAACGTTGGTGGCGCCATGTTGCAGGGATTCTGCACATACACAGAACTATGCGCAGGAATACGAGACCACGGTGTATAAGGGCTATGCCTTCCTACCGCCTCAGTACCCACAATCCCAGGACCGACTAGCTATAGTGTCTCACTCGCTCTCCTAAACAATCACGAAGATGCAAATGATTAGACACCCCAGAAAACAACACTCCCGGATCTCTCAGGAATCGCGGTAACAAGACACACCTTTTTGCTCTATCACTCGTACATGTCCACAATAAGAATTCAACGAGACACGAATATAGTTTAAAATGTTTATTTTAGCTATCGGACTCTAACGCAGTATACGAGCCACAATCAGCAGCAAAATGCACAAACCTAACATAGCATTGCAACAAGGCCATATATCATAAAGGGAGATATCATTTTATAAAGACAGTGGATAAAGGACTATAAGGCCTAACCACCCTCCCCTTGGTAAGAGGAAGTGTTATTATATAATAGAAGATCTCTGGGCTTTGTCAGCAGACCCCATACCTAAGTGCCTAGATGGTATATCTACATCACGGGAACCGCATGGCTCTTCTCCCTGGAAAGGTCCCTCTCCAAGTGTGTTTTCACCAAACATGCATCCCCATAATATCAAAGCACGAGTTACCAGTAGCAGCAGCAGCTGTGTCTGCGTGTTTTGTCTAGGTGCTAGGGACGGACCAGAACAGAATAACAAGGGACATTGTTTATCGACCTTGCTTACAGTGTTCAGACTAAACTCCAGGAACCAGCAGAGAACGCACCAAGCAGACGGTTCTCATGTGAAAGGCATAAACAGAATCTTGCAAAAATAAAGTCCTGTAGTAACGTGCGCAAAAACAGCATCATGGCAGCTGAGCTCATGCTAACTTAGGCTGTTGACAATGTCCCTTTCGGCCATACGACACCCAGGGGCTGAAACAGGAACCCTCTCTAGTGCTCCCTTTACAGTGAATCGACTCAAGTGCAGACGGGCATGCTGCAAGTCTGTCACAGTATCTGTGCTTTTAAATACCAGTGCATTCCCTAGGCAGTGCCAACTGCATTCTTGTAACTTGATATCAGCACGCAGATGCTCTGCCCATGCCAAGCTATCACCACCGACTGAGGTGAGGTGCATTCATCTAAACTGCAAAAAAAGGGTAATTCCTACTACTGCTTAAACCAGACACATCAACAGCCGAACACCCGGGTCACTGCAAGATTGGGATCTTCACACATCATTGCCTTCTCTTGCTTCTCCTGAATGTAGCATTCACTGCACTCGTCCGACCCTTCCCCAAAGTGCCCAGCCCTCTGCTTCACAGATTGAGGGAAATAGGATCAGTGCGAGCCCTCGCTCCCAGATACAATGCTGTGATGCTGCTGGAAGCAAGCAGCAAACGGGAGGATCACTAGCCAGAGCAGTGAAAGTGACACAAGGCGCTGTCCACAGCTCTTTCAGGAAACCTTGTTGCACGAGCAATGCCTCACCTAACCTTTCATGTATCACCCCAGTGTGACCCTGAGCAACAACTATAATGCCATGCTGTCCAACAGAGTTCCCTTCCCAGCAGCTGTTCACTTAGGCAATGGAATTGCTGTATTCTTTAATAATTATCGACCCTCCTTTATTTCGTAACCTTGCCATGTTGTGGTCAGCGCAGCAAATTACACATTTATGTCCTCATACCCAATTTAAGGTGGAGTGGTGCTGGATTAATTGCAGTGGTCGGACATAGACCACTGTGGTGCAGGATGTGTCATTTCACTGACCTATGATGCTTAAAAAACATGGGCACAGTATATCCTTGGATGCAGGTTTGCCAGGCTAACTATCTTCAACGAGGCTGACTGCTTCTAGTATAATTTATAGTTGCTCTGCATCTCTTTGTAAAATATTTCACTACAAGAAAGTTCAGCTGCGTGCTCTACAACTGTCAATGTCTAATCTGGAGGCAGAAGGATGGGTTTGAATTTACTGCTCTAGTCATTACTAAAGACTAAACAATATATCCGGAAAAATCTAGGTTTCAAGAGGCTCTGTGCTTGAGTTACGTTCTCATAGTAAGACAGTGACGCCGCATCTAGTAATTGCAGTACTATTGACATTCACACGGACTGTTACCCATCCCCATATACAGTGCAATAAGTATCTATCTAAGACCATGAATGAAAAACAAACTGAAATGTTTATCCAGGCTTCCCACTAGCAAGCAAGCCAAATCCATGCCAGTTTTTCAGGATAACTCCTAACTATGTTAATGATTTGGTTTGCACAAGCATTTCTTTTCATTGTAATTTTATATCTGTAACTGCCTGTTTCATTGTGTGACTTTTGCATTCGTCATTGTACAGCACTCTAATTCCTACTCACCACATGTACACTGTAAATAGGTCTTACATTCCATACATACGAGGGGGCGGCAGCAGCTTCTTGGACCACCATGTTCTGACATATAATACTGTGCTTACCCATCACTCATTGAGACCATTTGAAATCGGGTACCCCTGCATCGTTGTGTATATTAGGTCCTAGTAGATGCTCCTTAATTGTGTTTGCAGACAGTAGAGATTTAGTTGCCCCCTGAAGCCATGCTGATTACGACTGTAACGAAATCTCATTTATAAGTTTGAAACTCGTCGATGTACTCGTAATTGGCACACCTTCAAATTTGTCTCACGTAAATGCTAAAATGTGCACTGATATATTAAAATGTACGGTCACTGTCGCGCCACTATAGTCACACAGTATCAGTCAGACTTCCTTAACCTGCTTGTGCCATAGTTAAATAATTCTTCATGCATATGCAATTATGTTTACATGGCAACTATATCAATACTTTTTTTATGTTGGTGCTAAATAATGGAAGGACAGTAAAACATCAGTGCAAATTTCTGTAACTGTTAGGGTTTCAATATTAAATGACTGATACTGTGTGAGTTTAGTAGAAATATCACTTGAATATGTCTAGACATAGCCAGTTCTTTAAATGTGCCGGTACTCACTACTTTATAATACCACCAGCAACAGCACTATATATTGCCTTTCTCAATAAACAAATCATAACACTGGAACAGAATTTCAGTAACTTATATTGCACAACTGCTCACCAAGCTACAACGTACAATAAAAAACAGCTTATTATTAATCACATAGGCGAAACCTATGGCATTTACCAATGGTTGTTGAGTTTACATGTCCTGGTAATAAAAATCTGCTAAATTCGTTTTTCACTACAGCAAGGCCTATCTTTCCCATAGGTTAGCACTGGAACTGCCTTGTAACATTTTACAAGTGTAGCTTCCAATTGGTAGCAGATAGAAAATTGGAGTTTAGTTCTCTGAACTCACAATTCAAAAACACATCTTTTAGTGAAGTTGGTTTTTAAATTGCAGGTCTGAAAATGTCGCTTGTAGAAATTTGGCATTTTCTTACTTTAACCATTCTGTGCCTCTGCCCTTCCCTAGAATATACGTCTGTGCCAGGGTGACAGCTTGGCTTTGTGAATTCACTCTAGACAGTCGCACACAAAGGGAGCTGAGATGTGCTGTTCATATCCAGATGGCCCATCATCAGGCTGATAAGCCTTCCTGAGCTAGAGTGGTGGGAGGAGTTGACGCTTACACCTCAATAGGGCTGTGCCTGTCCCCGCACAAAGAGCTGCATACCCCCTGTGGTGTGCCTGGAGCCAGGGCCAGGAAGGGAGGGTCCTGTTCACTACAAAGACCTTTCTTTGAAGTCTCCCGTTTTCAAATGTCAAAATGGGCATAAGTACTGGACTTCTGACACCAGAACAGTAGAAACACTTCTGGACTGAAAACATTCTGTCAGGAAGAAGAGCTGTTGTACTATTAGGAGGGACTGCCACTTTGCTGCTTGCAGTCTGCTGCTTCTTGCCTGGGAGTGAGAGGACGAGACTTTACTCTCTGCATCCTGCTTTCTGAAGTTTTTACAAGGGCTTGAGTTGAGCTGGCCTCCTGTTGGAAATCTCACGGCCATCAAATACTTCACCTGCATCTTGCTACCGGCACCTGGGCTCCTCTACTGTGAGTCCTGACCTACCAAGTGATGCCATACCCAGTCTTTAAACGTTGGAGGTGATTCTGGTGCTGCCACCAAAAAAACAACGCATCAACTCCAAAGCATCAGTTCAGAACTGATGCATCCCTGCAAAATTTCCGCATCGCCACTGCATGCACCCAAGCTGGGGTCACTGCTCACTGAGTGCACAACGCACCGTCCTCCGTGTTCAAATCAGCCCCAACTTTGCTGAAGTATCACCGCTGCCTGCACTGAAGTCTTGATCACCACTTCCAACTTTGCCACAGTACCTCAAAAGAATCACCACTGCATGAGTCTGTTGCAGCGCATCACCAACGTCAGTGGTGCACCATCCTGACTCTGATGCAGTCCTGGCTCTGCATGGCTTTCGACCGATGCATCCCCTGTGGCCCAGCAGTTCAACTTAGACACCGCGGAATTGATGCATTGCGCCCTCGACATCGATGCATGATCGAAGTGGTGTCACATTCTGGAACCGAGGTCTTGTACCCGCAACCAATGCATCACCTCCTCTTCACAACGCTTTGTCCCCGAGCAGGAAAGCTCAATGACCCTGCACCGCCTTAAGGAACCAACAAATCACCTGCATCCATGATGCCTCACCTTTTCTGCGCCGTTAATCGTCTTTGATATCCGATGCATCAAAGGTACTGTAAGGGGGTTTGTATGATTCCTGTATCCGGCCTGCATTCCATTGCAGTCGGACTGAACTTTTGGATTTTTCCCGGTCAGGCATGACCAGATAGCCCCAGCTGGAGCTATTGACTTCTAGGTACTGCATTTTGATTTAATATTTAGAAATTTATATCTTGACTTGTGTATGTTGGATTTTTGTTGTTTTTGTCTTGTTTTACTCAGATAAATATTGGCTATTTTACTAAACTGGTGTGGAGCACTTTTGTGGGGTTTTCCCTGTGTTACTGTGTGTGTGTGTGTGTGTGTGCACAAATAATTGTCACAGTGAGCTGTTCATATGCCCATTTCATCCCGGGAATAACAAACAAGAAGGAACGATTATGCTGGAAACAGCATGAACCACATGGAAAACGGTGGTGATAATGCCATAACACATACCTCTCCAATATGGCCGCAGGTGTTGCAGGACTTCAAATTTAACAGAATAGAATGTGCGCTGATTGGCAGGCTATTTAAAGAGTCTGGAAGTGCGGGGCAGCATCTGCTATTCTGAATGCCATGTTTTGTCGCCTCCAAGGTTTGCGTTCAGTGGTGTTGGCATTGTTCCCATGATTATTCAGTGGTGTTGTCCAGTAATTCTTTATGGGCATTGTTCTTGTATCTTGCATTGCAGTTTAAGCTAAGTTGGACTCTTGTTCGAGGACTGTTTTTCTTTTTGGTGGACGGGAGCAGGCGGCAATTGATCTGAGCGTTGACCATTTGGAGCAGTTTTGCTTTGCACAAGTATCGTGTTGTATTGGACGGCTCTGCCCCGCGTGCATGTATTTATTGTTTGTGACTGCTTAGTGTTCAGCATATATTCTATTGGATTTCAAATGCACATTTATGCCATTCTTGGATTCCTAATCATGTACATTGAGGACATTCCTTCAATTAACTTCTTTTAATCTAACTGTTTGCACATGTACTCTGTGAAATTGCGGTCACTTTTGTTTTCTGGGTGAGAAAGACTTATGTAAGAAGTTATTTGTCAGGTTTGCTTCTAAAATATATCACTTTTGTTGACATTGTGAATTAAACATGCAAGGTTCTATTTCTTTAAGATACATGAGTACAGAGAGTACTAGTCAATATATATATAGGGCTCTATAGATTATAAATTATCCAGCGGTATTGTGAATTATTGTAATTTTTTCTCAAAAAATTAACCTTCCTGGTGTATATCTCCTATCTTCTTCTCCCTCCCATTACACACTCTGTTCCTTGGGAATTTTATATGCTGTGGCAGGGTTGCTGGAAGGTGGATTTTGGAAGTTACTGTTTCTGAGGATCATGGACCTGACAGAATATCAAAACCATGTGATTGTGATCCTCCTGAGCAACATTGACCAAAACGGCCTCCCTAGATGATTTATGTACCATGTTGGTGGAATTAAAGGGAGAGGAGTCAGCTGCTAGTGCTAAAACTACAGCACTAGTTTCTAGAGTAGATCAATTGCAAACAAGTGTAGAGGCAAATATCAGTATCCCCACCAATACAGATAGAACTGCTAGAGATGCTAGTAATGGAACGTCTCCTGTAGTCTCAGTTACGAGCCCTTCCCCAGTGCCATTGGCTCAGCTGGAGCGCTTCTATGGTGACCCCAAAAAGGTGCAAGCTTTTTTAACTCAAGTTTAAATACATTTTATGGTATGGCCACAAGCGTTCCCTGATCCTCAGTCAAGAGTTGCTTTTCTCATTTCATATTTAGGAGGGGATGTGGCAGTATGGGCCACTCCATTGGTAAATGAGGGCAACCTATTATTATATCATTGGTTGTAGGCTTAAAGCAGAGTTCAAAAAGGTTTTCTACAGGAGAATCATAACAAGATCAGCATATCAAGAGCTCTTGGACCTTTGTCAAGGCAGCAAAGATTTGGGGCCAGATGTACAACCCTTTTTAGTGGTTGCAAACGGGTAATCGGCCTGTTTGCGACCGCTTAAAAGGGTTGTGGTATGTACAAACCCTATTTTGTGAGTCTGTAAACTATTACCCACTCGCAAAATAGGGTTTGCGCATCACTATTAGGAAGAGGCGTGCCAAGGGCGTCCCTTCCTAATCGCGAGTCTCACTGGTATGTACCATTGTTTTTCGACCGCAATTAGGTTGGTCACTGTTTTTTGCAGAATATGATTTTGTAGTGACATTTAGACCGGGAGCACATAATAAGAAGCCAGACTCTTAATCCAGATGTAGAAAGATAGAGTCTCCTCCTAAGAGTGAATCTACCACACCCATTATATCACCTTCTCATATAGTAGAAGTAATTACTCCCCAACATTTTCTAGAAAAGATTCAAAGATCATTTACACTAGTAGAATTAGCCTAGTGGGCAGCAAATGATTTAGTGAGACGGATCAAAGAGGGATTACTATTCCATGGAAAGCAGCTATATGTCCCTACACCAGAATTAAGAAAAATAGCTCCCCAATGGTGTCCTGACCCTCCTATGTTAGGCCATCCAGGCATCACGAAAACGTATACAATAAGAATGAGACACTTCTGGGGGCCTGAACAAAGAGAAGATGTTAAAAATATGTAGCCAGTTGTGATGTATGCACATAGGCCAAGGTTGATCGTTCAAAGCCGAAAGGATTTCTCATTAAAAACACCAAAGAGATTGTGGGAGGATATGTCAGTGGATTTGATGGTGGTCCTTCCGGCATATACATGTTATGATACACTGATGGTGGTTGTGGACAGATTATCTAAAATTCCCCATTTTATTGCTTGCACTGGTGTACCCTCTGCTCCAAGGTTGACGCAACTACTGTTGGATTACATACTCCATTTACATGGCCTTCCTAGAACAATCACTTCAGATCAAGCTTCCCAGTTCACCTCTCAGTTCTGGAAGGCCTGGTGTAAGGCATTAGGTATTCAAGTTTGCACACCCACTAGTTTCCCCCCTCAAAGTGATAGGCAAACCGAAAGAGTTAATCAATGTATTAAACAATACTTCAGTTGTTTTGACAATCCTTTGGCTTGGAAGGAAACATTTTGGTTGGCAGAATTTGTTTAAAATGTAATACTACATTCTTCTATGGGTTTTCCCCTTTCTTTGCTACTGGGGGATATCATCCATATTACCTTCTATTATTAATTCCTTACTTACATGAAGAAGTTCCACATCTTGCTCAACATATCAAGCAGTTGTCCAATAGTGCTAAGGTTACACGTAAACATATCATGGCAGCTAAAGAGACACATAAACTGTTTGCGGACGGGAAGAGGCAAACAGGACCATCCTATAAGGAGGGTGATTTGGTGTGGTTGTCTACAAGGAACCCTAAGTTTAAATACCCCTATAAATACCTACCTCAGTTCTTGGGACCCTTCAAAACAGTGAAACAAATAAATCCAGTTAGATTCAAATTGCATTTGCCAGCAACCATGAAGATACACCCTGTTTTTCATATGTCATTACTGAAGCCTGCTCATAATAAGGCAAGACTGCGCCGACCTCTACTTTTCATTAATGGGTATCCAAAATATCAAGTAAAGATAATCAAAAGGATGAGGAAAAGAAATGGACACATCTGATATTTAGTATCATGGCTTGGTTACGGACCAGGGAACGATTCTAGGGAACCAGCTCATACCATGCCCGGTTAAAACATCAACTTCTGTCATTCAGAGGAGCACAGGCTATGTGAAATGGGCCTAGACGGGGGGGGTGGTGTACTGTCACGTTGAGTTGTTCATATGCCCATTTCGCCTAGGAATAGCAAACAAGAAAGGGCAATTATGGGGGTAGCTGCATGAACCACCAGGAAAACTGTGGTGGTATTGCTGTAATACATACCACTCCAATATGGCCGCCATGGTTGCAGTACTTCATATTGAACAGGATGTGCGCTGATTGGTCAGCTATTTAAAGAGTCAGGAAGTGCGGGGAAGCGTCGGCTATTCAGAATGCTATGTTTTGTCAGCTCCAAGCCAGGTACGCGTTCAGCGGTGTTGGCGTTGTTCCTGTAATTCTTCGGTGGCTTTGTCCAGTAATTCTTCGTGAGCATTGTTCCTGTATCCTGCATTGCAGTTTAAGCTAAGTTGGACTCTTGTTCGTGGGCTGGTTTTTTTCAGCGGTCGGGAGCAGGCGGCAGTCAATCTGAGCATTGACGGTTTTGAACAGTTTTGTGTCGCACAAGTAATGTGTTGCATTGGATGGCTCTGTGCCGTATGCATGTATTGACTGTTTGTGATTGCTCAGTGTTCACCAGATATTCAGTTGGAATTCAAATGCCCATTTATGCCGGACTTGGATTCCTAATCATGTACATGGAGGATATGACTTTAATGAACTTCTTTTATTCTAACTGTTTGTACATGTACTCTGTGAAATTGCATTGCATTAACTTTTGTTTTCTGGGTGAGAAACACTTATGTAAGAAGTGAGATGTCAGGTTTACTTCCAAAATATATTGCTTTTGCTGATATTGTGAATTAACATGCAAAGTTCTATTTCTTTAAGGTACATGAGTACAGAGAGTACTACTATATATATATATATATATATATATATATATATATATATATATATATATATATATATATATATATTGCATCGATACCCTTCTACTGCTGCTAGTAAAAGAATTCCAGCCTCACCAACAGGCTCATATTTCAGACAAAGATTTATTTGGCAAGTAAAAAAGACGCGTTTCAACCTCACTCGGTCTTGGTCAGATGACCTTGAAATTAAGGAGTCACTATCTATGCAAATTAACACCAAAAGTGCGTATAAACATAAAAGAAATACTTTAGAGAAAAGTTAGTGTCACCTTTCTCCTTGTTCAAAGTAAGTAAAACTTTATGCATATTTTCAAAGTGACAATGGTTAAGAAAATATAAGTAAAATCAAACTTAAACACAACTTGTGCATGTCAAATATTGTTGGTGTTCACAGTACATTTCATCATGTTATGAACATAAGCTGTGTGCTTAGCAAATTGAGGTATAGTACCCTTATTAAGTTTAACGTTCCTGTCAGAGTCATACAAGTCCAAAACTGTCCCAATTACTGGCCTATACACAGAGAGTTGGATAATCACCTCAATTGCCTAGATGGATGTAACTAGTACTCTACCGATATTAATTACTGGTAAACTGTAATACAAAAAAAAAAGGAAGAAAGGCAGGGGAGCCAAACAAAGTGATCAGGTCAAATGATTACTAAAACATTGGTCAAGTGACCTACTATTAAGAAGTAAAGGTGTTTCCACATAGGAATAGCCTTCTCAGTGCATTTAACTCCCTATCTGTGATTGGCACCAGCAGACTGTTCTGGAGTGACTTCCTTTGTTTCTGCAGAAAAGAGAGGAATAATGCAAACAGCATTAATAACTATATTTGAGTAAACTTACTCTGTATAGAACAATTGAAATGACATCTGGTACTGAGCAAACATACTATAATATAATATGCAGTAAAAGAAAAAATCAGTGGTTTAAAAGTTAGCTCCGATGGGAACTATGCAAGTTCTAGATTTCAGGGTTTGTCGGGAAGCGGCCTACATTCCTAAGTGAGTGTGCATTTCTTCATCATTGTTCATGCCGAAGGGAAAAAGGCATCCAGCTTGTACAATGTACCTGGATTCTAATCTGCGTAATGCAGATACTCTATCACCGCCTCTTGGCTGTTTGGGTATGGTATTGATCCCAAAAAATCTTGCTTTGGTCCAATCCCCTTCGCGATGCTCTCTGAAGTGTTTGGCTGTATTGTAAGTAAAGTCAGCATTTGTGATCGCCCTCCAGTGTTCTAAGATTCTTTTCTGTACAGGGAAGGTCGTTGAGCCAATGTACCACATGTCACATGGACATGTGATACCATAGACAACGAAATCTGTTTTGCATGTGATCAGTTTAGTTATTCATACCTTCTTCCTTACTCTTTTCAGAAAAATGTCAGAGACATTGGAGCTGTATTTGCAGGCTTTGCAATGTCCACATTTCCTGAAACCTTTACTTTGTTGTAAACAGGTGGAACCCCTTGGCGCCAGATGGCTATGGACCAGCATATCTCTTATGAACAGGTTACGTTGGAAAGTAATGTTGGGTGTTTTGCCTATTTTTGCCCTCAGTCGTGTCATGTGTCACAATGGCCCATCTATTTTTCAAGATTTTTCTTAGTGTGGTAGCCTGGTTAGAGAACTTGGTGATGAACCTAATCGGTTCATTGAGTGGTGCCTGTTCTTTCTCTGGTTTCTGCGCTAGTGTCTTCTCTCTAGTTTTAAGGTCTGCTCTCGCAATGGCTTTGTTGAGGGCTTTCCTAGAATAGTTTCCGTCCTCTAAGCGTTTGATCATTTCCTTCTTGGTACGGTTATAGCTGACGTCTGTGCTGTTGTTTCTTTTGGCTCTGAGTAATTCGCTGTACGGAATACTCCAGCAAAAACTAGGGGGTGGCAACTGTCAGCATGTACAATCGAGTTGCCTGCTGTGTCCTTACTGAAAAGCTCTGTGTGTGGGGTGCCTTCCCTGAGGGTTAGCCTGATATCCAGGAAGTCTATTTGTTCCTTACTGTGTTGTTGGGTAAACTTCAAATTCAGATTATTGACATTGAGTTTGTCAAGTAGGATCAAAAGATCCCTCTCACTTCCCTCCCAAACAAAGAAGACATTGTCAATATATCGTAGCCAGACTCTGATCTTGTTGGTCCATTCACTCAGGTCGTTGCCCCAGAGGACCTGCTCCGCCCACCAGCAAATTGGCGTAGCTTGGGACAAAGCAGGGCCCCATGGCAGTCCCTTGTACCTGTCTATAAAGAGTATTCTCAAACATAAAAATGTTCTCTTGAGGCAAGTTTCCATCATCTCAATTAGCATCTGTGTATGCTCAAGGACGTTGGCATTCCTGGTCCTCAGATAGTATTTGCAAGCGTTGATACCGTCATCATGTCTTATACTTGTGTAAAGACTCTCAACGTCTAAACATACCAACCAGCATTCATCTTTCCAACATAAGCTGTATGTTTTCTGAATAAAATCTGTGGTGTCCCGAATATAGGAATTCAAGTTTCGTACATATGGCGCAAGGAAGTGGTCAATACATACTGATGTATTTTCAAAGATACTGTTTTTTGACGAGACAATAGGGCGTCCAGGCGGGTTGCTGGAGTACTTATGTATCTTTGGAAGTAAGTACAAAGTGGGGATGGTGAGAGTGTCGTTCTTAAGGAACTGAAACTCGTCCCAATTCAGAAGGTGGTGGTCATGCCATGTACGCAGTTTGTCACTGTAGGTCAAGTGTACATTTTTCAAGTACTCCCTGTCCATCCTGATGTAGCATGCAGTGTTCCTAAGCTGTCTCAAACCTTCCCTTACATAGTCCTCTCTGTCCATCAGTACTATGTTCCCTCCCTTAACTGAGGGTTTGATGATGATGGTTTGATCATTTTGTAGGGATTTGAGAAATTCCCATTGTGTTTTGCTAAGAGTTTGCTGTGGAGATGTTCTCCTAGACAGTATGAGAATGTTATTTGCCACAACTTCCTCAAAGACATCAAGAGTTGTCTCTCGGGAGCTGTGGCAAATATCTGGATGGGGCTCTGAAGTCTGTTTCTTCGTTATCCCCAGTTTCAATTCCAAATCTTGATCTGACAGTGGTCACGTAGGTGGGGTCAAAAATATCTATCAATTCACCCTAAGTAGGGGCTCCCTCATATTCAGGCATACATAGATTGTCTAGTACTTGTAGTTTGTTAATGTCCTCTATAGTCAAGTTATTGACTGGAAGGTGCGGAGTTACTTTTCCACTACGTGGGTCTTTGTCAGATCTTAGAGGGTGTGTTTTATATAGTTTTAGTTTCATGGTAAATTTGTATAAATCTATTCGTACCTGTGCGGAGTCTAGATTGACATCAGGACAAAATGAAAGTCCAAGTTTTAAAGTGTCACATTCTTCAATTGTCAATGTTTTTTTCGATAAGTTCATAACCGTCAGTTGGTTGGCATTTGCTGCCATTATTTCTTCAGTTGTGCTCGGCCCCTGGTTCCCGTGCCGGTGTTCTCCCCTTTGTTGGCGTTCTCGTCACCCTTTGATTTTGCTTTTGCGCCCCTTCCTCTTCCCTTTGGTTTTCCTCTTAGCGAGTGTTCGTGTTCTTTCTGTATCATTCTGAGTTCCTCGGAAAAAGAAAACTTGGTCGTGGTGTTCTTGCTGACATCTTCGACTGAACCCATGTCTGAGCTTAGATCGGTGCTGGACTCTCATCTTCCTTTATCTAATACTCCCATTGCTCTGTCTTTCATGATTTCTTGCCTGGCTTTGTCAAATTTCTTTGCAAAATTAAGGATTCTTCCAGACGCATAATCTTGTTTATCTCTATGGAATTTGCGCTGTTTAATTTGGATGACTTCCTTTTCATGTAGTTTCACTCTTTCCTCCGCTGTTTTTAAAATTTTCTTCACTGTTTCCTGGTTTGTTTATTTTTCCAGTTCCTCCTCCGTCACTCTGATTTGTGCCGTGAGGTCAGCGTGTTCTTCCCAGGCATGTTTTATCAATATCCTTAGAATGGTTTTGGAGCAAGCGTTGGTGTTATCGGTCCAGTCCTTTAGTAGTTCCGGTTTGGGTTTGGTTAGGATGGGGGTGATGAAAATCCTTAGACCTCTGGGGATTGGGTCAACCTCTATATAATTCTGTAATGAGATGACCTCCCACCATCTGCTCACTTCTTTCTTTTTGAATCTCTCAAGTGTATTGATTTTTTGTCTCAGGTTCAAACTTGTTCCATTTGTCTTTGTACTGTCACTGCTGGGCTGACTCAGTGTCAAGTTCTTGGGTTTAAAGATTTGTAGGGCTGATGCTTCCTATTCTCTCAGCATTTCACTTGCCATTTTTTTATAAAGTATACAATGCTTGTAGCGTTAAACCTTGTGTTCACGAACCCTGGTTGATTTAGTTGGAAAAGTTCCACTTGTTTAGAAAAAGTATGTATTGGGCATGGGCATTTTTCAGATGAGCTGCGGTGCTGTTGACTTGAAAAGTTTATATCTGGTTTCTGGCACTCGATACAATGTGCAGGAGGGATTCTTTGTAACAAGCGCGTCCTCGCGCAGTGCAATTGTTGTTTGTTATAAGGGTCCTATGTAGAGTTATTGATTCCCCGGAAGAGTGGGGTCTGTCGCGAGCCGACTCTCAGTCCCAGGCTCGTTTGTTGGCCCAAGACACTATATATATATATATATATATATATATATATATATATATATATATATATATATATATATTCATTCACCAAAGTGCCCCGGAACAAGGAAACGCCACTCCACGAGGATAGATTCAAATCTTTTATTGCTCAGAACCACGCTAGCAGCCCCAACTGGTGTGAATCCCTGACGCGTTTCGTTGCGCATGCAACTTAATCATAGGGAAAGGGCAACAAGCAAAATCCGGAAAAGTACTTCAAAATACTTTTTTACCCAAATTGCATTTGCTTTTCAGTAAGCTGTGTGCTGGGATTTGAAGTCACAATCATTCCCTTCCAGTAGGGTCCGTTAATATTGCCACACTATTTTTTACCCCATTATGTTTTTCAATGTATATATATAGTGTCTTGGGTATATATATATATATATATATATATATATATATATATATATATATATATCAACACTGATGCAAAGGATCCCACAGCACTCCGGTAGTCATTTTCAAATGCTTATTTATTTAAGCAGAGGCACAGATGCCAACGCGTTTCGGTGCTTCCAAAGCACCTTGGTCACGGCGCTGACCATGTTAACACTCGCTTTTTTTATACATTCTTGTTTCAATTAGAACAATAAATTTCACAAACATCGTAGAGGGACTTAAACATTCATAATACTATGGCAGCCATCTTAGAGTGTAGCTTCAGATAGCGTTTTCATTATCTTGCAAGCAATTTACCCTTTCACATTAAACTGTACAGATCTATATTGTGTGCATATAGTATCCTTCTTGGCATTGAATATCACCCCAATTACTAAAAATCATTTCTTAGATTAAATCATCATCATCATCATCAATGAACTTTATTCGATTTGAGACACAAATCATAAAAGCATTTACATAACCGGTCGTGCCAGGATTATTCCCATAAATAATTTTCCATGATACAAATGTGACGCAAAACCCATTACCAAACGGTCAGTTATAGCTACCAACACACATATCTATAGGTTGCAGACCCCTCTTGGGGTTCTTAATTTAAAAGCCGTTCTTAAAAAATTTGCTACACAAAAAAGGGTAAAAACATCAGTTGAAAGTTTTAAAAACAACAAGGCAACACTCGCCTGTCTGTAACCAAAAATCTGTCATGCTCGCTCGTCATTAATATTAAATATGGTTCTATACTCGGGGAAGATTTAACTAAAATGTAATTTCTTACTGTCTCTTTCGCTAATTCGGTAGCCTCACGTTGTGCCATACTAAACTTTAAGTACATTAGTTTGGTATCCACCTTGTCTATCTGTCTTATAGTTTCTGGGTTGGTGAACAGAGCTAGGCGTCCCAGGTTATAAAAACAATCCCGCACATATTTTAACCAGGGAATTTTCATAGCGTGGTCCAGTGAGAGACAGTCCTGGACAACCATCCTTGTCAATCCTACCTCTTCATTCAACCAGATCTTTAACCAGTGTAGAATAGGCCTAACTGCCACAGAGTCAGAAATATAACTGGCTCCCAGTTCTTCGTGAACTATGAATGCCGGGGTACTGTTCGGTACCCTTAAAAGGCGCCTCATGTATTTATTTTCTTCTCCTTGTAATTTATTGGACTTTGCAAATCCCCAAACCTCACTGCCATACAGAACCTTGGCGCAGCAGATTGAGTTATACAATTTTAAAATCACCTCCGGGGTCCAGCACCCTAATCTGTGTGCAAAGTTCGCAATTGAACCTGTGGATCTAATCAAAGACAGAGATTTTTCTTCGAGCAGGTGCTTAAAATTTAGACGGCCATCAAATAATATTCCTAGGTAAGCGAAAGCTGGAATTTTACCTAGAGTATGTGTGCCTATGGGAAAGTTATACGATTTGACTGGCTTTTTCCCCATTTCCATAAAGTATGATTTTGTAAGATTAGGGGACATGTCCAAATGTTTCATAAACCTCACAAAACCATCGATTAAAAGCTGCATACCACTAGGGGTGCGGACTAAGAGCACCGCGCCATCTGCATAGAGCAGAACCGGGACCGCTCTTTCCCCTATCCGGGGTAGATCAGTCTTGATATCACGCAGAGAGGCATCCAGCCCGTTGATGTACAAAGTGAACAGCAACGGTGCTAGTATGCACCCCTGCCTGACCCCACTTGAGCACCTAAAGTGCTCAGTGATATCCCCGTCCTGAGTATACCTTACCGCAGCAGTGGTGTTAAGGTGCAATCATTGAAGTATGTTAATTATTCCTATATCCACACCCTGACTAGCCATCAGTGACCACAACTTGCTACGATTCACGCGGTCGAACGCCGCCGTAAGGTCCATAAAGGCTAGATATAAAACCCCCTTTCTCCAGCGTATATTTGGCCGTGATGAGGTAGAGATTGAGGCATTGGTCGACCGTGGATTTCCCCAGGCGAAACCCATGTTGAACATCGGTGATTATATTATTCGGGTCCGAAAAACAGGGGCTATTAATTACCCTCCAGAAACGTGCGGTGTCCCTCAACTCCGCAGCGTCCAGAAGCTCCTCCCAGGCTATACGCTGTAGTTGGCCTTTGCGGCGTTTAACCGCTTGCTTATAACTTACTCGACAAGCAACCACCCTCTCCCTGGGAGACTGCTTGAGCGCCACCTTTAGCTTTCTAAGTGCCATCGAGCATTGATTGTCGAACCATCTAGGACAGTCCGCCGTGTGCCCAGGTGGCGATGATTTCAACATGTTACTAACCCTTGTAGCAATTTTTATAAAAGCCTCGATGAGTTCTGCCCCTTCCACCTCTAAATTTAAACAGTCCATAATATCATGGGAGCCATTTTTAAATAAGGTGGCGTTAAAGCCAGCTACGTCTACCTGAGCCCATCTCAGCCTCCTGCCCTGATCAACAGGCACCAATGATGACCCCCCTACTTGTCTGCACCTTACTGGCATATGGGATTGAACTTCTAGAATCAGAGGGTTATGGTCACTAAATGCACTGTATTTGATGGCGAATTGTGTTACACCTCTTTTTAATATAGGAGAAACAAAGATGTAATCAATCACCGAGTGACACCTTCTTCCTTTAAATGTCGGGGGAACCAGACTGCCCGCCTTATTGGTGATCATATCCAGTGTATGGGTTAACCCAAATGAGTATAAAATGCTTGTCAACTCCCTTCCAATTTCGGTGTGCTCCATGTGCAGACCCTTACTTAATGGGCAAGACGACCAGTCGGCCTGGGGCACCCTTAATTGGGGACACAAATGGCAGTTAAAATCGCCAACTAGAATCGATTGTGATGTGACCAACCTATTCAGTCTAATACGCTCCAACCAACTATTTAGCTCCTTGAAACTATTTGAGCCCTGTGCCGAAGACGGAGTGGCATTGTAAAGGTTCGTAAGGGTTACCCTGAGTCCAATGGATGTAAAAGTTAGCCCTTGTATATTCTTAGAATCACACGCCAACTCCTTCCAAGTGCCCTGTAAGTTCAAGTCGGCGAACACAATCAACCCACCTTTTGCCCTACCTGCTCTGGCTTTAACTGCCGGGCAAAAGAAGGTTTTATACCCTTCTATAAAAAAAGTTGACTCTGTCACCCAGGTTTCCTGTAGACAAATTATATGGTAACCCTTCACAAAGTTAAGCCATTGGGCAGCCCCAAATTTACTCGGTAGCCCCGCTATGTTCCAGGAGATGATTTTTATACAACCCCCCCCCTACTCACATCCGAGTCAGAGGGCCAACTATACTTTCCGCAGCGGTCCAATCTACCTGTCCCCGTCACCTCCACGTCATGTAAATCCCTGCGTTCCCTGAGGGTAACTACTGTGGGCTCTAGGACAGTCTCCATATTCCTGACTGGTGCCAAGGGGATCTCAGTAACTTTGCCCCCTCTCTCGCTGGCAGTCAGTCAGTCTATATCATTCAGGTCCCTTAGTGAGGCAAAAGCGTTGGTTTGCTCCACCGGCCTACCCACGCCCCCCCTCCATAACCCTGTGCCTGATTATCCCGAGCACTAAATCGAGTAGAACTAAGCCCTGGTCTATAAAAAACCCCAGGGGCAGAGGTTTGATGCTAGACTCCAACTCGAATGACCTCGCTGCATGCGAGAGGATCCCGCACACCAGCCACGGGTATCTAAGTGTGACAATTAAACAATCCCCTTGATAAACTTTTTGCATGCTACCAATCCAGGCCACCCTCCTTGCCATAAGAATATGCCGGTGGTCTTCAATATTAAATCTGGCAAATTTGCCCAACCAGTGTGCCACCTTGTTAATAAGTTGCTTAGTGGTCTCCTCTTGTGTGATCTGGAACACCTGTTAAAACGACGGTGTATGGACTACAAGCTGGTGGGAGATCAATTATTGGAAGCACATCCCTCTGTGATTTCGCTGTTTCACCTTCCCTGCTCAGCTGGTGTTGATTTACAGTTAGCCCCTTATGCACAGTTACCCTGGAGTTCACCGGGGCGCCATCCATGCCCCCCTCCATTACATTTCTACGGTTCCCATCCCTGACACTCGCACTAGGAGCTCGGGTGTTATGGCTTTCTGCTACAACATTACTGTGGCAACTCTGTGTTGCCACACCTTGAGCACGGTCATTGCGTGTGTGTCCCCTGGGTCAGTGCTTCCCCCTGCCCCTTGTCTATGCTCACCTTGTAGCCCAGACCCCTGTTCAGCAGATGTTACTACTGTCGGCCTGACATGATTATTCGAGGAACTCCCTCTTCCCTTACCCACATCAGTGGGTATACTTTTTGCAGTTTCAAGGCTCCGGAATTTCTCCTCAATTAGGGTTAGCTTGTTTAATAGTGGGTCTAACAAAACCGAGATCAATGTCTCTAGTCTTCTCCACTGGTCATTCTCACACTCGCAGATCTGTGGGGTCTGCGGATGTGAACCAACTCGCTGTCCCAACGTAGGCCCCAAAATACGTTGGTTATTTGCCTCCGCTGAGACTTCGTGAGCGGATGGTCTGGGTGGTAACTTCTTAGCTCTGGGCTTCTGTTTTGGCTTATGGGATGCTCCACCCCTTGGACGTTTCGCCGGCAGTTCATTATTAGAAAGTGAGGTCTGTGCCAACCCATATTTCCTAGGGCTACCCCTTTGGTGCTTTCTAGACCTAGTAATGAGCTCTCCACCCCCTGGGTCAGATACTATCTGGGAATTGGGCGCAGTCGGAGGAGCTGGGTGCTTACTAGGCAAAACCATGGGGGGGTTAACACTCTCTGAGGTCAACGATTCACCGGATCCTACACCATTTGTCCCCACACCTGGGACAATTACTCGCTGAGACGAATTCCCAGGGGTGATCAATGTACCTCCATCCCCCACCCCCTCTCCCACCCCTCCCCTACACATCACATTTTCCTCTGCGTCAGACAAGTATACTGTGTCTGACTGGGCACCTACTGGCGATTTAGCCCCACTTATACCTCCCAGCGATGATCTCTTGTGGGTGACTACAGTGTCCAGTGACAGTCTTTTTTCAGTGAGGAGAATTTCGTGAGTCAGCAATGACTCAGCCCGTAATAAAAAAGCATCCAGTGTTCCCACAAGCCCCCCCCCACCAATTGAGCATCCTTACACTTCACCCTTTTTGCCATATATTACAATAAACAGAACAGAGAGTCAGCAATGCCTCGAAGCACTATAGACTGCACCTACGATTACAGGGGGGTGACCCAGCCCAGCCTCCTTCGGGCTCTGACGGGCGCAGACGGACCCGCCCTTGGCCCGGGCTTCGCCCGCGCACGTCCCGCGCTGCGGGAGCCCGGCGAGGTTTTTAACGCGCCTCCTGGCGCGGACCAATGGCGTCGCATCGGGCGCTGGTACAGGGTGCCGGGAAATGGAGTCTTTCAGATGGCCGTTCCCCTCACGGTAAGCAAGGCGATGCAGTAAAGAGATTCTGAGCCGTTTCCCTCATGGCAAGGTGACAACTTTCCAGCAGGCTTCCCGCGCTGCGGGAGCCCGGTGAGGATTTTAACGCGCCTCCAGGCGCGGACCAATGGCGTCGCGTTGGGCGCTGGTACAGGGTGCCGGGAAATAGAGTCTTTCAGATGGCCGTTCCCCTCACGGTAAGCAAGGCGATGCAGTAAAGAGATTCTGAGCCGTTTCCCTCACGGCAAGGTGACAACTTTCCAGCAGGCTTAGATTAAATCGCTATGTACATTTATAATACATCTAATAATGTCATTAAGGGGTTCTCTGTTCTGTTGCATAAAAGGGGTTCACATGCATTTCAAGAATACTTCTCAAACTCTAAATTATATAAAATAATATTAGCTTTGTTTGGAGTTTTGCCCCAGTGGGCTCATGATTATTACTTGTTACTGTGTAGTCTTGTAACTCTCTCTTGCTGCTCTCAATTAGAGTAGAAGACTCTTATTCCTTCGTTTCTATTGTTATTCCACCTGTAAAAAAATACATCATTTTTAGTTTATCACCCTCCACACCTAAACAAACTTTCCCCAGACATAAATGTCACCATTTTTATAAACATTAAAACCTTCTTATCTTAAAAAACTAACATGATCATGGAGCTAGCAGCGGGTTCAATTATTAGAGATGTACATAGAGCTCATCGTCAATGTTCAATCCCATCGGTTCTCTGCTATCTATTTCTAGGATATACCGTGATTCTAATCTTCTGAACTTCCTTTCCCTGTCACCATCTCTATTTCCTGTAGGCACACTATCTATAACACTGTATTGTAATAGTTCGTGGTCACCCCCATGTTTTGTGGAAATGTCGAGCTACCGGGTAGCTGGGATCATTCTTTTTTATTGCTCTAAGATGTTGCAACACTCGTTTGTGTGCCAGCAGTATAGTGCTGCCCACATAATATATTGAGCATGGGCACTTAAGAGTATACACTGCAAATTCCGTTTTACATGTTAAGTGTTGTTTGATTTTCAAGGTTTTACCTAGTGGTGTAGTTAATTCCACTAGGTTCTGGCCATTCTCACAGGCTTTGCACTTGTTGCTTTTTTTAAAACCTTTCTGTTGCTTTAACCATGTTTGCCCTGTTGTTGTCACTTTGCTTTTTACCAGTGCATCGCGCGTTGATTTGGCTTTTCTAAATTACCTATAATAGGATCATTTTGTATCAGATGCCAATGCTTTGTCAATGCCTTCCTAAGCAGGATGTGTTTGTCATTATACGTTGTTATAAAACATGTTTCTTCTTTCCCTTCCTTTTGTGATGTCAAGGGCACTTCTTCTGAAAAGAGTATGTCTTCCCTCCTGATTCTTGCTACCTTCTGCTTTGCCTCCTCTAGTACTTGTTCTGTATACACTCTGTCGTAGTCTGAACATTGTCCTTCTGTGCCTGATTGTAGGTGTGTACTGTGCTACAAATTCTTTTTGCTCTTATCAATTCTCCATATGGGATGCTACGTTTTAACGTGTGTGGGTGGAAACCTTTTGCGTGCACTATGCTATTTCCTGCTGTTGGTTTTCTGTAAACATTTGTAATCAATTTAGAATCCTGCACTGTGATCTGTACATCCAAGAAGTTTATCTCTTTGTTGCTTATGTCACTTGTGAACTTCAAGTTCAGGTTGTTATTCTTTATTCTATCTACAAATGCCCTAGCAGAAACCTCACTCCCTTTCCACAAAGCAAACACATCGTCTATGTAGCGGACCCATAACACCAGGGGTTCTGTCCAGTCCTGTAGATCATGTCCATGTAGCACCTGCTCCTCCCACCAGCCCATATGCAAATTAGCAAAGCTGGGGACGAAGCAGGTGCCCATAGAAGTCCCCTGTAGTTGTTTGTATAGTTCGTTGTTAAACCAAAAGATGTTATATTGCAAACACCATTCCATCATTGACAAAATCATGACATTATGTTTGTAGTTTTTCATTGCCCTGGCTCGCAAAAAATGTTGTGCTGCCTTAATATATATATATATATATATATATATATATATATATATATATATATATATATATATTTGAAGAAAGAAGCACCCTCGTGGCCGGCACTCTGGGCAGTAAGGATCTAGGCTCTTGACAGGCAACAGTGCTCCAAACATCCACCTCCTCCAACGGGTCCGACGCGTTTTGGGAACACCTCCCTTCCTCATGGACCTGTTCAAATAACGAAGCAGCAAGCGGCTGCATGAAACCCTTCTTTTATCTTTATTGCACAGGAAGTCTGTCACAAGTGCGAAAAAACAATGTATCCTGGAACATGCAGTCCGTAAAAATAATCCCCCAGTGGGGTGCCCACCGCTGCGTATTGAAACCAAAGTTCTTAGAAGGGGTGAAAGAACACGCATGCAGCCCTCCTCAAGAAAACCTCCAGGCCACCCAAACCGCTATCCTGCCAAGTGTAACAGGAGCGGTATCCGCAGAGTATCGCAGCGGTGCCATGCCGTGGCCGGGTTAAAGCCACTATTTATTTGAAGAAAGAAGCACCCTCGTGGCCGGCACTCTGGGCAGTAAGGATCTAGGCTCTTGACAGGCAACAGTGCTCCAAACATCCACCTCCTCCAACGGGTCCGACGCGTTTCGGCAAGCGGCTGCATGAAACCCTTCTTTTATCTTTATTGCACAGGAAGTCTGTCACAAGTGCGAAAAAACAATGTATGCTGGAACATGCAGTACGTAAAAATAATCCCCCTTCTAAGAACTTTGGTTTCAATACGCAGCGGTGGGCACCCCACTGGGGGATTATTTTTATGGACTGCATGTTCCAGCATACATTGTTTTTTCGCACTTGTGACAGACTTCCTGTGCAATAAAGATAAAAGAAGGGTTTCATGCAGCCGCTTGCCGCTTCGTTATTTGAACAGGTCCATGAGGAAGGGAGGTGTTCCCGAAACGCGTCGGACCCGTTGGAGGAGGTGGATGTTTGGAGCACTGTTGCCTGTCAAGAGCCTAGATCCTTACTGCCCAGAGTGCCGGCCACGAGGGTGCTTCTTTCTTCAAATAAATAGTGGCTTTAACCCGGCCACGGCATGGCACCGCTGCGATACCCTTGCGGATACCGCTCCTGTTACGCTTGGCAGGATAGCGGTTTGGGTGGCCTGGAGGTTTTCTTGAGGAGGGCTGCATGCGGTGTTCTTTCACCCCTTCTAAGAACTTTGGTTTCAATACGCAGCGGTGGGCACCCCACTGGGGGATTATTTTTACGGACTGCATGTTCCAGCATACATTGTTTTTTCGCACTTGTGACAGACTTCCTGTGCAATAAAGATAAAAGAAGGGTTTCATGCAGCCGCTTGCCGCTTCGTTATTTGAACAGGTCCATGAGGAAAGGAGGTGTTCCCGAAACGCGTCGGACCCGTTGGAGGAGGTGAATGTTTGGAGCACTATTGCCTGTCAAGAGCCTAGATCCTTATTGCCCAGAGTGCCGGCCACGAGGGTGCTTCTTTCTTCAAATAAATAGTGGCTTTAACCCGGCCACGGCATGCCACCGCTGCGATACCCTTGCGGATACCGCTCCTGTTACACTTGGCAGGATAGCGGTTTGGGTGGCCTGGAGGTTTTCTTGAGGAGGGCTGCATGCGGTGTTCTTTCACCCCTTCTAAGAACTTTGGTTTCAATACGCAGCGGTGGGCACCCCACTGGGGGATTATTTTTACGGACTGCATGTTCCAGCATACATTGTTTTTTCGCACTTGTGACAGACTTCCTGTGCAATAAAGATAAAAGAAGGGTTTCATGCAGCCGCTTGCCGCTTCGTTATTTGAACAGGTCCATGAGGAAGGGAGGTGTTCCCGAAACGCGTCGGACCCGTTGGAGGAGGTGGATGTTTGGAGCACTGTTGCCTGTCAAGAGCCTAGATCCTTACTGCCCAGAGTGCCGGCCACGAGGGTGCTTCTTTCTTCAAATAAATAGTGGCTTTAACCAGGCCACGGCATGGCACCGCTGCAATACCCTTGCGGATACCGCTCCTGTTACACTTGGCAGGATAGCGGTTTGGGTGGCCTGGAGGTTTTCTTGAGGAGGGCTGCATGCGGTGTTCTTTCACCCCTTCTAAGAACTTTGGTTTCAATACGCAGCGGTGGGCACCCCACTGGGGGATTATTTTTACGGACTGCATGTTCCAACATACATTGTTTTTTCGCACTTGTGACAGACTTCCTGTGCAATAAAGATAAAAGAAGGGTTTCATGCAGCCGCTTGCCGCTTCGTTATTTGAACAGGTCCATGAGGAAGGGAGGTGTTCCCGAAACGCGTCGGACCCGTTGGAGGAGGTGGATGTTTGGAGCACTGTTGCCTGTCAAGAGCCTAGATCCTTACTGCCCAGAGTGCCGGCCACGAGGGTGCTTCTTTCTTCAAATAAATAGTGGCTTTAACCCGGCCACGGCATGGCACCGCTGCGATACCCTTGCGGATACCGCTCCTGTTACACTTGGCAGGATAGCGGTTTGGGTGGCCTGGAGGTTTTCTTGAGGAGGGCTGCATGCGGTGTTCTTTCACCCCTTCTAAGAACTTTGGTTTCAATACGCAGCGGTGGGCACCCCACTGGGGGATTATTTTTACGGACTGCATGTTCCAGCATACATTGTTTTTTCGCACTTGTGACAGACTTCCTGTGCAATAAAGATAAAAGAAGGGTTTCATGCAGCCGCTTGCCGCTTCGTTATTTGAACAGGTCCATGAGGAAGGGAGGTGTTCCCGAAACGCGTCGGACCCGTTGGAGGAGGTGGATGTTTGGAGCACTGTTGCCTGTCAAGAGCCTAGATCCTTAATGCCCAGAGTGCCGGCCACGAGGGTGCTTCTTTCTTCAAATATATATATATATATATATATATATATATATATATATATATATATATTCCAGTGATATTGTAAATTATTGTATTCTTTTCTCAAATCTACCTTCCTGGTCTATATACCCTAAATTCTTCCCTCTCCCATTAGCCACTTTGTTCCTTGGGACTTTTATACGCTGAGGCAGAGTTGCTGGAAGGTACTGTTACTGAGGGTCATGGACCTGACAATACTTTACACATTGCCTCTTTAGTTTAGCCTGACTGCTCTGTACCAGGCTACGAGAGAGTGAGCACAGGTAAACTTTTAGTGTGTACTGCACTTACCCTGACTAGAGTGTGGGTCCCTACTTGGACAGGGTGCATACCTCTCTCAACTAGATACCCCATTTCTATCATTGGTTGCAGTGATGGGGAAAGGACTTGTATTTCTGCATTACATACAGTGATTGGTGTACACTACTTCCATATCTCAGACCATAACGTACCAGCATACTATTTTTTCTTTTTCTCTTTTTGCAACCTTTTTGAGTTTTGACATCATTCATGTCTCTATCTGGAGAGCCAAAGGTTTCTGCATGGAGCTCAAGTCTTTATTTAAAGGCCTAACTAAAAAGGAGGAGCTGAAAAAGGCGCTGAGGGCCTGGTTAGAAGCCAGGGATGCAGCTGTGCAGCAAGAGGGTGAGAATGATGCTGTTGTGCAGGAGGAGGAACCAAGCTTGCATCTGGAATGTGTGGAGGAACCAGAATTGCCTGTGGGGTGAGGGGGCTAACCTGAATGGTTTAAGAGCTTCCTCCAGAGCAGGCAGTAGTGTTTCATCTAAAAGCCTGTCTGCAGCAGAGTTGACAGACGGGAAGAAAGGAAGCTCAGGATGGAGCATCCCAAACTCAAAATGGATTTGGCAAAATATAAATTGTCAATGGAGGAAAAGAAGATGCTTTTAGCTCAGGAGCAGAGCTTAAAGGAGCTGGATTTAAAGGCAAAGAGGGCTGAATTCAGCTCAGATGGGGGCAGCATGTCTTCGGTACACTCAGAGGGAACGGTACGCATACCCAAAAGTCTGGTGCCTGATTATGGAGTGGGAGATGATATAGATTGGTGGTTTTAGGCCTATGAGATTGCTTTGCAGATGCACAGGATTCCTGAGAGGGATTGGGGTGCAGGTTTATGGAAGCATTTCACAGGGGAGGGGAGGGGCACCTTATTGGCCCTGGGAGAGCAGGACAAGACAATGTACCCCACCATGAAGGAAGCCCTGATCAGGAGATATCTTTTGACCCCAGAGAAGTACAGGCAGTTTAGGGCAAGTGAGAATCTTTGTCCTCAGACATGGGAAGAGTGTGTGGATTCCTTCTGCAGAACACTGGATGGCTGGACGAAGGGCAGTGAGGTATCAGAATATCAGGGGCTGACCAATTTGATGGCAGGGTATGCCCAGACGTGGGTCCCTTGCTCACTTTGCCCCTGGATTCAAGATAGCCTGGCTGATGAGGGCTGTGAGCCCGAAACCGGTCCCAGGATGCTTGTTTCCGGTCCAGGGAAGACATGGCTTGGCAGTTCGGGCTGGACTGTTCCCATGAGGCACAGTCAGACTGATTTGCATATGGCCATGTCTGAACTGGGGTGGCGCAGTGAGCTAAAGAATGATGATGGATTAAACCCAGATCAGTTGACTGGGGGTGAGTGCTTGCAATGTTCAACACTCCGTCCATCATCCCCTTTGGTTTTGCGCTGACCAATTTGATTGCATGTGAGCTCATGTTTAGTCTTTGTTTTCCAGAGCAGCGGCAGCACTTGATTGATAGTAATCTGACTGACCCCAAGATACTTGCTAAGGAGGGGGACCTCTGGCTCAGCCCCATGGTCCAAAAGAAGTTGTATGTGGGAGACTCAGACAAGTTGGGAAGTGTCCCCAACTGAAGAGAGAGGAGGAGGTCAAGTGAGTCACAGACAGGTCCCAGGATAAGGGGGGGGGGACATTCCCATCTCACTTCTGACAAGAAGGAGGGAGGTTCTGGTGGGCAGTGGCCCAGGGTACCCCATTTTCAAACCTGTTGCTTTGAGTGTTCCCAGCTCGGACAGAAGAAGGGGGATTCTGTCTGTCCTAAGAAAGCCCCCACTGGGGGTGCCTCTAATGGGCTGGTCAGTGTGGCCTTAGGGGGAGGTAGTCTCCTGGGGCAGATCGTAGACCATGCCGCCATTTCCCTTAGTTGGCAGGTTGAACTCAGAGGATGACTTAGTGATCCCAGATGGTGGGAGTCATTACTTCCACCAGATGACAGTGGAGGGGGTCCCAGTCACTGTTCTGAGGGACAACGGGGCTATCCAGACCATGGTTGTGAAAAGGCTAGTTTCCCCAGAGCAGTACATTGGCCAGGTGCGCAGGGTAACCCCAGCCCATGGGCAGGACTTTTTCTGCCCTATAGCCATGGTGTCCCCAGATTGAGGTGGAGAGGTGACCCAGAGAAGGCACATAGTTAGTCCCCAGTAGCCCATTGATGCATTCTGTGGAATGAGTTGCCCCTGGTGTCTGAGGAACTGGGAGGGATGGCCACACAGGTGCCATAACAGTTCAGCTTTCTGGGGGTACCACTCTAAAGCGGAAGGTATAGGATCCTTGGGGGAGGTGCAGAGTGATGAAGAGCCCACCCCTGTCTCCTGCTCAGCCTAAGGGTACAGACCCTAGGTTAAGTGACCAGTCTTAGGATACCCCCCTGAACTGAAGGGAGGTGAAGTGGAAAAATGGTGCAAGGCACCTAGGGCTACTGCCCCCTACTTTGAGAAACCACATAGGCTAGAGAACCCTGGATGGCCTTGGGCTTGGCTCTTGACACTGACGGCTGTCAGTAGCCTCTGTGGGTTATTGTCCTTGTGGTCAGAGTTTTCCCTGGGTTGGGGACAGAAGTCATACCCAAGGAGTGGAATGAGCCACATCACTTTGTTGGCCATGGTGGTATGGTCTGCCTACTGGGATGCATCTGTGAGCAAGGTAAGGGTAAGTGCTGTCAGATGAGGTCCACAGATGAGAAGGGTTCCCCATTGGTCAGTTTAGTGGGCCCTTAGAATATAGACAGAGGGATCCAACTGAGTTCAGAGAGGTGTAGAACTGGAACATGCCCCTGCAGTAGCGGTCCAGGTTCTATTGCCCTAAGCAGGGAGGCCCATCATGGTATTGATTTGGACCTGCCCCTTTTTGCAGGGTTGTTCCCCAGAGATTTTTCTTTGTCCTCCTAGTTTTCGGACCCTCTTTTTGTTAACTTTAACCCCTTCGCTGCTAGGCCTTTCCCCCCCTGTGCTAAGCCTTTTTTTGACTATTTGGGGTAGTGCGCGCTTAGGCCCCTGTAGCTTTTTGACCACATAAGGTATCCATGCCAAATTTGCGTCCTTTTCTTCCAACATCATGGGGATTCTAAAGGTACCCAGGGTTTGTGGATTCCCCTGGAGGGGTCCCAGAAATTAGCCAAAATACAGCTAAATTTTATGTTTTTTGGGGAAAAATGGGAAAAAAGGGCTGCAAATGAAAGCATCTGGGTTTTTCCCTGCAAATGGTATCAAAAAAGGGTTTGTGGGGCTGAAATCATCATTTCCCCAGCTTTTAGGGAATGACAGACTTTTGTCAGAAAACTAACATTTTTTACACAGTTTTGGCATTTTTCTGGGACATAGCCTATTTTTGCTATTTTTTGTGTTTTCAACCTCCTTCCAGTTAATGGTAGAAATGGGTATGAAAGCAATAATGGATCCTGGAAAGCTATACAATTTAGAAAAGTAGACAAAATTCTTAATTCAGCAAGGGGTCATTTGTGTAGATCCATCAAGGTTTCTTTATAGAAACTAACAGTTAAATATAGGAAAAATTGAAAATTAGTTGAAAAAAACAGCCTTTTGTGTCAACGTTTTCACCTGTAACTTCTTCTAATTATGACAGCTCTTTGAAAGCAATATACCGTTACATCCGCTGGACCTTACTGGTTGTGGGGATATATAGGACTTGTAGGTTCACCAAGAACCCGACGAACCCAGAGCCAATAACTGAGCAGCGTCTTGCAATGGTTTTTATTATGTACCGGGTATATAGCAATTATTGTGGGAAAATGTATACATGGAAAAATCGGTATGAAAGACACCTATGTATTTCTGAAATGGGAACAAAATATAGAGTTTAGAATCAGTAGATATTTGCACATTTCCGAAATTGGGAATACTCATACTAGCATGAGAATTATCGGTCATTTTTTAAAATGACTTCTTTTTACACAATGTCTTTCATTTGGAAGGCAGAATGCATCGAAAGTCAATAGATAATAAGTTGCTTTACAAATCTGAATTACCCGAAGTCTTCCGATAAAAATGATACCTCACTTGTGTGGGTAGGCATAGAGCCCACAACAGGAAATGGCTCAAAACCCAACGTGAACACACCTCATTTTCACAATGAAAAATTACTCTTTTTTTGCAAAGTGCCTAGCTGTAGTTTTTTAACCCTAGCTCTGCCGGCACCTAGGGAAACCTAGCAAACCTATACATTTTTTAAAACTAGACACCCAGGGGAATCCAGGATGGGGTGACTTGACTGCCTCTCACCAGGTTCTGTTACCCAGAATCCCTTGCAAACCTAAAATTTTGTAAAAAAAAACACATTTTCCTCAAATTTCTGTGGTGGAAAGTTCTGGAATTTGCGTGGATCCACAAATTTCCACCAACCCCGCGTTCCCCAAAGTCTTCCGAGAAAAATGGTACCTCACTTGTGTGGGTCGGCCTAGTGCCCGCAACAGGAAACGGCGCAAAACGCAACGTGGACACACCTCAATTTCGCAGTGAAAAATGACCCTTTTTTTTCAAAGTGCCTAGCTGTAGTTTTTGAACCATAGCTCTGCCGGCACCTAGGGAAACCTAGCAAACCTATACATTTTTGAAAACTAGACACCCAGGGGAATCCAGGATGGGGTGACTTGACTGCCTCCCACCAGGTTCTGTTACCCAGAATCCCTTGCAAACCTAAAAAATTGTCCAAAAAAACCCATTTTCCCCACATTTCTGGGGTGGAAAGTTCTGTAATCTGCGTGGATCCACAAATTTCCACCCACCCCGCATTCCCCAAAGTCTTCCGAGAAAAATGGTACCTCACTTGTGTGGGTCGGCCTAGTGCCCGCGACAGGAAACGGCGCAAACCGCAATGTGGACACACCTCAATTTCGCAGTGAAAAACTACCCTTTTTTGGCAAAGTGCCTAGCTGTAGTTTTTGAACCATAGCTCTGCCGGCACCTAGGGAAACCTAGCAAACCTATACATTTTTGAAAACTAGACACCCAGGGGAATCCAGGATGGGGTGATTTGACTGTCTCCCAACAGGTTCTGTTACCCAGAATCCCTTGCAAACCTAAAAAATTGTCAAAAAACCACATTTTCCCCACATTTCTGAGGTGGAAAGTTCTGGAATCGGCGTGGATCCACAAATTTCCACCCACCCCGCGTTCCCCAAAGTCTTACGAGAAAAATGGTACCTCACTTGTGTGGGTCGGCCTAGTGCCCGCGACAGGAAACTGTGCATAACGCAACGTGGACACACCTCAATTTTGCAGTGAAAAATGACCCTTTTTTGGCAAAGTGCCTAGCTGTAATTTTTGAACCATAGCTCTGCCGGCACCTAGGGAAACCTAGCAAACCTATACATTTTTTAAAACTAGACACCCAGGGGAATCCAGGATAGGGTGACTTGACTGCCTCCCACCAGGTTCTGTTACCCAGAATCCCTTGCAAACCTAAAAAATTGTCAAAAAAGCAAATTTTCCCCACATTTCTGTGGTGGAAAGTTCTGGAATCTGCGTGGATCCACAAATTTCCACCCACCCCGCGTTCCCCAAAGTCTTCCGAGAAAAATGGTACCTCACTTGCGTGGGTGGGTCAAGGACCCGCGACAGGCAAGGGCCCAACACCTATTGAAGCTACATCAAAATTACATATCACAAACCAACCTGGTTTTGCATGGGGGGTCCCATGAGTTTTTGGCCCGGGGCTCAGCAGCCATCTTGGGAAACCTACCTAACCCACACATTTCTGGAAACTAGACACCAGGGGGAGTCCAGCGAGGTATGGCTTGCGTGGGTCCCCCATCATTCTCCTACCCAGAATCCCCTGCAAACCTCAAATTTCGCCGAAAAATTCACTTTTTTCTCACATTTCTGTGGTGGAAAGTTCTGGAATCTGCGTGGATCCACAAATTTCCTCCCACCCAGCGTTCCCCCAGGTCTCCCGATAAAAATGGTACCTCACTTGCGTGGGTGGGTCAAGGACCCATGACAGGCAAGGGCCCAAAAGCTATTGAGGCGATATAAAAATTACCTATCACAAACCAACCTGGTTTTGCATGGGGGGTCCCATGAGTTTTTGGCCCGGGGCTCGGCAGCCATCTAGGGAAACCTACCTAACCCACACATTTCTGGAAACTAGACACCCGGGGGAGTCCAGTGAGGTATGGCTTGCGTGGGTCCCCATCATTCTCCTACCCAGAATCCCCTGCAAACCTCAAATTTCACCGAAAAATTCACTTTTTTCTCACATTTCTGTGGTGGAAAGTTATGGAATCTGCGTGGATCCACAAATTTCCTCCCACCCAGCATTCCCCCAGGTCTCCTGATAAAAATGGTACCTCACTTGTGTGGGTAGGCACAGTGGCTGCAACAGGAAATGGCCCAAATCGTACTCTGGAGACTTCAAAATTACCTATAGCAAAACTTCCTGGTTTTGGGGGGGGCACCTGAGATTTTGGCCCCGGGCTCGGTGGCCATCTTGGGAAAGTACCAAACCCAAACATTTCTGAAAACTAGACACCCGGGGGAGTCCAATGAGGTATGGCTTGCGTGGATCCCCCAACGTTTTCCTACCCAGAATGCAATGCAAACCTTAAATTTAGCTGAAAAAACCACATTTTCCACATATTTTTGTGTGGAATCACCGTGCCGGCACAAATGTCCTACCACCCAGCGTTCCCCTTGTTCTCCCGAGTAAAATGATACCTCACTTGTGTGGGTGTCCAAAGCAGAATTGGCTAAAAACTTATTTTTTTAAAAATGTAGCGCTTAGAATTCTCGGTGCTATACTCGAAATGTTTTGGGCTCTTCCTAGCCACAGGCCTTTGGCCCACCCACACAAGTGAAGTATCATTCTGGGTAGGAAAACGTTGGGGGATCCACGCAAGCCATACCTCATTGGACTCCCCCGGGTGTCTAGTTTTCAGAAATGTTTGGGTTTGGTACTTTCCCAAGATAGCCGCCGAGCCCGGGGCCAAAATCTCACGTGCCCCCCCCCCCAACCAGGTAGTTTTGCTATAGGTAATTTTGAAGTCTCCACTGTACGATTTGGGCCATTTCCTGTTGCAGCCACTATGCCTACCCACACAAGTGAGGTACCATTTTTATCGAGACACCTGGGGGAACGCTGGGTGGGAGGAAATTTGTGGTTCCACGCAGATTCCAGAACTTTCCCACACAGAAATTTGAGCAAAAAGTTAATTTTTCGGCGAAATTTGAGGTTTACAGGGGATTCTAGGTAGGAGAATGATGGGGGGACCCACGCAAACCATACCTCGATGGACTCCCGGGTGTCTAGATTCCAGAATGTGTGGGTTAGGTAGGTTTCCCTAGATGGCTGCCGAGCCCCGGGCCAAAACTCATGGGACTCCCATGCAAAACCAGGTTGGTTTGTGATAGGTAATTTTGATGTCGCCTCAATAGCTTTTGGGCCCTTGCCTGTCGCGGGTCCTTGACTCACCCACGCAAGTGAGGTACCATTTTTATCGGGAGACCTGGGGGAACACTGGGTGGGAGGAAATTTGTGGATCCACGCAGATTCCAGAACTTTCCACCACAGAAATGTGAGAAAAAAGTACATTTTTGGCAAAATATGAGGTTTGCAGGGGATTCTGGGTAGGAGAATGATGGGGGACCCATGCAAGCCATACCTCGCTGGACTCCCCCGGGTGTCTAGTTTCCAGAAATGTGTGGGTTAGGTAGGTTTTCCTAGATAGCTGCCCAGCCCCGGGCCAAAAACTCATGGGACCCCCCATGCAAAACCAGGTTGGTTTGTGATAAGGTAATTTTGATGTCGCCTCAATAGCTTTTGGGCCCTTGCCTGTTGCGGGTCCTTGACCCACCCACGCAAGTAAGGTACCATTTTTATCGGGAGACCTGGCGGAACGCTGGGTGGGAGGAAATTTGTGGATCCACGCAGATTCCAGAACTTTCCACCAGAGAAATGTGAGAAAAAGTGAATTTTTCAGCAAAATTTGAGGTTTGCAGGGGATTCTGGGTAGGAGAATGATGGGGGACCCAGGCAAGCCATACCTCGCTGGACTCCCCCGGGTGTCTAGTTTCTAGAAATGTATGGGTTAGGTAGGTTTCCCTAGATGGCCGCCGAGCCCCGGGCCAAAAACTCATGGGACCCCCCTTGCAAAACCAGGTTGGTTTGTGATAGGTAATTTTGATGTCGCATCAATAGGTTTTGGGCCCTTCCCTGCAGTGGGTACTTGGCCCACCCATACAAGTGAGGTACCATTTCTATTGGGATACTTGGAGAAATGCTGGGGGGTTGGAAATTTGTTGTTACTTTCTGCAGTGTGAAAAGTTTGGCACAATAATGCAAGGAAAATGTGACAGACACATTTTGAGGTTTGCAGGACATTGTGGGTAAGATAACTTGTTGGGATCCACAAGAGAGACATCACCATGCACTCCCATGGGTGTTTAGTTTATGACAAAAACTACAGTTGTTAGGTTATTCTTAGATGAAATGTACAGCTTGGCAGAGAGACAAAACAGACAAAGATTACTGCACAGCCATCTATTCCTCAAGCACACACACATACTGGTTGGATTTGGCACGAGGGTGAGTGATGGTTCAGTATATAAAATTTTATTAACAAGAGATTTCACAAAAATGAAATGCACTGTCAATAATTGAAAGGACAAAAAACTGAACCAGTGACTCGCAGCTCGTGAGCTGTAAAGCCAGTGCAAGGCACCAACCGCTTTACAGGCCATTCACACACCTTTCATACATGATACACACAAGACCATTCACACCACCAGGCACAAAACCAACACATTACAACATTCACAAAAAAGGACAAGGTACACCCTGCTTGACAAAAACAGAAAAGACACATTTTTATGCACAACAACCTATTCCTCAAGCACACATACATACTGGTTGGATTTGGCACGAGGGTGAGTGATGGTTCAGTATATACAGTTGTATTAACCAGAGATTTCACAAAAATGAAATGCACTGTTAATTGAATGGACGAGAAACTGAACCATTGACTCACAGCTCGTGAGCTGTAAAGACACGACAAGGCACCAACCTCTTTACAGGCCTTTCATACACCTTTCATACGTGTGACACATACAAAACCATTCACAACGCCAGCCGCGGGCCCAGCACATTACAACACTCACACCAGCAGACAGCGCCATTCAAGGGCCCATCACTTTCACATGCCCACATTCCTGACACAGCAACCACATCAGCTCACAGATTGTGTTGAGTGGCGTTTGGCTAGCAGTGTGTGTAGTGACCAGCAGCTAGTCACTACTCACACACCGCCAGCAAAGCGCCAGTCCACATACACCGCCAGCCGAGCACCAGTCCACGCACACCACCAGCCAAGCGCCAGTCCACACACACCGCCAGCCAAGCGCCAGTCCACACACACCGCCAGCCAAGCGCCAGTCCACGCACACCGCCAGCCAAGCGCCAGTCCACGCACACCGCCAGCCAAGCGCCAATCCAAACACACTGCCAGCCAAGCGCCAATCCAAACACACCGCCAGCCAAGCGCCAGACCACGCACACCGCCACACAAGCGCCACTCCACGCACACCGCCATCACATTTAAGATTTTTTTTATATAAATAAGAAAACACAAACAAATTGCAAATAGATACAAATCTACTAACACAAAATCTGAAACTAAATACACTACACAAATGCCAACCTTGAAACTGAACAAAAAATATTAAACAATAGAGGCGTGTGGTACATTCTAAAACAAGCAGGCAAACACAGCCCAGGGTTAGAAGGACACTCAGGGCAGTACATACGAGTCTCCTTCCGCATACCTCTTCGCCAACAGACTCTAAATCTCCTACTGGGAAAGTCTTTTGAGGGTGTGGGAGGAATGTGATCAGGAAAGTGGCGATCTTTCAATCTAGCAACATCCTCCACCACTCCAACTCTAGGAACACTTGCCTGTTCCACTAAAACAAGGCTGCCTATTACAGACTCCTGAAACTTAGCAAAAGTCATCTTTGACTCAGGACAAGAATCCTGGAACACAACAAAAGCATTAAAGGTTGCCAAGTGGAAAAGATGGATAGCCAACTTCTTATACCAAATGTAAGCCTTACGAAGAGCAGCGTAAGGTTCCAACCTCTGATCTACTCTGTCAACACCACCCATGTGCCTATTATAGTCTAAAATGCACACAGGTTTGCGCACTTCAGCAATGTGACCCCAAACAGTCACAGGTGCAATGCTGCATCATGGATGGTAGTCAGCATGTAGACATCTCTCCTGTCTGAAAACTTCACAGCTAGAAGCTCCTCGCAACGCAACGAACTGCACTGTCCCCGCACAAGCTTTTGGCAAACAAGTTCTTTTGGGAAACCTTTACGGTTAGAGCGGATTGTGCCACAAGCAACAGTGTCCACTTTGGCCAATTCCCTGAACAACCGCACACCAGTGTAGAAGTTATCTACATATAAATGGTGGCCTTTGTTAAAAATCCTCTACCAAGTTCCCACACAATTTTCTCAGTCACTCCAAAAGTGGACGGACAACCAGGGGGTTAATCCTGGATTCCTTACCGGTGTACACCCTGAAATTAGAGACATATCCAGGCCTACTGTCACACAGCATATACAGCTTAATTCCATAGCGTGCCCTCTTACTAGGAATGTATTGCCTAAAAACCAAGCGGCCCTTGAACAACACCAAAGACTCATCCACTGCAATTTCTTTCCCAGGAGCATAGATCTCAGAAAATCGATCAACAAAGTGATCAATGACAGGCCGAATCTTAAAAAGACGGTCACACTCAGGGTAATCTCGTGGCAACGCTAAACCATTATCGACAAAATGCATCATCCGAAGCAGAAGCAAATACCTATCACGACTCATGACTGCCGGAAATATAGCCGATGCCATCAAGGGACTAGTAGACCAATATGAAGACATTGATGGCTTCCTTAGCAAGCCCATCAAAAAGTTAAACCCAAGAACTTCTTCATCTCTTCCAGATTTGTGGGAGTCCACCGGGTAGCTCTAGAGTGGGGCTTAAGGCTGGCACTGTTGTCCCTCAAAAACTGTTCGGCATACAAATTAGTATGTACAAAAAAAGTCTCTTACCAAACACATGCAACTACACAAACAGCAGAACCCCCAGTAACGAAACCGCAACCTGGAACAGTATAAAGAGCAAAAAGCTTGACCTAACAAAAAGGGAGAAATAAAGCATTACAATTGCAATTCACAAGAAATAAAACAATTAACATTATAACACGCTATGTCACTACCCAAATGGGGGCAGAAAGGCCAACTAAACGGGCAGATCTGCCCCCAGGGGGGCCAGAATACACACAAAAAAATATATGTCCCCTGGAAGCGGCCAATTTATTTATTTTTAAATCCCTGGCTCTAGTGGGCTTTTCTGCCCCCCCGGGCCAGAAACGCCAAAAAATGCAGGTGATCTGTCCCCAGGGGTGCAGAAAAGTCTTAAAAATTATTTAGGCCCATAAGGAAGCGACCCTTGCCCAAGGGGTCGCTTCCATTTAAAATTTAAAACTCTCCCTGGTGTCTAGTGGGGTTTTCTGCCCCCCCTGGGGGCAGAAAGGCCAAATAAACAAACCGATCTGCCCCCAGGGGGGGCAGAATATACTTTTAATAAAAATATGGCCCCTGGAAGCAAACCTTGCCCAAGGGGTCGCTTCCAATTTAAAAAAAAAAAACAATTCCCTGGCTCTAGTGGGCTTTTCTGCCCCCCCCCCCCCTAGGTCCAGAAACGCCCAAAAAATCAGGCTATCTGTCCCCAGGGGGGGGGCAGAATATAATTTTTAAATAAATTTAGCCCCTGGAAGCGACCCTTGCCCAAGGGGTCGCTTCCATTTAAAATTAAACAAATTCCCTGGTGTCTAGTGGAGTTTTCTGCCCCCCCCTGGGGGCAGAAAGGCCAAATAAAAAAAACGATCTGCCCCCAGAGGGGGCAGAATATACTTTAAAATTAATTGGGCCCCAGGAAGTGACCCTTGCCCAAGGGGTCGCTTCCAATTTAAAAAAAAAAGAAATCCCTGGCTCTAGTGGGCTTTTCCGCCCCCCCTGGGTCCACAAACAGCCAAAAATCGGCCGATCTGTCCCCAGGGGGGCAGAAAAGTCTAAAATTATTTCTCCCCCTTAGGAAGCGACCCTTGCCCAAGGGGTCGCTTCCTTGCACACAAAAAAGAATCCCTGGTGTCTAGTGGGGCATTCCTGGTGCACGATCGCGACGCTGTGCGCGATCGTGCACCAGGAATGCCCTGCATTGAGACATCAGGGGAGAGCAACACGGTTTCCTCTCCCCGATGCCTCAAGGCATCCAGATTTAGCCCCCCCGCCCCACCGGAGCAACAAAAACTTACCCTCCCTCTGGACGCGCTGGAAAGAAATGATTTCCAGCGCGTCCAGCGCTTCCTGATGACGTCGGCGCGTGCTGTGTGCGCGGACGTCATGGGGAAGCGTGGGGGGGGTCGGGGGTGGCAGCGGAAACTCTTCCGCTGCCATCCCCCTCTGCGGGGGCAAGATCAATGCCCCAGGGGGGGAGCGCCAGCGCTTCCCCCAGGGGCTGTGCTCATGACGGAGCGGTTCCGTCGTAAGCACAGCCCAACCGATGCTCATGACAGAACCGCTCCGTCATGAGCATCGAAGGGGTTAAGATCCTCGACACTATACCACTGCTGACCAGTGCTAAAGTGCATGTGCTCTGTGCCTTAAATGTAATGGCATTTGATTTCTCAGCGATTGGCATATTTGATTTACTGTTAAGTCCCTCGTACAGTGCACTACATGTGCCCAGGGCCTGCAAATCAAATTCTACTTGTGGGCCTTTAGCACTGATTGTGACACCCACATAGGTGGCCCTTCAAACATGTCTCAGGCCTGCCACTGCAGAGCCTGTGTGTCAAGTTTTAAACTGCCATGTTGACCAGGCAAGTTCACCTATTTGCTAGGCCCAAACCTTCCCTTTTATTTCATGTAAGGCAACCCTAAGGTAGGCCTTAGGTAGCCCCGTTGGCAGGTTGCAGTGTACTTAAATGGTAGGACATGTGCTTTTTGAGTTTACATGTCCCAGGAGAGACAAAACTGCTAAATTTGTTTTTTGCTACAGCAATGCCTATCTCTCCCATAGGTTAGCATTGGAGCTGACTTATAACATTTTGCAAGTTTAACTTATAAATTGGGAGCAGATAGAAAATTAGAGTTTGGTGTCTCTGGACTCACAATTTAAAAACACATCTTTTAGTGAATTTAGTTTTTAAATTGCAGGTCAGAAAAGGCTGCTTTTACAAAGTTGGCATTTTCTTACTTTAACCTTTCTGTGCCTCTGCTTGTACCTAGAATAAAACTAGGTCAGGGTGACAGTTGGGCTTCGGGAATTCACTCGAGACAGTCACACACTAAGGGAGCTGAGGAGTGCCCTGCATATCCTGAAAACCCATCACCAGGCTGATGACTCTTTCTGAGCTAGAGTGGTGGGAGGAGTTGACACTTGCATCTGAATAGGGCGGTGCCTGTCCCCCAACAAAGAGCTGCATACCCCCTGCAGTGTGTCTGAAGCAAGGGCCAGGAAGGGCAGGGTCATGTGCATGACAAAGATCTTTCTTTGAAGTCTCCCGACCTCAAAAGCCAACATGGGTATAACTGCTAGCCCTATGACACCATGTGCTCAGAACACTTCTGGACTGAGGACATTTTGCCATGAAGAAGAGCTGTGGTGCTGCCAGGAGGGACTGCAACTTTTCTACTTGCTTTGTTATGTTGGCCTGCTGCTTCTTGCCTGGGAGACAAAGGACTGGACTTTACTCTCTACATCCTGCTTTCTAAAGTTTCTCCAAGGGCTTGACTGAGCTAGCCTCCTGTTGCTCAAGTCTCAGGCACAACAAAGACTTCACCTTGCTACCAGCATCTGGGCTCCTCTGCTGTGAGTCCTGTCTGCCAAGTGGTGCCAAATCCAGTCCTGGGCCCTTGGAAGTGAATTTGGTGCTGCAACCGAGAAACCGATGCATTGACTCCAAAGCTTTGGTTCAGAACTGACGCATCCCTGTGAAATAGCCGCATCGCCTCTGCCTGCACCGAAGCTGGGGTCACTGCTCATTGAGTTCGCAACACCTTGGCATTCAATGCAGCCCCGACTTTGCCAACGCATTGCCACTGCCTGCACCAAAGTATTGGTCACCGCTCGCAGAGTGCACAATGAACCAACTTTGACGTCCAATGCAGCTCTTACTATGCTGCAGCTCCTTCGAAGAATCACCACTGCGTGAGTCTTGCACAATTGTAATTGTATTGTATTGTAATTGCATTTTTATAGCGCTTACTACCCCTGACGAGGGGTCGAAGCGCTTTTTCGGCGAGTACCACGCTACTCCGGAACCCATAAAGGATTAGTGTTGAATTAGTATAGTGAAATATGAAAGTGATTTAAGTGGTGGATATGTTAGTCAATTATTTGGATTCAGAAGGATAGCGGAGGGATAGAAGAGGGGAAAAAAAGGATTGCATTTATATAGTGCTTGATACTCCTGATGGGGTGTTGAAGCGCTTTTTTGGCGAGTGGCACGCTACTCCAGAACCCATAAAGGATTAGTGTTGAAAATTAGTATAGTGAAATATGAAAGTAATTTGAGTGGTGGATATGTTATTCAGTTATTTGGATAGAGTAGGGTAGCGGCGGGATAGAAGAGGGAAAAGCGGTTTGCATTTATATAGCGCTTGGTACCCCTGATGGGGTTTTGAAGCGCTTTTTTGGCGAGTAGCACGCTACTCCGGAACCCATTAGGATTAGTGTTGAATTAGTATAGTGACATTTGAAAGTAATTTGAGTGGTGGATATGTTAGTCAGTTATTTGGATTGAGAAGGGTTGGGGAGGGATAGAAAAGGGAAAAAGGTTTGCATTTATATAGCGCTTGTTACCCCTGATGGGGTGTTGATGTGCTTTATTGGCGAGTAGCACGCTACTCGGGAACCCATAAAGGATTAGTGGTGAATTAGTATAGTGAAATATGAGAAGTGAACATATTAGTCTGTTATTTTGATTGAAAAGGATAATGGAGGGATAGAAGAGTGAAGGATTTAGACTTTTGTTTTTTGGAGGTCATAGTAGTAGGAAGAGGCTTTGGGATGAGTAAAAAGGGATGTGGAGGGGAAGAGTCAGAGGGAACAGTTTAGAAAGGCATGTTTTGGGGGATCGGTATAGTAAAAGAGGTATCAGATGATGCAAGGAGGGGTAGAGTATGGGAGAGTGTAGAAAGGGTTATTTTGGGGATCATAGTGGTATGGGGTTTGGGATAAATGAGAGAGTGGATGTAGAGGATATATTGATAGAGGTATAGGCTGAGAAATAGGGTAGTGCATTGGAAAGAGAAGTAGAAAGAAGTTTGAGATGAGTCAGAAAGTTGGGGTAGAAGATATATTGAGAGAAATATAGGATGAGAAATAGGATAGTGTATTGGATATGCTGAAATGGAAGAAAGTGATAAATATATAGATCCATAAGTACATGGAAAGTATATAGATGCATAAAGGAGGTAGGTATATGTAGATTAAAGATATTGATAAAGGTATAGGATGAGAAATAGGGTAGTGCATTGGATATGCTTTTTTAGGAGAAAAGTAATAAATATATAGATCCAAGTACATGGAAGGTATATAGATGCATAAAGGAAGTAAAAAGATGCATTAGATAAACTCTGGTTTTCAAGTGTTACTGTACTTTAAAAATGTATTTGTATTTATTTTTTAACAACATAATTATTCTACATGTTTATACAAAGCAATACACAAATATAGGTACATTCTATAGTAAAATAAATGCGTATATACAGAGGGATATGCTGTAAATTTCTGTTTGCGTATGGTGCTTGTGTGGGGAAGAGCCAATTCTTGAGTAGTTTTCTGAAGATAAGGTGGTTGTCCGTGGATCTTATGTTGGGGGTATAGAGTGCCATGGTTTGGCTGCTTGAACAGAGAAGGATGTGCCACCCATGTTTTTTTTTCTTGTATCTTGGGATTTGGAGGCGAGGTGCCACTTTAGAGCGGAGGTTCCTTTGTTGAATGTGTTTGGTGATTTTATTCCTTTTTTTAAATTTTATATTTTTTTATTTTACATTTTTATTAAACACAAAATTATATAACAAATTAAAACATGAGGGTTGATCATATCTTCTAAATAAACAAGAAAAGGAGCAAACAAAAAGGAAACAATTTCATCCTACTTCACAAAGCAGTTAAGAGAGGTACATAAAAAATCTCAATATCCAACAAACTTTACAGGCTACAGAGAATAAAAATAACAGCCCCTGCCCACAAAATCAAATAAATTCAGGGAGAAGCGATGCATATCCTTACTACAGCCATAGCCAGAAAAAGAAAACGATAAGATGGATCTTGCGCTCCATTACTATTAACCCCGAGAAGTATCAAAGCCGGGGTTAACTTAGCTTTCATGCCCAGTATCAAATCTAAAAATTTCTCAATAGATTTTATTAAGGTTTCAAGATGCGGACAGGACGCAAACATATGGGCTAGATCTGCATCCAGCGAATCGCACCGAGGGCATCTAATTCCAACCTGCCCCCCCAATTGTGCTATCCTCGCAGGGGTATAATAAAGTGCAAAAATGGTCTTATAATGCTGAGCTTGAAGCCCTGCCGAGCACACAACCGTCTGACCCAGTTCTAAAGAGTCAAGAAACTTCTCTGGTTCTACACCCACCCGTTCTGCCCATTTTTCCCCATGTTTTTCCAGATCATCTTGCTTAAGTAAAACTAATTCAGCATATATTATCTTTATGGTGCAATTTCTGCCACCTCTGATAGCATCAATGACTTTGTCAAAGCCATTGACCCCTCCCACCTTCTTGCTAAAAAAGCTTCGTAGCTGCAAGTATTTAAAAAAAATTACTCCTTTCAAGGCCATTCTCGGCCTGAATATAATTAAATTGTCGGATTCCCTCCTTCGATATTATGTCCCCAGCCTTCCGCACACCTCGCCTCTCCCACTCTGCCATGGATACATCAGAAAAAATTCCTGGAAGCGTAGGATTTTTATACAACTGAATGTAACAATTAATCCTCCCAAGGCCCATCTTCTTTTTAATTGCAGCCCAGATTTTAAAAGCTGCCAACAAAGTCTTAAATTTGGATTTCTTATAATAACTAGGCTCGCTAAGTTTCATAAAGCAGTTCATTGCTTGTTCACCAAGCAGTAGCTCATACACATCCGGAAGCCTTGCTCCGACCCAAGGACCAGTAAGACACCCACCAAACAAACAACTCATATATTGGAGAGCCGCCGCCCAATAATAGATTTTAAAATCGGGGACGGCGAAGCCACCTCTTTCCCTAGGCAGAGACATAAACCTAAGCGCCCTCCTGGTTTTCCCATGCGCCCAGATAAACCGATTTACCATATTCTCCAGTGCGGCAAACCAATGTTTTTCAAATTCTAAAGGAATTGCCCGGAATAAGTAAAGTATCTTAGGTAAAAACACCATCTTTACAACATTGCAGCGGCCCACTAGTGACATATGTAGGTTATTAAATCTATCAAAATCGAATTTTGCCTTCCCAATTACTGGCTCTATGTTTCTAGCCACTAGCTTCCCTAGTTCTGGCGTGATATCAATGCCCAGATATACAGCCGATTCGGTTACTCGCGGATCCTCCAAGTCCACCTTCCTGTTCTTAATTATCTGGGTTTTTTGTTTATTTAAGAAGGCATACCCAGAGAATCTACCAAAATCATGTGCGACCAACTCGACTGCAGCTAATGCCGTGAAGGGATTCGCAGTAACGATGGCAACATCGTCGGCGTAAGCCAATACCTTTGTATCCAGCCCCTGACAGACAATAGGCTTAATTCCATTATTAGCCTCTAATAACCGTATTAGGGGATCTATGTAGATGGCAAAAAGGAGAGGAGAGCATGGGCAGCCCTGCCTTGTCCCGCGCTTAATAAAAAAAGGTGCGGTATAGCCCCTATTCAATCTTGACTGAGCTGTAGGTGCTCTATACAGAGCCTGAATAGCTTCAATAAATCCTCTCCCGATGCCAAACCACCTCAGAGACTCCCAAAGGAAGTCCCAGGAGACCCTATCAAATGCCTTTTCAGCATCCAAAAGCATAACAGCCATAGGGTCCCCTGAGACCTCGATTGCATCAAATAGTTATTACCCGACGGATGTGCTGCATAGTTCCCCTCCCAGGTATAAACCCATGCTGACAAGGATGAATTGTTTTCCCAATAATATGATTTAATCTTGTGGCCATAGCTTTAGAAAAGATTTTGACGTCACTATTCATAAGAGTTATGGGTCTATATGACCCAGGTTCTCTAGGTGCCTTACCCTTTTTCAAAAAAATAATATCTGCTCCTGCCCATGACTCAGGAACAGAACCACCCTTTTGAGCTTGGCAAATAATATCAATCAAATCAGGTCCAATTATATAAAGAAAAGTTTTGTAAAATTCTAGAGGGATCTGATCCGGGCCCGCAGCCTTACCAGAAGGTAGACTGCCCAGGGTACCAAAGGTCTCATCCTGGGTAAGCACGACCTCAAGCGTCTCAATGTCTTCAGGGTCAATACTCTGCGACGGAATTCTACTTAAATACTCCTGAATTGAGCTCAGCTCCATTGGGGGTTCCTCACTATATAAGCGCTGATAGAATTGACGGAACACTTCCCGAATCCCGGATGAGTATCATTAATAATTTCAGGTATCTCCCCTATTGTGCTCTTTTGTCTCGGTCTGACTGCAAGGGTATGCCCCACCCGCTCACGAAATTCGTAGCAATGCTCTCTTTTTGCCAGGAAGCTTTCCGCTGCCTTAACAGCCATCCGATCTCCAGCATCGGCCTTAACTAAGGCCAACCGGAGCAATATATCGTCGATCGATTTACTCATATTAATAGCTATGGCGAGCTCCTCCTCTATCCTGATCAGAGTTTTACTGAGTGCCTCCTCTTGTTGTGTCGCCTTTTTCTGCCGGTGCAAGCTGTAGCTTAATGTCTCAACTCTTACCACCGCCTTAAACGCGTCTCAGACTATCCCTATACGAGCAGTCTCCCTGTTGATATCCCAGAACTCCTTAATCCATCTTTTCATGTGGAGCACATATTCTGGGTCTTTTAAAAGCCCCCTTTCGAAAGTCCAAACCCACTCGGGCCTTACCCCCCCTGTAAATGCAACTGTGAGAACTAAGGGATTATGGTCTGAGAGTATCCGGGGGTATTTCTCTATCCTTAACCTTGAAATGATAAGATGTGATACAAAAAAATAATCAAGTCGAAAAACCGCCTTATGGGGAGCAGAAAAAAACGTACTCCCAGGATCTTCGGGCTTTAAATAGGCCCACACATCGGTAAGTCCATTATTCCTCACTAAGTTCGTAAGAGCTTTAAAAACCCTCCTTTTTCGACCAGAATATCCACTTCCCGGTTTACCCCACAGGCCACCCATCCCATTAATGTTAAAATCCCCACAGATTATTACAGGAGTGGGCCACATTGCAAGCTCAGTATCCAAAAATTCCAAAACCTCAGGATCATCGCAGGTCGAACCATAAACTGAGCAAATTGTAAAGATTTCCCCACCCCATGAGCATTCTACCAAGACCCAGCGGCCCCAACTATCAGACAATTTTCTTTTAAATGTTATATCCCTCCGCCGGGTAAGGATAGTGACCCCTCTTGTCCGAGTGCCTGGCTTGGTGTTAACCATGAGCTTATATCCAAGCTGTTCCAGGATATTACCTCTGGTACCCTCTATGTGGGTCTCTTGAATGCATAATATATCAATTCTCAGCGTTTTAAGTAAGATAGCGGCTTTTTGTCTTTTCCCTTGATCATTTAGTCCGAAAACAGTAATCGAAGCAATTCGAAGACTCATTATCCCGTATTAAACACAGTTCCTTCTATGAATAAACCTGATTGCTTTTTTAATTCAGTACAAACAAATCTGGCAAAGTTACCAAAACTCAGATGCTTCCCATTCCGATGACTGTTTACCAAAATTTCCCCTCATGTAGTAAACAATACCGTACTGTGCCCTTACCCCCCTCAACCCCCCTAGCCCCCCCCTGTGGGAAGACCACCCGCCACCCCCACCCCCCCCAGTAACCCTTACAGGCAGATAGGTCCAACATGACCTATGTATGGCAGCCGATCTCACATCTCAGGTCGCCGCTATCTCCCCCCACCGAAGCTCAAAGCACCCAGCCATCCCTCACCCAACTATTATTTTAATCTAAACATGTGAATAAAAAATGGGGGTTTTAACCAGCCTAATTTTTATCTGGTCATCACGTTACCACATCCCAGATCCCCCATTTTAAAGGGAAAAAAAACTAAATACAAATTCCATTTCAGCAGTGATCAATCAGCAGTTGAACCCCCCTGCGCCAAGCGACCGGCGCCACCCCTCCCTTTAGCATCCTTCAATTCTGTCAGAAATTCTTGCGCCTTAATTTCAGAAAAAAACATTTGCACCCTCCCATTTTGGATGACCTTAAGCCGAGCAGGAAATAGCAAATACGCCTCACAACCCATCCCCTGAAAGGGAGTTATCAGCTGCCGAAGTCTCCATCTCCGCTCCACCGTGGCATGACAGAAGTCCGGACGGGCGAAAAAGGTATGCCCCTCGAAGGTCCGTTTAGAGTCTGGCCTAGCTCTGTCGATTATGGCCTGTCTAAGGAGAACATTTCCAATATAAATTAGAATTGCTCTGGGTCGCTCCCTTTGGCTAGCTGCATTGACTTTCCTCTGCGTCAATGGAAAGCGGTGCGCCCGCTGAACCTCCGCATCCCAATTCCAGTGGGCAAGATCAGGAAAGGCGCCCTTTAGCAAAGTAACAACAAAAGACACTATATTTTCCCCTTCAGCCTTTTCTGCCAGACCTTAAAGCCGCACATTGTTTCTGCGTTGCCTGTTTTCAAAGTCTTCAAGCTTCCAACACATATCCATGGATTGTTTTTCCTGAGATTCCTTAAACACCTGTAGTTTTGAAACCTCATCCTCCAGGACAGCAGTCCTATCTTCCACATGGGTAACCCTTTCCGCCATATCGGTGCATAGTTTATTTACTTTGCCCTTAGAGCCCTGCAGTTTTTTGGTTGCTTGAAGCGATCTTCGACTCTCCAATTTTGCCTCCCCCTGCATCTGTTTAAGAGTAGAATACAATAGCTCTAATGAGGGTGGAGCAGCAGGTTCAGAACCAATAGATCCTCCTTGTGCAACAGTCTGTAAATCACTTCCATAGATCATATTTGTGGCAGAGTAGTCCCATTCGAGCTTACAAGCTGTAGCTAAAACAGATTTGGCAGATCTAACGCTGGATCTTGGAGCTTGCCGTTTCGAAGCAGAGGACCTATTACGATGCGTTTTTTGTGTGGTGGAGCATTCCCCAGAGTCTGTCTCCTCAGAAGTATTCAAATCACTAGGCACTGGGGAATCAGAGTCGTCGTTAAGTGAATAAAACTTGTCCCCCTCCGGGGATCCCAGGGGCGTTTTAGACCATAGTGGAATCAGAGTTTGACCTACAGAATTATCCTGGGATATGTCCCTCTGGGGAGCCTCAGTAATAGTGACTGGGATGTTTTTGCCCATATTGTCTATCTGGCAAATATTAACAGTTTCCATAGTGATAGCTGGGCTGCTATCACCTGTCCAAATCGATACTCCATTGCCGTTCACTGTAACGGACCGAGCATCAAATTCCACAGAGTTTAAGTTTCTATCTGCACTCATAGTCTCATCCAGTGGCTCTGGTGAGGACAGCACCGATGGCTGGGTAACCGCTTCAGGATCCCGACTCACATGCACGCCCTGCTCCAGTCCGGATTGTTCATGCATCTCAGCCCCGGACTCAGTCAGGGTCGAAGGTAGAGCTGAGCTTGACTCCGCTGCGGGACCCAGCGTTGCAGCGCCTGTCAAGCTGGGGGCGTTCAGTTTTTCACCGCCGGGGGAGTTGGAGGAAGCTGAAACTGACATGAAGGCTTCCATGACAGTTGGCTGCCGCAGAGAGCCCTCTGCCGCCGCAACACGAAGCCGGGTCCCTCTGGCTACGCCAGCATTATGTACCTTGCTCTTGCTCTCATCAACTCTTTTCAAAGGGGCCCCACACCGAGGTTGATTCGGACCCCGCGCAGCGGGGGCCGTGGTACGAGAGGCACCCACAGTCTCCGTCGAAGGGTCCTTGGAGGTCTCCTTCGCAGTCTTGCTCACTTTGGGGGCCATAGCCTGCCGATTCCTCAAGCGGCACTTCTGGAGGGGCTGTAATTTCGGAGGCGCCGCAACTATCAGCACAGGGCTCCGAGATACCAGCTGTAGGGCCATAGACAATCTCCTGAATCTCCGCAGCCAGCCGTGACCTCCGAGACCCAGCAGCCTGACCAGCAAATCAAACAGGTAAGTGCTAGAAAGCATTGCGTTTTATTTTCTGCTTATCTTTCAGTGCTTCAGGGGGAGAGGGATTGCAGCGACTCTCATTGAGGTCAGTCAGCAGCCATCTTGCTCTCCCGGTGATTTTATTCCTGATGAAGAGCTGTCCCATTCCATGTATTGCTTTGTGGGTGATACAAAGCAGCTTGAACGTGGATCTTCTGGCAACCGGTAACCAATGCAGGGATTTCAAGGCAGGTGAGATGTGGTCTTGCGGTTTTATATGCAAGAGTAGTCTGGCAGCCGAGTTCTAAATCCGTTGTAGTCTTTTCATGGTTGTTAAAGGTGATCCGTGGTAGAGGCTATTGACGTAATCGAGTTTGGACAGAACAAGGGAGATGATAGCTTGAACCTTGTGTGGAAATCCCAAATGGGGGAAAATTCATCGCAGAGTTTTTATAGTGACAAAGCTTGATCTTGCTAGTTTGTCCACTTGGGCATTCATCGATGGCTTGGAGTCCATGGTCATTCCGAGGTTTCTTACTTCCTTCAGTACTTTAGGCGGTGATCTCAGTTCATCAGGCCAGGCGGCAAGCGGGTCATAATGTTTCCAATCGCCACACGTGAGCATTTCAGTTTTAGAAGCATTCAATTTGAGATGGCTCCAAGTCATCCACTGATCCACGACTCTGAGACAACTGAAAATTGGAGAGTTTCCAATGTCTTTGGGGCATTCCAGTTGAAGGATTATTTGTGTGTCATCTGCATAGTTATAGCATGTGAGGTGAAATTGGTTGATCCGTACCGGTAATGACTTCATGTAGATGTTGAAAAGCATGGGCGAGATGATAGAGCCTTGAGGGACCCCTGCTTTTGTGGAGTATGGTTTGGACGAGAAAGGTGGGGTATGGATGACATTAGTTCAGTTTCGAAGGTAGGACGCGATCCAGTCTAGAGCAGTCCCCTCTATGCCGGCTTCATAGAGTCTTTGTTTCAGAGTGTCATGGTCAACCGTGTCAAAGGCAGCTGAGAGGTCCAAGAGGAGTAGCACAGCAACCCCGTTGCGGTCTACTGTGTTCTTCAGGCCATCCCAGATGGCACGGAGGGCATATTCTGTGCCTCTTCCCAGACGGAATCCTGTTTGGAAGTCTGAAAGTATGGCATTCTCTTCAATGAATTGTGACATCTGGGCGAACGCTGCTCTTTCTATCAGTTTGCCTAGAAAAGGTCCATTTGTAATGGGTCTGTAGTTGTCAGGGTTCAGTGGGTCCAATTTTGTTTTCTTCAGTAAAGGGCGTATGTATGACTTTTTTAGATCTTCTGGAAATATTCCGGTAGTTAAGGAATTGTTGATGATTCTTCTTACTGGAGTGGCAGCAGAGGTTGTTAAAAGAATTGTCATGAAAGTTTGCAGTGGATACGGATCAGAAGGGCTGGCGGCAGGCCTGCTTGCTTTGACCAGGTCCATAAATTTATTGTGTGAGATGTGTTGGAGGGAACTGAGAGGCTGACATAGAGTTTTGTAAAAGGGTTAGTGCTGGTGCTTTGTTTCTGTTTTAAGTACGAGTCCAACGTGTCTGCTTTGTCTGTGTAATGATTTGCCAGTTTGTCTGTGAAATCTTGTCTGGCGGCAAGGAGCCAGGATGGCACGGGCAGAGCTTTTGTCAGGCCCGGCAAGTGCCAGGAATCACAGGTTAGTTAGACTAACACAGATCGTAAATCATTCCTGCCCCCTCCCACAGGGCCATTTTGTCACGCAGAGTACCTCTGAGCTCAGCAGGCCCCTGCGGTGCAAGGGACACCATTCAGGGCTCCCCCTCATCCTCCAGGGCCCCCATTCCGCCCAAGGCAAATGGACATCTTGAACTATGGTAGGCTGGGGGGATTCGGGAGGTCACCTCTTCATATTCTGCAGGGGCGGCCCCCTTAGAGGCAATGATTCGTGCAGTGCCACTAACTAGTTATTCCACATTGTGCTCATGCACTCTGATAATTGCCATTTGGGTGCTGCCAGTGCCTGCTGATCAAAAAGAACAAATGATGGACGGAATGCAGAACCAATCAAACATCCACAGCCAGTCACAGATCTGGATTCAATCCATCAGTTTCCTTGCCCACCATGGCACCCCAGCCTGGACCAGCCTCATGCAAATCAATGCATCACCAACATCTATGGTGCACTGTTCTGACCCTGACGCATCACCTCCTCTGCCCAATGCATCTTGCCCAAGTGGGAAAGCTCAACGACCCTGCACCACCTTAAAGAACTGATGCATTAACTGCATCTGCAATGCCTCAGCTTCTGTGAGCCATGCATCGTGTTTGATTTCCAAAGCTTTCAAGGTACTGTAAGGGGGTCTGTATGATTCCTGTATCCAGCCCATGCTCCATTGTAGTCGGACTGAACTTTTGGATTTTTTCTCGGTCAGGTGCAACCAGATAGCCCCAGTTGGAGCTATTGACTTTAAGCATTGCATTTTGATTTAATCTTTAAAAATTCAAAGGTATGTTGGATTTTTGACGTTTTGAACTTGTTTTTCTCAGATAAATATTGGCTATTTTTCAAAACTAGTGTAGAGGGGTTCTCACTGTATTACTGTGTGTGTGCACAAATACTTTACACATTGGCTATTTAGTTTAACCTGACTGCTCTGCACCAAGCTTACAGAAGGTGAGCACAGGTAAACTTTTAGCGTGTACTATACTTACCCTGACTAGATTGTGGGTCCTTACTTGGACAGGGTGCATACCTCTGCCAACTAGAGACCCCATTTCTAACATTGGCGGCAGTGGTGGGATAGGACTTGTATTTGTGCTTTACACACAGTTATTGGTGTACACTACTTCCATTTCCCAGACCACACAGTACTGCATACTATTTTTTCTTCTCTTTTTGCAATTTTTTCGAGTTTTGACAACAGCCATGTCTCTATCTGGAGAGCCAATAGTTGTGCCTGCAGCAGTGGAGTTTGAGCAGGACAAGCGTCAGTTTGGAATTGGCGCATCCCTCTGAATTCGACACATCATCACTGTCTGCACAGAAGCTGGGGTCACCTCTTGCTGAGTGTGCAAAGCACCAACCTAAACGTTCAGTGCAGCCTCGACTTGTTCGCCTTGCCGCTGCCTGCACCAAAGTCTTGGTCACCGCTCGCAGAGTGCATGATGCACTGACCTCAACATTCAATGCAGCCCTGAATTTCCGCAACGCCTTCGAAGAATCGCCACTGCATGAGTCTCACACAACACATCACTGAAGTCCGTGGTGCACAGTCCTGACTCAGACGCCATCCCTGCTCTGTGTGGCTTTCGACCGACGCATCGCCTGTGGCTCAGCGATTCGACTTTGATGCCACAGAATAGACGATTTGCGCCCTCAACATCACTACTTCGTCACCTTACGGAATCAGCGCTTTATCCCCTCTGCTCAATGCATCATCCCAAAGCAGGAAAGCTCAATGACCCTGAACCGCCTTAAGGGACCAATGCATCACCTGTATCCATGACGCCTCTCCTCCTCTGTGCCACGCATCATCTTTTATTTCCTACGCATCCAAGGTACTGTAAGGGGGTCTGCGTGATTCCTGTATCCGGCCTGCGCTTCATCACTGTCGGACTGAACCTTTGGATTTGTCCCTGACAGACATAACTAGATAGCCCCAGTTGGAGCTATTGGCTTCTAAGCACTACAATTTGATTTAATCTTTAAAAATTCATATCTTGACTTGTATGTGTTGAATTTTTGTCATTTAGGTCTTATTTTACTCAGATAAATATTGGCTACTTTTCTAAACTGGTGTGGAGTACTTTTTTGGTGTTTTCACTGTTACTTTGTGTGTGTGTGTGTGTGCACACATACTTTTCACATTGCCTCCTTTGTTTAGCCTGACTGCTCTGTGCCAAGCTTCCAGAGGGTGAGCACAGGTAAACATTTAGTGAATACTTCACTTATCCTGACTAGAATGTGGGTCCCTACTTGGACAGGGTGCATACCTCTGCTAATTAGAGACCCCATTTCTAACAGCAAGTTACTGAGTTTAAACTGTATGAAACTTGAATTTTACATAAGGGGGATTCACAAGAAATAAATATCCAGGGACTATGAAGGCAATGCCCCATACATCAGTGCTTAAAATGGAAACAGAAAATGGCGGGTACTCACTATACTAGAACAACTGTAAGTTGCTTGGACGTAGTGGTATTCCCCTTCAGATTAAAGAAGTGCAGGGACTCGATTGCTCAGAGTAAAAGCGCTTTAAAGCACAGCCATGCATATGTCAGCTTGTGCTTTTGATATAACTTGCTTTTTTCTGATAGCACTTCATACCATAGTTTAAACGTTTCTAAGAGCTATTAATCATAAGTGTTACTTTTATATTTGCAATCCGATAAAAATATGTTAAGGATTTTTAAAATAAAAAAATGAGCAAAAAAATTGTGCAGATTGGGGATAAACAGGATTATTTCAGACTTCTACAAAACATAGCCAGCCCAGTGAAGTTGTGAGCAAAGGGGATTTTGGGAATGGTGTTAATCTGTAACACTCAATTGATTTCTCTCTTTCAAGCATCAAACAATTTGGCCATGCTTCATCTTGGCAAAGGTTTTTCGATACAGCTCACTAGGTGTGGTGCAATAGTTGTCAATAGTCATAGCAAGGTTATTTTTTCTGGCACGAGCTGGGTAAAACGAATATTTTGATGAGAGCACAGGTTTGGTTTGTGACTGGTGTCAAAGCAGTAGCCACTTGGTAAGAGCAAGGGATGCATAGATAATGTGTTTTTTTTTGGTTAAATTATTTTTTATTTAAGATTAAGAGTAATAAACAATACAATTGTCAAAGTATAACGATTAGATAAGTACAAAGTCAACAGACTTATTTAGTCGATAAATCCCTTAAGAAATCAAGAAGATATGTAATACAAATAAAACAATGGGAAATAGTAAAATTAACCAATTATATTTATCTATATTTTATATATTCGTTATAGAAACAGAAAAAGAGAAAAGAGAAAAGGATGGAAAAAGAAGAGAAAAGAAAGAAAAGAGATAGAAAGGTATCTATAAAGTTTAGGAAAATGATGAGTATGAAGACAAAAAAGTAGTGAAAGGTAGCCAAAGCAAATCAGATTATTTTTTTTGCGATATCGAATAAAATGAAACAGTAGATATTCTATGTTCATCACAAATAAGATTCCACCAGGTTAACATACATATTTTAGAGTTATCTTTCCAACAAGTTAGTATAACTTTAAAAACAAGTGCAATAAAGAGATACAAAAGTACAGGTTTTGAAGGAAGGTTGTTAAAATCAGCAGATATGGTCCCAAGGACAGCATTTTGAGTAGATAATGGAACATTACATGTAAATATCATTAAACACTTTGACCAAATAGTTTTCCAAAATTCAGTCACTTTAGGACAGTGATAAAATAGATGGATCAAAGTACCATCAGAGGAAAGGTAGGACCAGCATAAGGGAGAGGTCGAGGAATCAATTTTATGAAGGAGGGAAGGAGTAATAACAGCTCTCTTATATACAAAAAATAGAGATTGAGTAACATTTGCAGCTTTAGAGGTACTGAAGATTTTACACCACAATTAATCCCATTGGTGAACAGATAATGATAGAGAGAGGTCCGTCTCTCATAGTAGTTCAATAGGGGATTTATTTCTCGTAGGGGAGGATAGAAATTTGTATATGAGGGATGCTTTGGTGATGGAATCATAAGTAATATGGTATGATGGTGTCAAAGGAGTAAATGGGATAGAATCCGGAGAGAAATTATTGGTTGATAAAAAGATTGGAGCACAGGTGACAATTGATTATATTGTTTTAAGGAGGAAGCAGGTAGTGCGTATGGTTTTGGAATTGAGCAAAAGATAGAATGGAATTTTGAGAAACCAAGTGATAAACATAAAAAATACCCTTTTCCTTCCAATGTTTGAAAAAAAATGATTTATGACGAAATTTATTAAATTTATTGTACCAAATAGAGGATGCGAGGAAGGGTTGAAAAAAATCAGATCACTGGGTAAATATTGTATGCAACAAATGTTGGGAGTACTTTAAAATTGGATTTTTGGATATGAATGTGCAATTAGACATGAAAACAACATCATAAAATGAAAAGTCATGTAGTAAAGAGCATTCAAAATTAATCCATTGTGGTATAGGAGAATCACAATAATCATTGGTCATAGCATAAAATTGTCAAATTAAAAAGGCAGTATGATATACCTTAAAGTTAGGAAATCGGACACCGCCTTCAGTCTTTTGTCGAATTAATGTGGATAATGCAATATGGGCGTGTTTGTTATTCCAAAGGAACTGAATACAAATAGAAGTAATTTGGGAAAAATAATAATTAGGAATTTCAAAAGGTAACATCGAGAGCATAAAAAGAACATGATGGACAATCATCATTTTAATGGTGTCTAATTTACTCCATCAAGACAAATAAATAGGGGACCAGGTAGAGAAAATATTCTGAAGTTTAAGTTTTAGGGCATTAAAATTATGAGCGAGTGTATCAGAAATAGTGGAAGAAAACCAGACACCCAAGTACTTAAATTTAGAAGGACACCATGCAAAGTTAATATTATCAAACATGTAACGATAGCAGGAGTAGTTTAAAGGTAAAATCTCAGTTTTAGAAAAGTTTAATTTGTAACCAGAAATACTAGAGTATAACTCAATCTATTGCAAAAAGGGTCCCAGGGAAGTAAGAGGGTTAGACATATAAACCAAAATATCTGTATTAGCAGTGAGTTTAATTTCTAAGGAGTCGTGTTTAAAACCAGATATAAGGGTATACCTCATATACGTTCAAGGAAGGGTTCCAAACAAAGAAGAAAAAGCAAAGGTGAAAGAGGAGAACCCTGTCTAGTGCCTCTATGCAAATTAAAGTAAGGGGAAAAATGACCATTAACAAAAACACAGGCACGTGGTTCAGCATAAAGTAATTTGATAAGGGATATAAACTTTGGACCAAAGCCAAACCAGTGGAGAGTAGTAAACATAAATTGCCGATTTATACGATCAAAAGCTTTTTCAGCATCAAGTGAGAGAGCAGCAAGAGGAGCTGGATATTTTTTCCCAAAGGTAAGGACATTAGAAAACATTCTAGCATTATCGGACGCAAGTCTGCCCCTAGCAAAACCAACCTGATCAGGCTTAACAAGAAGGGGGACAACAATTTCCAAACGGGATGCCAGAATTTTAGCAAACATTTTACAATTATAGTTAATTAACCTAATTGGACGATAGTTTTAACAAAGGGTAGGATCCTTATCTGGTTTAGGGATAACAACCATAAGGGCATCTAAAAAGGAGCCAGTGGCTTTAGAGTTAAGCAAGAAAGAATGAAAAAGTTCAAGTAATTTAGGAGCGAAAATAGAGGAAAAGGAAGAAATAAGCTCAACAGAAAAACCATCCGGACCAGGAGCTTTGGCTTTTTTTAAGACTTAATAGCATCAATAATTTCCTGAAAAGCAATGTCTTTTTCTAGAGTTCAGAGATTATCCAGAATAGAAGGAGGATTATGGAGGTCATGAAAAAAAGTTTTAACATCGCATTCAGAAGGATTAGTATCCTCTGTATATAATAGTTCATAATAGGATAGGAAAGCATAAATAATATCAGAGTCAAAAGTTATTATATTGTTGCTGCGTTCATCACGAAATAGACCAATATTTTCCCGTTCCAATTTGATTTTTAAATATTGGCTAACATTCTACCAGCTTTGTTTTGGACTCCATGGAATTTAGATTTAATTTTAAGGAGGACGTTGCAAGCGTCAACCATAACAAGTTTTTAAGGGCAGGCTTAGCTTTAATCAGTTCCTGTAAGTTAAAGGAGGATTTGGAGGTGAAATAAGTATGCTCAAGAACTTTAATGTGTTGGAGAGACGAGAGGTATTCAGAATTTAATATTTTTATCTTTTTAGCAGAGTAAGCAATAGTGAAGGCCCTAAAAGAGGCTTTAAAATCTTCCCAATTATTATGAACTGAAGTATCTTTAGGTTAATTGAATTGAAAAAACTCATTAATAAAGGAAGTCGCTTCCAAAAAAAGGTTGGTCTGATATTAAGGAATTATTAAATTGCCAACGTCCCTGCTTAGAAGTATTAGAAGATAGGTCAAAAGAAGATAAAGCAGGGGAAAGATCAGAAATAAAAATAGAACCAATTTCTGATGATTGACTAGAGGGGAGTAATGATTTAGGGACAAAATATAATCAATTCGAGACATAGTGTGATGTACATTGAAAAAAATGGGAATTCATATATATCTGGGTTACAGGTTTTCCATACATCAAAGAATGGAAGAGAAGTAATGGCAGATTGAAAAGCTTTATGAGATTTATCATGTTTAAATTTGTAATTAGATTTTCTATCAGTAAACGGGTCTAACCAGTCATTAAAATCACCAGCAACAATCATATTGGGATTAGAAATAGAAGATAGCTTTAATTGAACATTCTGCCAAAACTCAGGATCAGATTTAACAGGGCCATAAATGTTAAAGAGAGTAACTTGTTTTTGAAATATAATAGCATCAACCAAAACCCATCGTCCATTCGTATCACATTCAGTTGATAAGATCTGCATATTCAATGATTTGTGGCATAAAATGGCTACACCAACTTTACGATTAACAGCAGGAGAAAATATAACCTGACCAACCCATTGAAGTTTAAGTTTTTCAATATCATTACAATGCATCTCCTGCAATAAAGCAACATGTGCGTTAAGCTTTGAAAGGTGAGTAAGTACTTTTTGATGTTTGATGGGATGACCCAGACCATGAACATTCCACGAGACAACATTAATCATGTTGTGGAGTGAGGGTAAGGATACAGGAACACGTACAACGGGCTGCAAAAGCATTAAGATAGACAAAAAGACACAATTTATCAACAACTAAATAACATAAAGAAACATTCTTTGGAAAGAAAAGGATAGAGTAAACACTCCTCCAAATATAAGAGGAATAGAAAGAGGAAACAAGAAGAAAGAAAAAGAAAATTGAATAAGAGAGCGAAAGAAAAGAAGGAAAGAGAATAATAGAAAGAAAAATACAATACAGATCAAGGATAGAAATCCAGATCTGAAGTGAAGAGAATAAAGGGTAAACATAGGGCTTATTAGCGCCAAGAGCAACAGCAGAGAAGGAGAACACGAAAATATACAGAAAACAAAAATGAATAGCCATATACATAAAGAAATATATAATTGAGTTAAGAAAAAACATGCGTAGAGTTAAGAATACTTAGAGATATCAAGCATTAATCTCCATAGTGTGACTTGTAATATTTAGTAAAAAAGTTTTTAGTTTAGCTGGATCATCGGAAGATCGTGAGATGCCTTCATGTGTGATTTTACAAAGGCAGGGATGTAGACTGCCTTAACGAATGTTCAATTGTCTCATCCGGGGTCGAAGGGCTAAGAATTATTTTCGCCGAGCATTGGTTGCGCTGGAAATATCTTGAGAGATGAAAATGTTATGGCCAGACCATATAAGGCGATGTTTTACCTTAGCAGCTTTCAAGACATGCATCAAGTCAGTGAATTCCAGAAAGAGCATTAAGATGTCACGTGGTTTGGTGGAATGAGGTTGAACACGGCCCAAACGATGTGCTCGTTGAATATTATGAGGCGGTTTAGATTGAAAGTCAAGGAGATCAGGAAGAAACTTCTTTAGGAAGGTCAAAAGGCCAGGACCTTCAAGGTTCTCAGGAGGACCATAGAGGCGAAGCTTATTCCTTCTGTTTCGGTTTTCAAGGTCTTCGGTGTGTAGTTTGAGATTTTGAATTTCTTGTTCCAACATAGGTATTTTGGTAGCTAAGTCTTGAAGATCACCAACATGCTGTTTCAACTCAGACATCTTACCCTCCGTAACGATCTTCAACTTGTTGCAATTTTTCGTTAGTTGCACACATAAATGGTTGAAGACAACGTACCTCATCGAAAATAGAGTCTAAGATAGGATTCTGAGATGACAAAAAGGGAGAAGGAGGGTAATTTTTTGCTTTTTTTTGTTTTGTACCTGAATAAGATGGTTTGGAAGGTGAATGTAAATCATTGCCATCTTGATGTAATGAATTGAACGCCGCATACGTTTTTGAAGAGATCGAATCCTGCCCATGCACCAAAGAAGAGTATGATTTGAGCAAGTATAGAAGCGCAAACATTCAATGTAAATGATATAAGAAGAATTATTCGGAAAATGGTACCCTTATATCATATTGTCCTTATAGTTGCTGTATTTAATAGGAACTGGTAGGCATCATAGATCAGGACTACAGTGTACATCCAGCTATAAGTTAAGTAAAAATGAGATTTAGGCTGGATAAGAACAAAATAATTTCAGAACAGACATATTGAGGAGGCAGTCACTCGTGTGTGTAAAGGTAAAAATCACCACCACAGCAACAGGAGCTTAATAGCGTATCTCTAAACAGTTGTTTTGATTTGCGATGTTGCAGTTATCAGGTAAACCCTGGGAAGGTTGTACATCTTAAACGTGAGTGACGCGTCATAAAATGGCGGGGGCTCATTCTTGTGTGAGGTAAATCACCGCCACGGCACCAGGAACCAAAGAACGTATCTCCGTAAGGTTTCATCGGTATGCTGAGTTGCAGCAAGAATCAAGGAGCCGTGGACCTTGTCAAAAGGAGGAAGAAGGGCTCCAAAAAGTGAAGAAGCTCTGTGTCTGCACCGGAGCTTAGCAGTCCGCCGCCATCTTGCTTCGGGACAGAAGCCACGCCCCTGATAACGCAGTTTTAAATGAGTGTTTTACTGAATCACAGGGGTTGCACAGTGCACTGAAGTGCTCACAGTTTTAATAATGCTGGTGCACTAGTGAAATGCTGCACTGCTCATTAGAGGAGTATGTAGATCAGATTCAATGCTAATTGTATGAATACATTGAGCAATGACTGCTTGGAAAATACTCCCAGACTGCAGGTATGGAAAAGCGTCCCATAGAGACAGATAATCCCTAGAGGAAACTGAAACAAAGTCTACAAAGCAGACAGAGAAGTCCATACACCAGTTATATATTTAGAGCAGTAGAGACAATTACTCATTGGAAAAGGTAAGGAAACGAAGAAGCAAAGGAGTGCAGGGGACAGATAGGGCAGTTTACTCCTCTAGGTAGCATGTCTCTCTTTCCATTTCTTTCACTCCAAATAGGCGGGTTAATGGCGAAGATCACCAGTCAGTGCCCCCAGGAGAGTGAAAAAATGTACAACACCACAGAGGGAGATGCCTTATGGGCCAGTCTTTTGTACAGGAGCACAAAAACATGTAAAACAAGCAGCTTTGGAATCGACGAGATGGCGTGCCTGCACTCACTGAGAAGCAGAGCACCCCCGTCCCAGCAGCTCAAATCGGAGCACAGCAATTTTGCTTTTTGTAAAACACTTGTAGGTGTTTCACATAGTGAGAATATTTTTAAACAAATGTCTGAGACTTGTTAAAATTAAAATCTGCAGTCTTCATGCATAAATAATGGTGCTTAATTGTTTGCTATTAATTTTTTTCTTTGCTGTTGGTGCTTTACACATTAGAAAAGTGCCACATCCCTACATTCATAAACAATGAAATGGTCGATTTTGTGAAATTCCCTCCTGAATTAAGAAATGTCAAGAAAACACAAGGGTTGTCACCTCTCAGCTCAGTGCAGTACACCTTGACACCTTGGCAAAGATCAGCCATGATACCCATGACAGTGGCACCCTGAGACATCTACATCACAGACACGAAACAACCCAGTGACCAAATTAAAATAATTTTGAATGAGTGTGGCCATACCGTGCTTACTTTGAAGATCTCGAAATGACATTGTGCCACATGCTCGGCAACGGAGACAGCATCCGGTACTGAAATGAGTCCAGCCACTGGGACCCCGGCAATAGCAAAGACTTGGGCTTACCAAAGCCTGCCTCTGTTACTCTAGCAACTGATCTGCAGCACTGAAAGGACATTGCAGTTAGACAAACAAACTAAAAACTCCCAAAATGGGAGGAGCACCAGCATTTTGGTGTGCTGGAAAGCACATTCCAGCACCGCACAGAAAAAACAAAAACATGTTTCTACTTCGGGGATACGTTTTGAGGAGTATGGGGATCAACACAAACCATTGACACCGAAATAGTGTGAAAAGGGATGCTGTTTATTAAAACAGGTGCATGTCACAATTATAAACCTGACTGTAATCTTTTGCTTCACCAGCATTGCATCCAATAGAAATAGCATTGTCAATTTTTTCTCCACCGGTAAGCGAGCCCCCATCACCACCGAATCAATCTATGCCAAAGAATGACAGTATCGTACTTGGTCCAACTCTTCTCTGGTGCCAAAGGTACTCCCAGGTCACCCATGAACTCCTGGAAACTGTTCAACATCTGCTGTCAGTCTGCAGAACCGGGCTTTCCCACAAAGAAAAAATCATCAAGATAATGTGTCACCTGTGTATGCCCCGTACTCCAAGAGAAAACCCATTGGACAAACATGCTGAAACGCTCAAAACATAGACACAAGACATAGTGCAAACCATCAGAAGTGCTTTAGCCACATATCACTTGCCCTCAAATTGAATGCCCAGCAATTGGAAGTCATCAGGATGCACTGGGAGCAAGCAGAATGCCAACTTGATGTTGCTCTTGGCCATTAGTGCCCCTCTGCCTGCTCCCTCCACTATGGCCATTGTTACGTCCACTGAAGTATGTTACTGCTGCCTACTCCTCTGAAAAGAAATCATTAACCGAGCTGCCCTCAGGCTATTATAGGTGTTGGATAAGCCAAAACTGACCTTTTTTCTTTTTGGGCACCACCCCAATCGGAGACACAATTAAATCCACCACAGGCCAGTCATCAAAGGGGCCTGTCATTCTCCCCTCCTGTATCTCCTTCGACAACTTTTCCAGAACAACATGTTTTGCGGCACCAACTGCCTTAAAATTGCTCACCTAACTGCGCACTCAGAGACCTTGGTACCTCAAACAAAAACCTTGTTTGAATCCATCCTTCAGCAGGTTTGCATACTCTTCATGCCCATACAATGCCAACCAGAAATTAAAACGATCTAGCTTGATGGGCATAAAAGCTTTTTGCTCCAGATCTTTGTCGCCCTGTACGTCCCTGAACCTGGAAATCTGATTATGCTGCTGGTTTCCAGAGGACCCCTGCTGCTGTTGCCACTGTCCCATGAAAGTACTAGCTTGGCCTGATGCACCTTAACAATTGACAAGGGAGTGTTTACCGGCACATTTGGATCACTTGTGCTGGAACTTACAATACCTCCTGGCGCAGAGCCCCTTACCCTTGAAATTGCAGCATGCACCTGCCTGTGTACCCTGACTTTTTACGGTTGCTTCCATCCCGCTCTGTGTGGGGCGCCCTGAAAGGGCTGATACACAATAGGCAGACCACTAGAGATAAATATGGTCTTGCCACATTTTGATGGGCCCATGGAATGATGCCAAAGGTCTGCATCCACCTCCGCACAGTACACTTCTGGGACCATAGCCAAGGTGCCCTGAACTCATTATTGTATTGAGTCCAGACATATCCCTATAATTAATCAGCGCCTTCCTTATAGTGTCCATGTATTTAAAAATCGCCACACACCTCTCATGGTGTTTTTCGCAATACAAACTGGTGTAGATTATAAATGTCACCATCCAATTCTCAATCGAGAGCAGCACCTTTCGGTGATTCGTGAGCTCATGCTCCTCCTCCTTTGATCCCTCCTTGGCCCTCAGCTCCCTCTGCAACAACTTCAGCATCCCCACATACTCCCCATTCCAGATTTTCTCCTTTGTCACCAGCATGTGTGGGCTCCCAATGGCTTCAAAGACCCCATGTAGGGAAGCTTCTTAAATTTCAGTTCAATGCTCTTTCCCCTCTCCTTCACCTCCTCTACACTAGATAGGATACCAAAACAACTGTCAGCTAGTTTAGTGGTCTGAATATCCATCTTCAAGGCTTTATCAAGCCAGACCCACAGGCTTTTTATGGCTGTGCTATCTACTGGGGGGGCGGGGGATGGGGGCGAGGCAACCTGGCCAGCCTAGAGCCCATTGAAGGGAGGAATTCCTCCCAAGGATCATGAGTTCTGTCTTTGATCCATTGATCTTAAGGCAGGAAGATTTAATCCAGGTGGCCACCTGTTCTAGATGTGTGGATCCTGCCAGGGCAAGTGAGAAAACCAGCTGGGTATCATTTGCTTGAGACACAATCGATATACCAAAGGGCTTAATGATATCGGCCAAGGGTTGTTGGTACACATTGAATAATGTGGAGCTAAGCGAAGACCCTGCTGCACTCCACAGGTAACTGAGTGGACCTAGCAGCCTTTAACGAATACCTGGAAGGAGCGCTCTTTTAAAAAGGGGCTCAGTCAGTCCAGAGCCTTACCAGAGACACAGGACCTGCTGATCCATTCCAGAAGTGTAGGATGGTCAACGGTATCAAAGGCTGCACTCAAGTCCAACTTCATGAACATACCGATAGGTGCCCCGCGCATCCCCCCACCCCTTTACTCCACCACCATGCAACAGACTACCTGCTACACCTCTTTGTCAACCAATTCTCCTTCCTCCAAACGTTCTTCCTCATAATCTAGGACTTCCAGTACAGCACCAACCTCTACTCATGTGGCAGCATTTGCCACCTACCACCACGGTCTAAGCATTTCCTCACAGTCCCTGTGTTGTTCTTGCCATCATTGGGAGCTGTACCATACCCTAATAATTCTTCCACCATCATGGAATGCCGGGTTCTGTGCTGATTTCCACCAGGGGTTGTCCTGTACTGACTGGCCAGGTGCATGGCCGAAGCCATCCTGGGACTTCCTGGGGCAGAGATCTTGCTGTCCCCTGCCGATTTCCAGCTAGCTGTGCTGGGCCCATCCTTCTATTTTTCCCTGGGTGTTGGAGCCATACAGAGCTCTCCTGGGTCCGTAGTGCCACCAAACCGATCTCCCTGCAAAAAAAAGAGAGGCCCAGTATGCTGGTCACCACTTCCTGCCTGACCATACGTGTCCCCACCTCTAATACACTACAGCTGCCACCAAAGACCGTGCCATCCTCTGCTTTCGCTTGCACCTGCACCCCTTGCACCCAGCACCATGCTATGCCACGCATCTCTACCATAGACTGTAAGGGGGTGATTAGCGACCCCCTCCAGAGACTTACTCCTGCCCACAATGCTAAATCTTCATCCACCAACCCCCATCCTCCCCGTTGCTCCATTGTAACCCAGCCACCATAAGGGAAGCTGCATTAGTCCCAGTGTCACAAGGTGTACTGGTAGACCGCGTCACCCTCCTGCCCCACCTAACCCCCTGGCTTCATTGGCGCTGTCCCTCAACACGCCTAGCACCAGACAATCCCTGGCTCCCTCCGGGCCCCGGGCTAATAAGTCCCCCTTTTGAATGAGACTAGCACCCATCTCCTCTCTTGTCCCCAAACCCCTCCTTCCCCTCCATTCACCCCCATACCATATCTGCCACCAGAGCTACCTAGCCTACCCACGGCCTGCTGCACTGCCACCCTGTAATACTCCCTCTCCTCCAATGTCTTCTCCCAACATGTACCAGTACCCAGACTCGTACACAAACTCTCAGCCTCCATTTCATTGGATAACTGAGGGCTCACAAAATACCTGTCAGCAGCCACAGCACCTGTTCAATCCCCCTCCTCTCTTTGCCAACATCCTTGAGTTATTCCCCCTCATGCCTCCATCGCCAACAAACCGCCTTCATTCTATCTGTCCTCTGCCTTCTCATGCTGGAGACAGGGCACATCGCTCCCAGCCCTGCCCCCAATTTGTCCGGCTGCTCTCGCAGCCCCATTGTCCACATTCAATGCCCCCACATCTGAGCCCATGCCCATCTGGCTTATAAGAGGAATCTCCCCACCGGCAAAAAATCCCCTGGGGCTTCCTGCCCGTGAGCCTGATGAAGCCTCTCCTTTTGCAGGCTGCTTGGGCTCAAGGCCCGCCCTCTGCCCTGCTGTGCACACATGTGGGGCCGCTCTCTGAACTCGAGAGCTGCCTCTTTCTCTCACCTCAGCACTCTTCCTAGCTGGGGTCCAGTGCAGCAGCGAGCAAGCCCTGACAGCCGCCGCGACCCCTGTCTACACCCTCCTTGATGTCCAACCGCCAGACGTCTCAAGTTTTTCAACAAGGTCAAGGCGCCCGGCTTCCTCCAAGAGCCAGAGAGCCTGGACCACTTTTTCCTCTGAAGACCTCATACACGCAAGCTCTGCACCTACGATTCAAGAAAAACCGCAATACGACCCTGCAGTAAAACACCTCACAATGGACCAAAACAAGCTCAAACCCTGCTATCAGCCACTATGTATACCACAACAAGCCACTGTGTATACTACAACAAAATGGTGGCTGGTAGCGTAAAATGGGCCCCTATAATTACCATGGGCTACATTATGGCCCAGAAATAGTCCAAAATTTGTAGCAGTCAGTTGGAGTGCTTCATTCCCAAAAATGTCCTGGGAGGACAGACCTCCCTGTGGTCAGCTGCCCCCAAAGACCCCATTATCTTTAAAGTGCTCTGGAGTACCGAAGTAGTGTTTTTGTGTTCTCTTGTTCTTTTAATCTCCATCGCGTACGTCACTAGCGAACCATGGCCCGTATGATATTAAGAGTCAGGCAATTTCACGGATCTCTTTTCCAGAGAACATTTGCGTAAATGATGTGCCTGATCACGGCATGGTACATCTGCATTAGGAAATTCTCTAAACAAGCAGCTTCAGGATCGACGAGAGAGCACATCTGCACTCACCAAGCAGTAGAGCACCCCCATCGCATCAGCTATGATCGGTGCACAACAGCTGGTCTTTTCCGGCTACGTCCGACAAGTAATTAAAAGGGGGCAGAGATAAAGGCAGAGCAGAGCACGGGGGCATGAGGATGATTAAAGGGGCAAGCACTCACCATTTGAAGGAGTAGGCCGAGGAATACTAAAAAAAAAAAACAGGAAGCCCTGGCAGCAATGAAGAAAAAATAGTGCCAAAAAACGAACACATAAACAGCCAAAGCAGAAGGATACAGTGCTTGGGCTGTGCTCCATGGGAGTAAACAATTGACCAAAAGGTGGGACAAAGAGGAAACATTACCACTTACAAGCAAGGGTTTTTGAAGGACACTGAGATAAACAAATGAAAAGCAGTGGGCGGCCTGTAAGCCCACCAAGTATATGCAGCATTTTTTGAAGAGACAGCGCAAGTGCTGTCTAGCCGAGACCTAAAAAGGGATATAGGTGCAAGAAAATGAGTGAGAACACAAATGTCAGTGTAGACACACCACAGGAAAATCCCTCTGCACACATGAAGTGGATGGCATAATGAGCGATCTCTGGGTTGGGGCTAAAGGCACAATGACAATCAATATATATGAGTATGTGAAATGAAAGTACACATAGGAAGGGAAGGCAGTTTAGACTTACTGGGCACTTCAGAGGAGATGGAAATAAGCCCAAGTGGCACCTGGAAACCTCTAGAAGCATTAGTAGGATAGTCCGGCATAGTAGCTGTAGCGATGTAATCAAATCAACTAAGGATCATGGAACAGAGGCTTCTAACATACAAAAAGAGGAAAGGCAACATGGGCCCAGGTGAAACAGGAACCAGGGAAGGGAACAAAACCACAAATGTGGAGGAAATGCAAGTGAGAGTGGAAGCTTTACTACCAACGGAAATTTACCAGGTGTCGTCTTGCTGCTACCTATCCTTTTTATTGTAAGCAGAAGCTGTTGTGCTCCATCTACTGCCCTAGCCTGGAATTGCCTTTGCTTTTGAGCCAGCGCCAAGAGCCGGTTCTGCAAAGCCTCCATCTCTTCCCTGCTTTTCATGTAACCCTCAGACAGAATCAGCCGTCTTGCACTTGTGCCTCTTTAACTCTGTGTCCCTTGATGAAATACTTACAATGTCTCCCTTTTTAGCAATATTTATTTATTAGGTTTTTAGTGATAAGTCAAACACATATAAGTGTCAGATATATCTCCGCACTAGGAACATATAGGTAAGATATGGTTCATGTGCAGCAAATGATTCTTAGAAATAAATCAGTCTCATATATCAGTTTAATAATGGCTACACCATGTTCTAGAGAACGCTAGCAATCGTCATCATTGTGGGTACAGTACCATAGACAGTCTCCATTTCCCAGCAGATGCGGTGTATCATAGTAGAAGTTCTATATTAACCTTGTCTCGGGGTTATTCTCCCCACCCCAACATCAGTGGTCAGGCTACGTCACCAAATACAGTTCAAATGAAGCCCAGATATCTCTCGGTCTGCTTACAATGGCATTAGTGGCCAATATCCCACCAGCTGATCTTGGTAAATGTGGCATCAGCATCCAGCAGTGAACCTGGGGCTCAGAAGCACGTCCCCAATGCATGGCAACGTGTCTCTTCGCCAGCAGCAACAGCATGGCAGTGGGTTTACACATCCTGGATGGGACATCTTTCATATTACCATGGAGAGGCAGTTTAGGCACTGCAGCGCCGATTATCTACCTTATATTTATGAATATCCGGTTCCAATAATCTGGTATTTTCGGGCACTGCCAGGCCAGGTGCATGAAGTCCGCGCCCTCTGCACCATCTCGAACGCAGAGTGTCGTAAGTAATGCCCATTTTATGCAGCTGGGGAGAGGTGCGGCGCAGCCTCCGTAAAAATGTGATGCCTACAGTTGGGGCGGAGGGCACCAGTTTGGGCGCAACAGTACCAGGACAATGTCTTCCTTGAACGCAAATTGGGCTATTTTAAAATAAAATTTAAAAAAGAGTGCTACTGGGGAAGCATATTTAACTTCTAAATCATGCTGAATAAGTGCACAGCCACTTGCACAGCAACGCAGCTCAGAGAGTTTGCAAGATCAGGGTGTGAATGGTACTAAAAATAAGTATAACTTCTGGTGAAAAACACTGACAAATGTGGTTAGAAACATGTTTAATTAAAATGCTATTGGTTTGTAAAAAAATCGATTTAATTTGAATAGGTGCATATTTGTTTGATATTTATTTGGAGATCATTTTATGTACTGAGGAGTTATAAGGGCCTCTATAGTAATGAAAAGTAGCAGATGACTCTTTGAATGTGTTAAGTCTATTCTCAAACTAAGGGATTGTTTTCAAACGTGGTCCCCTACAGAGGCAGTTGAAGTGTGGTTTAAGATTATCTCAAATATACTTTCGCAGTTTATAAGAAATGTCTGTTTGTATTACAACCCCACATCCGCCCCTTTTTGTTTAAAATATACAAAAGTGCATCATGCTATTTACTTTGGAACTCTGCAACAAGTTTGACCTGTTTTAGATATGATGGAAACATTATTAATGTGCGTTAGTGTTAGGTCAGAGTTCCCATAGGATGAGACGTTTTGTTTTATTTTCTTAAAACCTTGCATGCCATTTGATGAAACTTCACAAAACTTTCCAAAAAAAGTTCATCCACCTCACACCGACCTGGAATGTTTCGGGCCATCTGGCATGTGGGGGCCAGGAAAAAGGGAGGAGTTCCCCCCCAAAAATGTTTTCATGTTAATTTCCACTGGAAGTTTTTATGGCTGTTGAAGACAAAAGTGGCTGAACAGAATTACACCAAGTTTGGCAGAAAGGTAGCACATTACTCACAAAGTGCACTTTTTGTTATTTGGTTTAGATCTGTTTATTAGTTTTCAAGAAATGTGAATTTAAAGAGGTGCTTTGAATATTAAAGGGGTTAAAAATTAGGTATATTTAGACCGTTGTTGACCCATATGCTCTTATTAGCCATTTTTAAGGAGACTAGTTAATCCTCATTGGCTGAACAGTATGTTGAGGAAGCCATTACAGGATAGGGTGACATGGTACCTTCATCCTGAAAATGAATTTAAGATGAAGCATAATGGGGCATTGTGAGCACTCCCTGGTACCAAGGACCATGTGGGTGGTCCCACAGGGATCCCTCTTTGATTGACTGACTGCAACATAACATGTTGTGGTGCCCATTACAGCACTAAGTGACATGGTCCACTTGAAAATACATTGTAGTGCCAGATTTTGAGGTTCAAAAAACATGAGTGCATATAAAGGATAACAGATGTTGTGTCAGTGTAAAATTTGTTAGTGGGCCTATACTAATTTTGGAAATTGTGGTGTGTTCTGAGGTGATTTTACCCCATGAGAAATGCCACCCTTCTGCTGAGATTCGAACAATCATGTTTGGAAGTGTTAGCACTTTTCTTTGTGCTAATTCTGGCTCCCAAAAAGTAATATCCGATGAATCAAAGTTCACAACTAAGGCTCATCAACAAATCATTACATTCATTAAATGTGAAGCACATTAGACTCCACAATGAATGATTACATTTTCAAACCATAAAGGTTTATCAAAGGTTAAAGATTTACAGAAGGCAAAGTCATCAAGTTAGCATTGATAAATTAAATATTAATACATCAAATTATATGTGCTCCAAATCAAAGGCAGTAAGAAGAGGGCAAACTTACATGGCGTCTCCTCAAAGTACAGGGTTAAGAAAAAGTCAGTTCTCCCATACAGAGAGTACTCTACAGTCTCCTACTCTGAACTCAATCAAGAAGTGGTCAAAGCATTTCTGAACTGTAATCTACTCTACACTAGCTTTAATCAGAAAATTCTAACATTTTTTACATCTACTCATAGTTCCCATGAAACAATCCAATAAGGGTAGAGTAAAATGATACAATCTTGTGCTCATTAGCTTCTCAGGACGCTCCAAAGAACAGTATTTCTCAGCATCCTTCAAACTTAAATTGTCAGTGACAAAGTGAGTTACATGGACTGGACCAGCCTGTACTCTGCTGGTGTCTCCGTGAGTATGTTACCAATTATAACATTCCATGATTATTACAGTAGAAAGACAACAATTCACATGGGAAAGAAAGCAAAGAGCATTACATTCGATAAAAAGTGCTCCAGCTCTTCTAGAAATAAAATGTTCACATATCACAAAGCAAGGTATCAACCAAAGTCAGCCATTTTAAAATGAAAGCCTCCATTATCTATGGTCAATCAAAACATGAATAAAACACAGTTCAAGTAAATTATTACTTCATTTATCTTTGATTGGGAGCTCTTTGTATTTTTCTTGATCTGACTTCTGGTTGTTCACTGTCACTAGCACTCTGTTCAATTGACTCCATTTCTTCTGTGATCTTTTCTGTAATGCGTACTTCTAACACAACAGCTCTAAATCTGTCACCCTTTTTCGGCCATCTTTCTTTCCTCGACACTTTACCAGTTGAAGTGTTTGCACTTTCTTTAAGTTCGCGGAACAGACTCATTTTCAGCTGGTTGGCTCATTGTGGTTACTCTGGTTCATTCACCACAGGCTGCAAACTGTCACAACTTCACCTTGAAACCCTTTCAATCTGCCTTTTTCTCACTCTGAACATTTGTTCTATTTTTCAGTTTGACTCTGTGAATCAGTGGTGGGTGTTGAAACTTTTTGACTGGCTTGCCTCACTTGGTGTGGGAGGCTTGAATCCAGTTCAGCAGACCCTGCACTTCACAGTACTGTTTGTCACAAGTATGACCTGGAAAGCTCCTCTCCACTGCGATGCCAGACAAGTCTTCCTTCACCATGGCCCAGTCTCCTGGACTTAAGTCATAACACAGTTCTTGTCTTGGAAGCGGGGTCGCCAAGTCAACCTGATGAGAGACAGAGTGCACCACGTGAGTCAATCCCTTGCAGTAGTCAAACATATCATCTGTTTTATTCACAAGTGTAGCTACAGTCACAGAAGGAAGTCTCATGACTCTCCCTATCAGGATTTTGTGGGGAAGGGTCCAGTTCATCGATTCGGAGTGCTTTAAAGGCTAATGAAAGCAAGGGGAAGGGCGTCAGGTGACTTTAGAGAGGCTGACATGCAGACCTTGGCCATCCTAAATTTCGGAGTGCCATTAGTCTGCTCCACAATACTAGAAACCTCTGCCTGTAACTGCAGTGAAATCCTTGATCAATATGTAGTATTACAAACAATATCTGCATTCTTTTAGTGTGTCCCCTGGTCTGACTCCTGAGAAACCGGTAGGCCGAACCGGGTAGTCAATTCCCTCATCAATAATTTAGCCACAGTAAGGCTATCACATCTCCTAGATGGCCATGATTCAACCCAGCAAGAGAAAAGAAAGACTACCACTAAGATGTAGCAGAGTCCATTGCAGATGGCCAACCCTACAAAATACAACTGCATGCAGTTAAACGGACCATCTGACCTCCCTATGTGATTCATAGTCACAACTGTCATCCTCCCGTCATTTAATGTCTGGCTAGTAACTCACCTTTGACAGAAACTCTCAGCAATGGTACAGAAACTCTCAGCAACAGCATAATACCCGTAGTTCTTGAAGGTGTGAATCATGGCATCTCTTCCTACATGGGTAGACCCATGGAAATGCATGGCCTTGGTAAAAGGATAATATCAGAAAAATCAGTTCTCCCATCCCTCGAAACCCAAACCTCACTCTGATTATTTACACATCCAGACCTCACCCCTTTTTTCTTTCCTGGCTCCGGAGCTTCATCCTGTAATTCTTTTAATTCTTCCCAATTGTTTATTTCACTCAACAATGTGTTTGAAACAGTCATTATGCTGAAAATGGACCCTTTCTACAGAATCGCCCAGAATTGTTCATTCTGCAGCTGAACATTTTTTGTTTCCATCATGACTCTGTGCACTTTCCCCTGCTAACCAGTGATAAAGTGCTTGTGCTCACCCCTCCAAACATGATATGATTTGTACTCACCTGATTGGTAGACTTAATTTGCTTATAAGTCCCTAGGATGTGGCAAAACATATACCCAGGGCCTGTAAACTAAATACTGCTATTAGGCTGCAGCACTGATTGTGCCACCCACTAAAGTAGCCCTGTATAAAAATGTCTAAAGTCTAGCCCCTGCAGAGTGTCTGTGGTTAGTTTTAAACTGCCATTTCAACCTGTCAAGATAAACATTTTGCCAGGATTAAACCTTCCTTTTTAATACTCTTAAGTCACCCCTAAGGTGGGCCCAAAATGCACATAGGGTAGGGCGCATGGTATTTAAAAAGGACATGTGTACTTAAGTTTTGAATGTTCTGGCAGTGGAAAGCCTCCAAAGTCATTTTTCACTGTATCAAGGCTGTATCTCCCATTTAAAATCACTACGTCACATTATGATTCCTTATAATGCACAACTTCAGTTTGGGACTAACTAGAAAAATAATTCAAAAACTAATTGGAAGGGGAATATAAAATGTAACCTAATGGTCAAGTTGAATTTTGAATTCCTATTTTGAAAATGCCACTTTTCTCACTGTGGGCTCACTGTGCCACTGGATTCAAGCTAGCCTGGCTCATTAGGGGTGATACCCCGAAAACCTGTCCCAAGATGCTTATTTCCGGTCCAGGGAGGACCTGCCCTGGCAGTTTGGGCTGAACTGCTCCCATGGGGAGCAGGGTCAAGACTGAGTTGCATATGGCTGGGTCAACACTGGGGTGGCATAGTGGGCAATAAAACAGTGAATTGGGATGTGGCCCCAAGCAATTGCCAGATTCATTCAAGCGTTCCATCCATCACCTTGTTGTTTTTACTTTTAGAAAGTTGACATTTTAATATTTAAGCCAAATGTTCTTTTCCGCCAGTGTCCAGTGTCACCTGACTGTTAATGGTCCTCCTTTGGTGGATGCGTATTGCTCTCAAACAGTTGATAAAAGACCTGGTTGCAGGGAGTAGGTCTTCCTGACAGGATGGCTGGGGAGGAGCTGTACCCCTGCCCTGATTGCCCTTCAGAGGGCAGCTGGGGGCTGTACCAGTCCACTTCCTGACTTCAGAAGAATCCTACTCTGTCACTGGCTGATGCAACTCACACCTGGGCCTGCCTACCCTTTGTTTCACTACGCAGGCTGGAGCCAAACCCAGGGGAAAGGGGGACCAGTGTTAGAGCTAGAGATGGGGTGCCCCCCCCCCTTGCAGGCTTGCACAGGGCATAAAAGTGGCACACCTGGAACCTGAAATCAAAACACTCCTGGACCTGTGAAGATCTCAGAAGGAGGACTGTCCTGTTGTCTGAAGCCTAAAGGAAGACTGGGCCTGCCTACTTTGAACCTGGACCCAAGAAGTGACTCCATAGGTCAGTTGGCTGACCTCTTAGGGAACTACAGGGACACATAGCTCCAGAGACCTTTCCTGATTCCATGCTGGTCAGACCAAACTTGACCTGACATGGTCCTATTTGCTGACGTCTGGGAGTGAGTCCTGACCCCAAAGTGCAGTCTTCAAGGCCCTGGACCCTTAGCTGCAGTCAGAGCACAATTCTCTCTGCCTAATTGAAGTTTCATCGGATCTGACGTAGAACAGTGCAGACCCTATCTGAAGACTTCACTGGATCCAGCGCCGAACCCACAGACCTGGACAGCTCATGGAGCTGAGCACCGCACAGGATCCAACGCATTGCGACACAGAGCCACACATGCAGATCCTCACCAAAGGCTTCAATTCAGAGTCGCAAAGCTCCTGATTGAAAGCCTTACCCTATCTAATATGCAGAGACGCAGAGCCCTGAAGAGTCACACTGCACTGTCCTCACAATAAAAGTCAGAAGGTAAAACTTCCAGCTGGACGAATCTGGTCCAGTATCTGACCCACGCTCCATCGCGGTTAGCCTGAACTTTTCCCCAGTTTGGCATAACCAAACACCCGCAGTTGGCTCTTTCAGCCTTTTGGTTCTATATTTACTCATAATTCGGGTTCTATAAACTGGATTTTTGTTGTTTTGGTGTCATTGCATTCATTAAAACTTATAATGATTTTCTTAATACATTAGTGATATTTTCTACATTGTTTTCACTTTATGGCTGTTTGAGTAGTGCATAAATACTTTACACATTGGCTCAAAGTTAATCTTAGCTGCTTTTGTGCCATGCCACTAGAAGATTAAGCACAGGTCTATTTGTTGACTTTTGTGGTTCACCCTGACAAGGAATGTGAATATTTTTTGATGTGGGTTCTCACCCCCTTCAACCAATCATCCAATTTTTTGTACACTGTTAGGTTCACATGGTTCCTTTTGGCTAAATGCATAGGACTCAAGAGTGCAATACCTTGCCATTTCATCCGCATAGCTGTTTCCATCTGTCACAAAATCCCATCCACTCCTGTGTGCTGCACATTTTACAAATAATACCTCTCTAGGCAGCAGCAAAGCTGCTAGTAAATCCATGACATATTTCCTGTTTCTTATTGGGAAACCACATTTAATCAAGAAACCCCTCTGTGACCACAGCAGTTCAAAATCAAGGGCCACACCAAAACAGTATTGACTGCCGGTATAAATGGTGACACACAAACAGTTGGAAATGCAATATGCTCAAGGCAATCAGTTCAGCTACCTGTGCGGAAGTTACACTGCGCAAATAGGAAGCTTCCACAACACCCTCTATTCTGTACACAGCAAATGCTGCTCTCAGAATTCCCCATCCATCTCTTTAACAAGATCCATCCACAAACAAGGTAAAATCAGACTCTTCCACAGGACCATCTCGAATGACAGGTCTTGGGTTGGCGTTCAATTCAGTAGCATCTAAGCAGTCATGGTCAACCACATTGTCATCTGAGCCACTCTTTGAAAGGGGTAAAGGAGTAGCAGGGCTTAAAACATTACATCTCCTAAGTGAAATATGTTCTGCTGCTAAAATCACATGTTCCTGTTTAGAGAGTCTGCTGTTTGTCATGTGCTGAGTTTGAATGTGAATCAGCAAAATCTCAACTGCATGAAGAACCATCACAATAAGTGAGTAGCCCATACCTATGCCCTCGCACTGCTGGATACTGACACCTATGACAGCTACAGCTCTGAGGCATCCAGGAAGCACTGTGGGCACCAGACCACGCGGGACAAAGAAGTGAGCAACTGGCCATTTTGTTTACCTGTGGGTCTATGTCAACACAGATAAGGGGTACCATTCTTGCTCATGGCAGTACAACACAAAATCTTTGTTTTAATTGGGTATTCCTAGTGCTGGTGCATGTTAGAGTTTCTCTCTGAGCTGCAGGAAGGTACTCATGCATTCGTTGTCCCATGGTAGTGGATCAGACACATCATTGTGTGCATGTCTCTGTAGAGGCTTATTCACTAGGGAAAAGTTGGGAGTCCTCTGATGAATGTAGCTCACCAGTCCTGTCTTTTCTTTGTGTTGTGGGGAGGTTCATTCTCAGGATTGCATAGATACCTTTTTTTTTTTAACTATCATTTTCGAGAAAGTTACATTTCGTGTTGTTGGCACATTTAACAATATAATCATATATCAAACATATACATATGGCATTCGGGAAGCACACATCTGAACAGGATCTTGCACCTTTACCCGTGCGAGGTCATTTATTGGGTTACATTCCAGCGGCGCTACCCCTCCGCATGACTATCTTTGCATTCCATATCTTTATCATTTGACAATATCCCAAAGACTTTCACCCAAAAAGATCAGGTCAGTCGACGTGTTCAGCTTTGTGGTTCTAGCCTTGCAGCGTGCACGCAACCCCCACTCTCCCCACATCCTGAGTGCTTACTGTCCGTTTCAGTGTCAACTCCCGCTTTACTATGTAAGTAAGCTTTAAAAGGCCCCCAAATATCACAGGCTCTGCTACGAATCGGCATCCAGGCACTACATGTGTCTGCGTGGGTTTTAGAATACAAAAATTCATGTTTGCGCATTGTTCTATGTATGTTAGCATTCGCAACACCATTTTCTTTCTTAGACGCCATCTTTAACCAAGATCAAAACTAATTCCTTGCTGATGCTGAGAAAAGGCCTTGTTATGTTTCGTTTCTGCAATGTTAGGTTTTGCTTCACTAATGAATGGACTGTCCTTATTGGCGCATACCTTTCCTCCTAGATAGAGGCCTTCTCCCACTTGTCTAATGGCGGGCATGGGCAGAGCAACCTTGAGTAGTAGATAGTGTGGGCCCGGCCTTAGATTCAAAACTTATCCTCTATACTTTATTGTTAAGCTGCATCTGCTTGGAAAATTCCATTGTGGGCGTGCCTTTATTGATTCTGAAATGTACATAATGTATCTTTATGCTTACTGATGTCAGTCCTTCTGCAGCACTCCTAGCGACTGGGCAGACTGGGCTCCACTCTGAGTGTACTCTGAATAAACAGATATTGGTTTGTATTCTCTACTGTTTGACCAACTCTTCATTTGGTATGGAAGGCTGAGAGGTGGTCGTGAGTGACCTGAGTGACCCTAATCGGGCCACTTCCTTCATGAGTGTTACAATAAGTCATGTTGGCATACCACTCTGAAATTGTCGGTGTTGGGCCCTTCATCCTGCGCATAGTTATTCGTCTCTTGGCTAGCAGCATGCCCATTGTCTCAAATTTTCTATGCGGTTTTGGTATCTCAGAGTCTAGTCCCAATAGTGCCAGTGTGGGTGAGTCTGGTATTACCTGACTTCCATACCCTGTAGTTCTTTCATTACTTCTGTCCAAAAAGCATGTATCCCTGGGCAGAACCAGGCAAGGTGACCAAACCCAGCGTTCCTACCACCGCATCTATTGCATGTGTCTTACTCCTGCAGTCCATATCGGCATAGTTGGGCTGGGGTGTAGTATACTCTATTGAGGTACTTGAAGTGCACTAATCGATGTCTGCCATTTTGCAATATGGTCTTAATCACTGAGCAGCAGTATGTCCATTGTTTGTGAGTTATTCTACGTCCAAGTCTTCCTGCCCTTCCAGTTTTGCTTTCCTACTAGTCAAGTCATTATTTTGTCGCAATAGTTTGTACAGAATTAGACATCCCGCGGGCTGGGGAAGTCGCCTGCAGCAGGCATGGCAGGGGGAGTGTTTCAGGTGATTCTGACTTGTTCGCAGTCAATAGCGTGCGCAGCAATTGGTATGCTCTGTGGCAGTTATATGTGACGCTTAATGGTGCATCAGATACTACTTCTAGAATCTCCCCCCAGGGTCTCAAGGTTCCGTCCTTAAAAAAATCCCCCATATTATGTATTTTCGCCTGCTTAAGTGCTCGCTTTACCGCCCCGTCTGTACTCAATGGGAACCAGGCGCACCATTCTATAGGGAGTTTTGGTGAATACAGTAGCGGGCCTGGTTTTCACTTGCCACTTTCTCCATTTAATAGCTCGCAGTGCCTATAGGGTCAATTACTCGGAACCTGCGTCGCGTCGTAGTTATCAAGTAGAGTGGGAGTGCTATTGGAGTAGTGGCTTCTCTTTCCAAAATATAAATGTGGCAACTCTTGGGGCCCGTGAAACCAATAATACGCAGGCCTGATCTGCGCAGCTCTGTAATACTTTTCTAAGTCTGGAGCGTCTAGTCCGCCCATATCATAGGGGAGGGTAAGTCTGTTCCGTCCTACGCATGGTTGTTTCCCTGCCCAAGCTAAACTTATCATAAGCATGCGTAATGTACAGAACACTGCTTTTGAAAGCAGTACAGGTATATTAACAAATAGAAAGAGAAATCTAGGGAGAACAATCATCTTCATGAGCGCTATACAGCCTAGTAGTGAGGGAGGCAGTCTTATCCAGTGTTCTACCACCTCGGTCAGTTGCTGTACTGCTGTCCCACAGTTCTCCTTAATTACCATATTGGGATTAGACTAATTAAGTCCTACAAGGTGATGTTGGCCAAATATGCAGACGATACACAACTTATTCTTTCCTTGGCAAGTGATCACTAACTCTCCATTTTTCATGACTGTATGAAGGATATCATACAGTGGCTCAATCTGAACTCCTTAAAATGTAATGGTGATAAGACTGAGCTGCTGTTTTGCGCAGCCCAAATGTCCCGGTTGCACTTCCATCCAATTTTTGGCCTAGGCCATTTGAGGGGCCAGCAGTCCCCATCAAAGTGGTTAGAAATTTGGGAGTCACTTTCAATGACAAACTTAGTCTGTAGAGTCACGTGAATATAGTTGCAGGCACGTGCTTCGCGCTCATGAGATCTCTGCGGAAGGTCCTGCCAGTGCTTCCTTACCCCTCTACAGCTTTATTAGTCTGTAGTGTCATTCTTAGTCACCTGGACTACTGTAATGCCCTTCTGTCGGATGCACCGGAGTACCTACTATATTGCTTGTCAAGGGTACCGGCAGCAGCAGCTAAACTAGCCCTTAATAGACATTGGGGAGCGTCTACCACCCTGGCTCTAAAGGAGCTACCTTGGCTACCGCTCAAGCAAAGAATCTGATTTAAATCTCTCTGAATTGTGTTCAAAGCTTTTCAGGGGGTTGGTCCTGCCCCTTTGCGCAAGAGGCTAAAAAGATATACTCTTAACAGAGCTCTCCATTCTACATCAGCCTGTCTGCTATGCGTGACCAAGTTTAGGAAATCCAAGCAAGGTGGCAGGACCTTTATGGTCAGCGCAGCCAAACTTTGGAACTTAGTTCCTCTCTCATTGAGATCCATGACTGACTTGTTACAATTTAGGAGGACGCTTAAGACCTGGCTCTTCCCCAAGTAATTGGTCGAGTCTCATTTCCCAATTATTCCTAGGGGATCCTCACTATTCTTCTTTTTAGTGCCTTTCGACCTTTCTGTGTCTCTCATTTCTCTGTTATTTGGCCAGCACCGGGATACTGTTAGGGTGGCAGAGCCCTTTATACATTTTATAAATCCATTTTTATAAATAAGGCAATAGAGAATAGAACCCTCCTTGGCACTCTCAAGTACACAAAATGAGTTCTGAACCTGCAGTAATCCACTCTGATTAGTGTGGTGTACAGGAACACATTCTGACTAGTGTGGTCTACTCCTGTGCACAAAGGATCAACAGAAAACCAACCTCAGGACAATCTCACAAAAGAAGTTTAATAAGTACCTATCTTTGTGTGGCTGTGGCAAATAACAATTAAAACCTCAACCTAAACAAAGTGCCACCTCAAATATATCTCTATCCCAGGATCTTGGATAAAGACAAATCTGATGACCAAACCTCAACTCTGAGACTAAGCTCATTAATCTTCATAAGCACAAGCAATATACATAAAAAAGCACTTCAATTTTAACACAAATTCCTCTTGGGTCCCATTTGACACCACAACTCAAAGCATAAAAAAAAAATTAAAATCTCAAACACCATAACTCTTGACAACTCACAATCAAAACCGCATAACCCTACTGCTACTCACACTCCCTGGATAATGCAACCCCTTTCAGGAAAACAGGAACATGATTAATAATCCAAATTAGGTCAGGAAAGATTGTAAATGCAGATTAAATCAGAACTAGATTTTGGTTTCGGGGGGAATTTAAATCATCCAAGCCTCAGTGGAAACCATTCTCTTCTATCTGAATTTCTTAGTGTGTTTCTTTGTGCAAATTTCGGGGCCCATAAACTGATGTTTGATGAATCGAAGTTCACAACTGAGGCTGGTCAACAAATCAATGCATTCAGTAAACATGAAGCACATTAGACTCAATGAAGACAGAATATGAATAGGTTTTCAAACCACAAATATTTATTGAAGGTTAAAAATTTCCAGAAGGCAAAATCATCAAGTTACTGTCCATTAATCAAATATGAATGCAACAAATAATGTGTAGTCAAAAACATGGAGAAGAGGATAACCTAGCATGAAGTTACCTCAAAGTAAATGGTAAATTGTGAAGAAAAAGTCAGTTCCCCCATAAAGAGATTTCCTTAACATCTTCTATTGTGCTCTAAATTGCATCGAGAAGCTGACAAAACATTTCTGAACTGCAATCTACCCTGCACTAGCTTAAATCACAGATTTCTAACATGTTCTACACCTACATATAGTTCCCATGAAACAATCCAATCAGGGTATTGTGAAATTATACAATCATGTGCTCATTAGCTTCTCGAGGCCTTCCATCACACAGCCTTTTTAGCATCCTTCAAACTTAAATTATCTGCAACAAAGTGAGATACATGGTTCAGCCTTTACTCTGCATGTGCCTCTTGTCGGCAGCCATCTTGAAATCTCAGAGCTCTCTCTGTGCTCCATGTGAGAGAGCTGTTGATTTTTAAAGCCTTTCCTGAAAGCAGGATAAGTAAACAAGCATTGTGATGTTAATGTAGTCATAAACAATAGGGTTAAAAATGCGAGGGGAAGTGTGAGTTTTAGTAATATGAGGCATAATGTAATTTTAAAAGGCTGAAACTGCATAAAGAGAGAGATGTCTGTGTTAGTACAGCATCCCCTTTATGCATCTGTTTACTAAGCCTGCCCATCTTCTCAGTCGCTTAGCAGCTCCCTAAATATTTAATAGTAACATTTCAGTTGAAACCATATGGAGATCAATTGGACAATTAATAATCACATTCCATTTGTGTTTCACTCAATCGGGATTTGTAAAGCGTGGCTGATCACCCGATAGGGTGTCCAGGCGCTTGCAGGCCCTGGAGACTTATTCGAACAGCCAGTTCTTGAGGGCCATTCGGAATTCCGCAAGAGAGGTGATAGCCCAGAGGTAGGTGGGAAGGCTGTTCCAGGTCTTTGCTGCGATGTGGAAGAAGGAGCATCCTCCACTTCTGCTTCAGTAGATGCAGGGAGTATGGGCAAATGAAAGGGAGGTGGAGCGTAGTCTTCTCGATGGTTGGTGGAAGTTCAGGCAGTGGTTAATATATGCAGGTCCTTGGTTGTGTAGAGTCTTGTGTGCGTGGGTCAGCAGCTTGAATTGGCATCTCTTCTGTACAGGGAGCCAGTGGAGTTACCTGAGGTGGGGTGTGATGTGGGTCACCGGGGAAGGCCAAGGATGAGTCTGGCTGCGGCATTCTGTATGGTCTGAAGTCCCCGTAGAAGGTGTGCTAGGATTCCTACATAGAGGGCATTGCCAAAGTCCAGTTGTCTGGTGATGAGGCTTGTGTCACAGTGCGTCTCGTGTTTAGGGGTATCCACTTGAAGATCTAACCTAGCATGCGCAGAGTGAGGAAGCAGGCGGAGGAGATGGCGTGGATCTGTGATTGCATGGTGAGCTTGTTGTCAATGATGATTCTGAGGTTTCTGGTGCATTTGGAGTGAGTGGGTGCGGGTCTGAGGTCTGATGGCCACCAGGAGTCATTCCATGTGTTGCTGCTGTTGCCAAAGATCAGTAATTCCGTCTCGTCTGTTTTCAGCTGCAGGCAGTTGTTCTTCATCCATTATGTGACATTTGTCATATATCTGTCGAAGCTGGTTCTCATGGTGGTGGGGTCGTCGGTGAGTGAGAGGATGACTTGGGTGTCGTCTGCGTAGGAAATAATGTTGAGACCTTGGGATCTGACAATGTTATCCAGTGGGGTCATCTATGCACTGAAGAGCCTGTGGCTGAGGGATCCTTGAGTTCAGAGGTGACATTTGGGAGGTTGATCCTCTGGGTTCTTTTGGTGAGGAAGGAGGTGATCCATCGGAGCATGTCTTCTTGGATGCCGATGTGGTGGAGCCTTTTGATCGTGTTGTGGGATACGGTGTTGAAGACTGCAGAGAGGTCGAGGAGGATCAAAGCTGCTTTTTCTTCTCTGTCGAGAAGGGTTTGCATGTTGTTGGTGCCTGTGATCAGGGCGGTTTCGGTTCTGTGATTGCTGCAGAAGCTGGGTTGGGAGGCGTCGAGTTGCAGGTTCTGCTCCAGGTTTGTCATGAGTTGATTGTTGATGATCTTTTCCTAAACCTTTGTTGGAAATGGAAACAGGGAGATTGGCTGGTAGTTTTTTAGTTTGCTCAGGCCAGCGGAGGGTTTTTTGAGTAGTGGTCTGACTTCGGCATGTTTACAGGTGTCAGGAAATGTTGTGGTGGTGATAGAGGTGTTGAGTAGGGTGGTGAGTTCCTCGCCAATCCTCTGATTTGTGAGGTTGAAGATGTGGTGCGGGCAGGGGTATGTGGGAGCTCCCAAGTGGATGGATTTTATGGTGGAGGTGGTGTCCTGGGTGGAGAGGATGTTCCAGGTGGTCAGTGTGTGGTTTGTGTCAGTTACTGTGGTGGTGTATTTGTTGAGGAAGTCCATAGGTGTGGGTTGGGGTTCGAAGTTTCTGCATATGGTTGCGATCGTACTGTGGAAGAAGTTGGCGAGGTTGTTGCACAGCTCCTATGAGGGTGTGAAGTTGTTTTAGCCGGCAGCCAGGTTGGAGAATTCCTTAACGATGTTGAAAGATCCTTGGTGTTGTGGGCACTGGTTTCAATGAAAGCGGCAATGACTGTCTTCTTTGTTACCCTCAGCAGGCGGTGGTAGAGGTTTAGGGAGGTCTTGAAGACTGCACTTTTGGAGGTGTCCTTGCTGGTGCACCATCTCCTCTCTAACTGTTTGCTATCTTGTTTCACTGTTATGAGTTTTTGGGTATACCAGCAGGCCTTTTTAGAGGATTTTCTCTGGATGTTGCTCTTGATGGAGACGATGCTGTCTGCACAATTGGTGATCCAGGCTTTGAAGTTTTTCCACTCCCTTTTCAAGGTTGGTGGCAGCAGCAAGGTTGGAGGTGTTGAGGGTGTTTGCCCAGCTTGTCTCTTAGATTTTGTTCCGTCTCCAGTGGGGGTGTTGGTCATCTTGTGGGTGGCGGTGCAGGGGTTGGAGATGCTGAAGTGGACGATGGAGTGATCATTCCATGTTCTGTGACATGGCTGTATTTGACACGGATGCTGGAGGTGAAAATTCGGCCCAACGTGTGTCTGCGGTGTGTGTAGGGTCGTGGACGATATGGGTCAATCTGGGGCTTCTCATACTCTTGAGGAGGTGTGCAATGTTTTTGTCATTGGGGTCGTTGATGTGGAATTTTAGGTAGCCAAGGAAGGTGTAGACCTTGGAGTCTAAGGCTAGGGGTGAAATGAAGACTGCAATGGTGTTGTAGAAGCTGGAGCACAGGCCTAGGCACTGGTATTGTCATCCGGGTGGAACTTAAAGTTGAGATATTCCATGGAGGTGGTGGTGTTTTCAGTGGTGGTTGTACACTGTATGGTCTGCTTGTGTATGATGGCTGTTCCTCCTCCCAGCTTGTTGGCGCGGTCCTTGTGAGAAATTTTGTATCTGTCAGGGATCTCTGTGACAATGTCTGGGTGAATGTGGGGTTGAGCCAGGTTTCAGTGAGAAAGACTATGTTATGTGCGAAGGTGGCGATGAGGTCCCATAATTCAGTTGAATGGTTGCATAGGGAGCGTGTGTTGAGAATGGGGCATGCAAGCTGGTGTTGTTGTTCAGGTGGTCTCTGTGGTGTGTTCGGGGTGGGGCTGGTCGGTGTTTGTGCAGTGGCAGGTGAAGTGGCAGTGGGTGCCAGTGAAAGGCCCTACCGTGGAGTGTGGGTCAGCGCGATGGCAGTGTTTGTTGCGCCATCCGGGGTTGAGGGTGTAGAGCTCGCCGATGGTGTATCTTCGGGGGCGGGAGGGCAAGGGGTCATGGTGCTGGGCACAGTCCACGGACAGACACAGACAGGCTTGTCTTTAGCGCACCTTTGGTGCACCATTGGCACACCCTCTGCGTGAGTCCGCTGTGAAGTCATGCTGCAGCCTGCATTAAGTAGGTACTGGGGTGGGCAGGCTTCTGTTGGCTGGAAGGACAGTGAGTGGGAAAACCCCAGAGGGAAAACCCGGGCAGCTGTGGCGTCACTGGAACAGTCTGGAGCAAGCAGGAACTGGAGGCCACAGGCAAGCTGGGTGTCCAGGTGCATACTGATGTGGTCACTCTGCAGCCTGCTTTAAGTAGGTCCTGGGGTGGGTGGGTCTTCTGTTGGCAGAAAGAATTGTGAATGGGAAAACCCAGCCAGGAAAACCCGGGCAGCTGCAGTGTCACTGGATCAGTCTGGAATAAACAGGAACTGGAGGCCACAGGCAAGTGGCAAGCTAGTTATCCAGTGGCCTACTGATGTGGTCGCGCTGTGGCCTGCATTAAGTAGGTCCAAGGGTGGGCAGTGCTTCTGTTGGCGGGAAGAACGGTGAGTGGGAAAACCCAGTCGGGAAAATCCCAACGGGAAAATCCGGGCAGCTGCAGTGTCACTGGATCAGTCTGGAACAAGCAGGAAATGCAGGTCACAGGCAAGTGGCAAACTATGTGTCCAAGTGCCTACTTTCAGTCCAAATAAATAATTATTTTTCTTGAATTTACATTCATCCAATTCATTAGTTCATTACATTCTTCAAGATAATGGTGTAAACAAAAGCCAGAGTTGGTAAAAAAACACATCAAGGATTCACCTCTTTTTCAAGGCTTAAAAAAACCTTGAATATATCAGAACAAATCTTGAATGTCATATACATGCTATTGTACAGATAAGCTCAAACTATTCAAGAGAGAGAACTCTACATTGACACAAGTTAAATTTTCCAGTCCTAATCACAATCCTGTACTATTAGATCATCACTAGTGAACCAAGTAGGGACTTCCACAATCTCAGTACAACCAATGAATACGATCAGCTTCTCTTGCATTTTGGTCATCAGAGAAGTAAACAATAAACACTTCAGATTATTGAAAAATACAAAATTAATGAAATTGCCTCAAACTACATAACTTTGCAGTGCTAGGGCATATCAGATCAAAGACATATGGGTGAATCAATCAAACAGTATTTGTAAAGCGCAACACTGTCACCCCCATGGGAATCTGGGTGCTTTGTCTCCGTGGAAGAGCCAGGTCTTGAGTCTCTTTCTGAAATCTGCCAGCGAGGAGGCTAAATGGAGCTGAAGGGGCAGGTAGTTCCAGGTCTTTGCAGCGATGTATGAAAAGTAGCGGTCAACTAAAGCTCATTAATACATGTTGATTTTATGTAAGTAAATTAAAATCCCATTGTATTGTCATTGATACACTTTTTTAGAATTTACGTTCACATATTTGTTAAAATACATATCCCCACAGCCTACAATCAAAAACCCTTTACACACTAACATTTCTTCTATTGCCAAGCACTATGGAAAAAAATCACCATTCCAAATTTGTAAATCACAAATAATTCACACACTCAAATTTTCTTAGCATTAAAATATACCGTACTAAATGAAATAGACTACTAAATGATCAAACACCAAATCAATTATTATATTTAAACACATGTTCAAAAGTTATAGTACATTACATTCAACTCACTCAAAATATTTTAATGCTTCAAATCACTGGGATATTTTTGTGACCTTTGTATTAGTAAACATCCCCTATATATGGAATCTGTATGGAAGAATAAGACAAATATGGAAAAAAGAAGAAATTCTATAGACTTCTCTCCGATAAATAAACTTTCCAACTCAAAAATACCAACTGAGCCTCAAAAAATCACTTACCAAAAGTAACAGCAGACTGCTCTGTGATTTGCGGCACTGTGAAGTATGCAGCGCTGTCTTGGCGACTCCATATATACTATGCAGATCTCACGCCAAAGATACCAAGTGATCCTAACCGAAAATGCACTAGAAACCATTAGTGAATGTAAAAGTAAGACTCCCCGAGCCAATGTGGCTGCCTAACATACTCAAGCATTGATCTAAACCACGACAAAATATATAAATAGGAAAAAAGATTTTTTATTCTTTCATTTTCATACTACACTTGCAACAAGTAATGAAATAACTAAGTAATGAAAAAAGAAAGAAGAGGAAGGAGTGGAAAATTGTTTTTCTGCCTAATAGCATATTCAAACCTTTAAAGAACTATTCAGTGGAATCGTTACAAAACCACCACCCTATGTGGAATCATATATCTAACTCCTCCAAAATCAATCCCTTTAGAATTTTTGACTGAACCTGCTGCAAATCATTGCCCTGTGTAGCAAATTCATATCATCTTATTCAAAATCTCTTCAACTAAAATGCCATACTAACTATTTTATTACAGTCTATATGTACTAGTCAAAGCTACTCAGAATTTATAGTGTTAACCATATCAGTCAAAATAGATTAAGGCGCAACTCAGATCATCAGTGTTTATCATCAATAAATACCTCAGAAGTTGGCAAATCATACATCAACACCTACTATAACTGATAAAAGAGTGTGTAGTTCCTGATCTATTTTTAAGCTTTTTGTTTTTTTACAGTTTTCTGTTTGTCTATCCATAGGTTTCTCTGGATCTCAGTATATGTTCTAGGTCACCCCTCTTTTTTTAACCTGACTTGAACAATTGCTAAAAACATGATTGGTATGTCAGTTAGCATGGTATGTTTCTCCTTAAGGTGAGTTACAATCGGGTATCATATGTGTCCATTTTTAACGGCTCTCAGATGCTCTCTCCATCTTGTGTTAAGTGCTCTTGTTGTAGAACCAACATATTGTAAACCACAACTGCATGTGCTAAGATATACACAATTCTTCAAATTACAATTGCTGAGATATTTGATAACATATCTCCTCCATGTATCTCTATATCTGAAAGTTTTTGTCACATCATTTTGCTCCAAAATTACAATAACCACATTTGCAGCATTCTTTTGGTAATTTACGGAGTCATTGATGACCTTCCTGAATCTTTTTAATCTGAATTTAATGTTTTGGTGTGTCACTAGGACTCAAAAGGGACTTGAGTGTGGGTTCCCGAGGGGGGCGAGAGGGTGCGCATGCAAGATGGCCGCACTGTGGTGAGGCTCCAGCGGCCCTGGATAAAATTTGGCAGGATCCTTCCCAATGCCCAGCTGCAGTGACACAGGCGAGTAAGGGTGGAGATTTCCACAAGTTGGGTACCTGATGGGACAGGGAGTGGTTTGTATCAATGCTGGGGCAGTGAGAAACGACTGCACGGAGCAGTTGTTCTTTGTGGCCGCAGAGCAACGAGACTGACAACGTCGCCATTGGGCTAGGAATCAATCGAGCCCACGGAAAGTGCCAGTTCCTGCCTGAAGACGCCTAGCCCTCACCAAAAAGCTGAGCGCCTGCAGCCAAATGCCACCGCTGCAGAGGCCTGTAATGTTTTAATGGCCTAGTGTAATGGCACCCGGAGCGGATGTTTGGCCCGGTGAGACCCGCTTGTAGCCCATCCGGGGGAGATTTGATCCTTGCTAAGGCTAACATTCATCAACAAAGCACCTACAGCTCTGCCGCATTACAGAACGCACCATATAGTGCAGCTTTATGTAAATTACTAAGAGACAGCTTTAACCAAGGCAGCACTTCGTGCGCCCTTGTGTGTGCACTCTCCCTTTCACCCAGAAGGCCCTGGTATCACTGGGAAAAAGACGCATATTGCAAGACAGGACGGAGTATATTTTGGTCTATTGAAAAAAGCTCTCTGGTACAAAAGGAGGCTGCAGAGGCCCCCCCCGCCCAGATCTCAACTACAGAGCCCCGTCCTGGAACTAACTGGAGGCAGTGCTACTCTGGGCGGAAGAGACTCACTGCTGTGGAGTGCATTGAGGGTGCAGAAGAGCTCTCCCATGGATCAGTCATGGGCAGGAAGGTGGGGAAACAAACTAAACTCCCCTTCGTATCTCGAAAGACACAATGAACGCAGCAGGAGGATGCGGAACAAACTGAGGTGGATCACCCCCACGCTTATCACAGAGCCATGAGGATGATAGGAAAACACTCCTGCTCACCACGAAGCAGTCTCTCACCTCCATAGAGACTAAAATGGACTCTATGTCTGCCCGAATGGACTCTATTGCAAACAAACATGAAAAGCACGAAAACCGACTCATGGAGGCAGAACATAGGGTATCTGAACTAGAGGATACATCGGATGGCAGGAAGGAACAATTAGCACAGATGGAATGCCTGTTGAAAATAATTGCAGCAAAAAACGAGGATTTAGAAGCACGTTCTAGGCGCAACAACATACGTATCCTAGGAGTACCTGAAAGTACGAATATGGGGCGGATGGAAGACTATGTTGAGCATCTGTTACAAACCATCTTTGGAGCTGAGGCTTTCTCCTCACAACTGGTGGTAGAGAAAGCACACCAGTCACTGGGACCGTGCCCCCCCGGGCCGTCCCTAGCCTTATCATCGAGTGACTCCTTAATTACAGCGATCGGGATACTGCACTACGCATGGCCAAGGAGAAGCGACAGCTCGTGTTTGAAGGGAACACTCTCACACTGTAGCCAGATTTCACAATCACAGTGCAGGAAGCGAGAAAGAAGTTCGCACCAGTGAAAAGAAAACTGCGACAGGCTCAGATCGATTATGCATTAATGTGCCCGGCGCACCTCAGAGTCACCCATCAGGGAAAACAGCACTTCTTTGTTAATCTGCAACAAGTAGAGGATTTCTTGAAATGTACCCATCAGAGAGTGGCTGATTTGGCCCTGACTTGTTCGCCCACATGCAGTGCGTTGCTGGTATCAGAATAGAACCAACTAAGGCTGATGCGACGCGGGGAACGAAAAAGACTCTGCCTCCATATGTTACACGCCATCGGTACTATACTGCAGAACTGAAATGGACTAAAAGATAACCTCACCCTTGGCAGTTGCAGCCAGTCATGAGTAGTGGTTGCGATCATATTCCGATCATTCTCCAGGAAGGATGAAATTGACACCCCCAGACACTAATATACCTCATACGAACTGGCGACTTATCCCGACGACACTATTACACACTGCATTTAAGGTGGAAATGGGACAGGAAATATCTGACTTTTTTCAATGCAATATCAGATCTGTCACACACCTAACCACAGTATGTGAGGCCTTTAAGGTCACAATGCAAGGTTTTTGCATAGCTAAAGGAACTGGGGTGCTACGTGATATAACCAACACACTTAATAAACAGGAGACAGAGCTCAAAAGATTAGAACATGAATTTACCTCTTCCCCTAATGGGGATACTCAGAAGGTCCTCTGAGATAAACTGACAGAATACAAGGACACTGCAGATCGCCAGTGTTTGTTCTGGGGTAAATGCTTCACAGCTTGTAGGTATGGTGAGTGGGAAAGACCCGGAAAGGCATTGGCAGACCAAATTCGTAAGCCCTGTTTCACTAATTATGTGTTGGAGATCCATGACTCCAGTGGTAAGATCCATAGAGATACAGCAGACCTGATACAAGTATTCACAACACACTACTCCACCATATACAGCAAACGGAGACAACAGCCAATTATGCTAACCCAATATTCAGAAGATGTGGCCCTCGGGTGGCTGGGGAGCGCACAAGGAGAATTTCTATCTGCACCCCTGGAAGAAGACGAGATCCGTACTGCGGTAATGCAGATGAGATCAGGTCGTGCTCTAGGGCCAGATGGCCTTCTGTCCGAATTTTATAAAACCTATGAGGATCAGTTGGCCCCCATGCTGAGAATGGCATACAAGGAGGCCAGAGATGCTGGCATCCTCCCACCGACCATGAGGGAAGCAGTGATCACCTCGCTGCTCCAGCCAGGAAAGCCGGCAATTAAATGCAAATCATATAGATCACTCTCCCTCATCAATTGTGATGCTAAAATTCTAGATAAGGTGTTGTCCAATCGATTAAGTCGTCTAATCGAGTTTTTAGTACTACCTGATCAGGGGGGTTTTATTCCTGGGCGGGCCACGTCTTACAATCTCCGTACCCTCTTTTCCGTGATGCAAGTCATTGACCCTGAGCTGGCAGCGGTGGTCTTTTTAGACGCGACCAAAGCATTCGATTTGGTTGAATGGGATTACCTCCTTGGCATATTACAACAAATGGGCATGTCGTCTGGCTACCTCTCCTGGGTGTAATTATTAGACACTCAACCGAGGGCGAAGGTCCTCATCAACGGGGTGTACTCGCCCCCCTTCTCAATATCACGGGGCACAAGACAGGGGTGGCCATTATCGCCCCTTCTCTTTGCACTCACTATCGAGCCATTAGTGGCTAAATTGAGACATCATCTGGAATGAGCCCTCTGTTATCCCGCACAGCATATATAAGTCTCCCTATATGCAGACAATGTTACATTTTACATCAGGAACCCACAAACCAATCTTAATTCCACATTGAGGGAATTCATTGCTTTTGGTGAGCTCTCAGGGATACACATACATTTGGAGAAGTCCCAGCTTTTCCCCCTCACTGAGACAGTCCTTCCATATAAATTAAACTACCCCATAGAGTGGTACACAGCAGAGGTGAAAAATCTGGGAATCATGGTTATCAGAAACAGAATAGAGGTACTGCGACTTAATTATGGGATGGCACTCACGACATAAACTGACTCCATTACACTTATCAAAATGGTAGTCCTTCCCAAGCTACTTTATTTGTTTATTAATATACCATAAAACCCTGATTGTACCTTTGTTGCAGTCCTAAAAACACAGCTGATACGTTTAGTATGGCATGACAAACACCCCAGACTGAAATGGGAGGTGCTCACACGACTCTTCTCCCAAGGAGGCTTTGAGGCTTCTGACTTAAAATTATATTATTTATGTGCTCAGGCACACTTTGCAGCTTACTGTTTCAAACCCCCCCATATATGCCACACCTGGTGGTAGAACAGGGCTACATGGACCCTGTCCTGCTGACAGAAATAATAGCAGTTAAACCTAAAATAAGGGATACAGACCCCACTAGAGAGGCATGCACCACAGCCGCATGGTGGCTAATAGCTGAGACAATAGGCACACCAATGCTATACTCACCTCTGCTGCCCCTTTCGTGTCACCCAGACCTAAAGGTGACTCAAGAATTGGGTTGCAGACAGTTATTACAGAGGATTCAGATACAAACATGGGGGGACCTCTACATTGATGGGATTTTCCGGACACTGGAGCAATTTTTACGAGGCACAGAGCCCACACCAATGATTTTATTCCTATATGTAAGAATACGACAGTGTTAGAGCAGCTACACCTGCATTTCTACAAGAACCGCCCGCCCTGTCCCCGTTACACACTTTACTGCAATCCACAGATCCCACACACTCTCTCTCTTATATCATAATGTGCAAACCTCACTTGTACGAAACCAGATAGGATCATGTGCACAATGGGAAGCAGAATTAGAAGTCAGTCTAGTGGACAGACAATGGGAATATTGTTATCTGCAGACTGGACAAATCTCTGCCAGTAGCCGACTACGCATAATTCATTATACATTTCTCCACCGCATATATTATACACAAGTAAAGATGCACAAAGACATATGGGACCCCTAAAAACATATCTCCTGAATAACCCACTACAACCACTGAACCAATCAATGTAAAACCCACTTAAGATAAGAGATAAGAGACAAACTTAATATCTAGTTAAAATGAGAGGCCACCCCCCCAACCTCTGTGCCAGTACACATCAGGATACATGATGATGTGAACTCACTGTTACAATATGGGGGATTGTGGGATGAGCCTCTTGAAATGGACTGGGTAAGGAATGTAGGGAGGATTTCAACATCTCGAAGGTTACACCGGATCAGGTTAAAAATGACTATTATATTACTATGCACTGTGATTTAAAAATATTATACAAAACACTACATTGAATCTGTACTCATGTTACTGCTATACGTGAAAACTGAATAAAAAGAGTTTTTAAAAAAAGTGTGGGTGCCCGAGAGCATGTGATGCATGGTTTAATAGTTAAACATCTCTTCAGGTCATCATCTTTTGTTAGTAGGAACCAATATTTAGCCAGACTTTTAAAAATGTATTCATTATCCATACTTTACAAAGTAATAAACCTAATTCTCTCAGTCCATAGTTTTTGTCCGATCTTCAACTCATCTGTAACAAGTTAGATCTTAGTACTTTATCGGCTCAATTTTTGGCTAGCTCCACCATATCCCTTCTATACCCTCTTTCTAAAAATCTCTCAGTTATAATATCTTCCTTCTTCTTGTATTCTGTCAATAAGCTGCAGTTTATTTTTTTGTTTTCATGCATGCGCTGATTCAGTATGTCATAACATATTTACTTTTGTTGGCTTCCTGAATATGTGTGCTAGTAATATATTGTCTCTACAAATAGCTCAATGTCTAAGAAAACTATTTTCTTTAAATGTGACTCAAGACTCAAACTGACATAAAATGTATTACCATTTAAGTACCTGTGGTATCTCAAAAGTTCCTTTTGTGTCCCTTTCCAGAACATGAGAATATCACCAATGTACCTCCCTAATACAATCCCTTCTCGGGAAAGTACATTCGACCAGACCGGGCATGCTCCCTCTCATAATGACCCATGAATAGATTTGTATAAGAGGGAGTAAACCTGGATCCCATCGCAGTCCTCACCTCTGGTGGAACAACTGATCCCCATATAGAAAGAAGTTGATTTCTAAAACAAATTCAGTTAGATCCAGAAGCATCTTAGAATGTTGTAAATAGCTGGCTGATTTGGTATACAGGAAATACCTGACAGCTTCCAATCCCTTAATGTGTTCTATATTTGTGTATACACTAGAAACATCCATGGTGACCAGATAAAAGTAATCTTCGCACAGAATCTCCACAATCTGGTTTAAAAAATCGTGACTAAAGAGGCTAAGTAGACATTAATAAATTCCGAAACCATTTCAGTATGTGTCCCAATATTAGAGATAATGGGACGTCCGGGGGGAATTTTGCCTCCTTTGTGAATTTTGGGGAGAAAGTAGATAATGGAGGTTCTAGACTGTTCTACATTTAAATATCAATATTCATCATCTGTTAACTGACCAGCTTCAGAATAACCTTTCTGTTTTTTGGATACCACCGATTTAGATTCTGTGAGTACTCCTTGATCTACAGACATATCACTTTCAGTTACATTTAACTGCCTTCTTTGTCAAAATCTATAAAAACAATAATGCCCACATTTCCTCCTTTATCTGCCTGTCTGATAATGATTAAAGTATCATTTTGCAAGTTATTAATTTCTTGAAATTCAACTTTATTCAAATTACAATGAGATTTCATTCTCTTGAACATATCAAGTTCATTAAGTACCAGTTTACAAAAACACTTGAAAACACACTGCACAAGGGGACTTATAGGCAGGTCCGAAAAGGCCCACTTGAGGGAGAAGGTTGCAAGGGCCTCAGGACCATGGAAGTGCAGCTGAATCATCATTACAGGGGCCAGTCAGGTAGGGTGCAGAGGAGATAGTTCAGTCAGGCAGCTTGCATCAAGATGTCCTCGCAGTCAGGAGCAGGCAACTTGGAGAGGCAATTTCGGAACAGCTGGGCAACTCACAAAGTGGCCCTCAGGGGTCTTGACGTCCTTTGATGGGTGCTTGCTTTCTGGACAGTTGGAGTATGGAGGGGACTCTTCATCTTGGTAAAGGTTGTAGGAGGTCCGGTACCCCCTGGTCTTGGTGCGGAACGGCTCCAGTAGGTCCTGGTGTCCCCAAACCTGGTGGAGGGACAGATCTGACCCTTCAGAGCTGGTGTACCACTTTTGGTCCAGGTGCTGTGTCGGAGTCGCCGGGGAGCACAAGTCTGTAAGTTCAGAGTCTGAGGTTCGGTCTCTGTTGTTGCAGGGGAGCAGAGCCTCTCCACCAAGAAAGGTTCTTTGGCAATTTGTCAAAGACTGGAGGTCCTCTGGGGTTCTTGGAGTCAAGGCTGCACACCACAACTGTTGAGTCTTTAAGACAGCAGGCAGGGTTTGGCACCAATTTCTCTGCAGCAGGGCTTCAGTTCTTGGGCAGCAGCTCTTCTTGGTCTTTTTCTTCTTTGTGCCCATCGAGTCTAAGGTTCAAGGTCCAGGGATGCCACCTAAATATTAAATTTAGGGGTGTTAGTGGGGTAAACAGGAAGTAGCCAATGAGCTACCTAACTTTAGGGTGTCTACACCCTCAAAGTGACCATTTAATATGAGAAGGGACACTACCCTAGCCCTGATAGGTTATTTTCCCACTATCTCAAGATGGTGGATTTCCAAAAGTAGTGTCTACATCTCCTGCCATACCTTAGGTGTAGTGCTGGCTGAATGTGGGCACTCCTCCTCATCTGACTAATTTTCCCACCTGTCCCCCACCAAATGTGGAGCTGGACACGGAGGGTTGGCATCCCCCACTATCTTGGGAAGCCTGGATTGCACTTCAAAGGCATCACTGTCTTTGAAGCATGCCTCTCTAGAAGACCATTCTGGCCTGGAGGAAGTGTGGAGCACCTTCACCCAGAGCAGGCTTTGTTTCAGGCCTCTGTGAATGCGGGCTATCACCCCATGAGGTCAGAAACGTATCTGGTGGTGGCAGGCTGGCTATGCCTAGTCAGAGACCACACCAGTGCTTGGTAGGTTTTCAGAGGACCCTCTAAAGGGTCTCCTGTGTGCATGTATTAATAAATCAAACATTGGCATCACTGAGGATTTATTAAGACAAGATGTTTGCTACAAAACATCTTCGAGTACAGTGAAGCCATCATGAAGCCAGGAAACTTGTAATGACAATTATTCAGCCTATGTGCCCTCTATGGCATCCCTGTGCACTTACAATATCCAAGAATGGAATGGATATTGTTGGGTCATATCTGCTCATGCAGATATGTCCACACATGGGATATAGTGGACCCTGCCATAGGGCTGAAAGGCCTAGAGTAGGTGTGGCTTACCTATACCTCATGCAGTGTGTACCAGGACATGCAGCCTGCCATGGCAGCTTGCATAATCTTGGTGAGCGGTCTCTGGGATGGCACTTTTTGTGCCTCAGCCCCAATGGATCCTCTTCAGTCTCAATGCCCTAGGTACCAGGAGTACCATTTATTAGGGACTTATAGGTGTGGCTGAAGTTGTGCCAATCGTGGTACAGTTTTGGGAAAGAGATCTGGCACTTGGAACCTGGTTAGGAGGGACCCAGTGCACTTACAGTTTGAAATCACATCAGGCAGAAAGTGGGGACTAACCATGTCAAAAAGAGGCAATTTCCTACACACACCCACTCACAGACCAAGCCAGACACTCATGCACCCATTCACAGACCCACTCAGAGACTCATGCACCCACTCGCAGACCCACACAGATACTCACACACCCACTCACAGACCCACACACCCACTCACAGACCCACTCAGGCACCTATGCACCTACTCACAGACCCACTCAGACACTCACACACCCACTCACAGACCCACTCAGGCACTCATGTAACTATTCACAGACCCACTCAGACACTCATGCACCCACTCACAGACTCACTCAGAGACTCATGCACCCACTCACAGACCCAGTCAGAGTCATGCTCCCACTCACAGACCCACTCAGGCACCCACTCACAGACCCACTCACAGACTCAAGAACCCACTCGCAGACCCACTCCAATGCTCACACACCCACTCACAGACCCACTCAGAGACACATACAGGCACCCACACAGGTACTCACAGAGACTCTCACAGACCCATACAGCTACTTACACACCCACTCACCAACTTATGAAGCCACTCACATACCCACTCTCAAGGTTAGAGTTGGCAAATAACATTTAAAAGAGAGCTAGCAAATACAATTTTAAAAAACCTTAGCAATTCAGTAAAAGTTCCAAAGGATACAGGGTTCATAATAGTTAGTAAATAACATAAAAAAAGGTGTAGATATATTCACTGAAAAAAACAAAGTTTACAGGGATGTTATAGCTTGGAAAGAAAATTTGAAAAACCTTAAAAATTCATTGAAAAAACAAAGGTTACAGGTAAGTTATAGTTAGGCTCAGATTTCACTCATGCAAAACCAGGGTAATTCAGCAGTTATAGTTACCTAAGCTAACTATAACTTATGCCCCCGCAATGCTCTGCTTAGCTCCTCTCATATTACATCACTCATGACATGGTCAGTGACATAAATGATGACATCACTGATGATATCTCAAATAACATCACTGATGAAATCACTGATTACATTTTCCACAGACCTACTGACACACCCACTCATACATCCATACATCCTCACATAAACCAACTCACATACCCACACAACCCCTCACATACTCATTGAGAGAACCATACAACCACTGACACACCCACTCACCCTTATAGCCACTCACGTACTGTCTCAATCACCAATACAGAAACTCACATAGCCATTCACTCATGCTTACAGGTACACACACACTCACCCATACAGCCACTCACACTGCCCCTCACTCTCTCTCTCACAGCCACTCACACACCCATATTTTTACCCATACAGCAACTCACACACCCACTCACTTACCCATAAAGCAACTCAAACAGACACTCACTATCCAGTACAGCCACTCACACCCACTCACTTACCTATACACACACTAAAACAGCTACTCACTCACCCATACAGTAACCCCCACACACACACTCCCTCACCTATACAGATACTCACACAGTCACTAAGTCACCCACACATCCACTCGCACACCCACTCACTCACCTATAAAGCCACTCACACTGACGCTAACTCACTCATACAGCTACGCACACACACACTCACTCTCCAACACAACCACTCACACAGCCATTCACCCATGCAGCTACTCACATACCCACTAACATATCCATACAGCCACTCACACACCCATACAGCACTCAGACATCCACTCAAACACTGATACAGACAGTCACACAGCCACTCAGATGAGATATGTTAGAAATACTATGACTAATTACTAGTACAGAAAGTATAGTAATTTAACTAATGTTGTAGTTTAGTATATATCTTTAAATCTCAGAAATGTTTACAAAACACTTACACTGACTGGATGATGCCATCAAGGAAGTATAAGTATAGTATAAGTATAACTTAAGGCCCACAATGCACTGCTTATGACCCCACATATTACGTCACTGATGACATGGCCACTGACATCACTGATGACATCTCAAATTACATCACTGATAACATCATCCAGTGATTTTGAGTGTTATCTAATTGTTTATATGTTAATCATATATACTAAGGTTTTACAAAAGTCAAAATAGTATACCTTGTGTGCTGCTAATGAGTAATACTATTTCTCACACATATTATGTGAGTGGCTGTGTGACTGTGTGAACCCATGTGTGAGTGGGTATCTGAGTGGCTGTATGGGTGTGTAAGTGGGTTTATGAGTAGCTGTATGTGTGTGTGAGTGGGTATATGAATAACTGTATGGGGAGTGAGTGGCTACATGAGTGGCTGTATTGGTGAGTGAGTGGGTATGTGAGTGCCTGTATGGATGAGTGAGTGTATGTATGAGTAGCTGTATGGGTGGGTGAGTGGCTGTGTGAGTAGATGTATAGGTGAGTTACTGGGTTTACAAGTGGCTGTATGGATGAGTGAGTGGCTATTTCAGTGGGTGTTTGGTTAAAGGAGTGGGTATGTGAGCGGCTGTATTGGAGAGGGATTGTCAGTGTAAGTGGCTGTATGGGTGAGTGAGTGGCTATGTTGAGAGGCTGTATGGGTCAGTGAGTGGGTGTGTGAGTGCCTGCATGGGTGAATAAGTGGGTGGGTGAGTAGCTGTATGGGTGAGTGTGTGGCTGTGTGAGTGCCTGTATGGCTTTTTTTTCAGTGAATTTCTACGTTTAAACAAATTCTATTTCCTAACTATAACGTCTCTGTAGTCTTTTTTTCTAGTGAATTCCTAAGGTTTTTTTAATTTTAGTTCCTACCTGTAACCTTTGAGAGTAAGTGCATGAGTGTCTCTATGGGTGTGTGAGTGAGTATCTCACTGGGTGTTTGAATGGGTGCATGAGTGTTTTAGTGGGTGTGTATGTATCTGAGTGGGTGCATTTGTGTCTGGGTGGGTCTGTGAGTGGGTGGGAGAGTGTCTGAGTGGGTTTGTGAGTGATTCCATGAGTGTGTCAGTCTGTCTGTGAGTGCATGAGTGTCTAAGTGGGCCAGTGAGTGGGTGTGTGAGCCCCTGAGTAGGTCTGTGAGTGGGTGAGAGAGAATATGAGTAATTCTGTAAGAGGCTGTATGAGTGTCTGACAGGGCCTGTGAGAGGGTGTAAATGTCAGTTTGTCTGTGAATGGGTGGATGAGTATGTGAATGGGTGCATGAGTATCTTAATGGGTCTGTGAGTGGCTGTGACTGGGTGCATTAGTACCTGTGTAGGTTCTGCTTGTTTTCTGTATAATTTCTGAATTTTTTCTCCTCACTTCTGACCTTTATCATGCCTTTTTCTGCTCATTTCTGACTGTTATTTTGCCTCTTACAGCTCATTTCGGACCTCTATTTCACCTCTTTCTGCTCGTTTCTGACCTTTATTTTGCCTCTTTCTGTTCATTTCTAACCTCTATTTTGCCTCTTTCTGCTGGTTTCCGACCTTTATTTTGCCTCTTTCTGCTCGTTTTGGACCTCTATTTTGCCTCTTTCTGCTTATTTCTGACCTTTATTTTGCCTCCTTCTGCTAGTTTCTGACCCGTATTTTGCTTCTTTTTGTTCGTGTCTGACCTCTATTTTGCCCCTTTCTGCTTGTTGCTGATCTCAATTTTGCCTCTTTCTGCTCATTGCTGGCCTCTATTCTGCCTCTATCTGCTTGTTTCTGACCTTTATTTTCTCTATTTCTGCTAATTTCTGACCTTTATTTTCTCTATTTCTGCTCGTTTCTGACCTTTATTTTGCCTCTTTCTGCTAGTTTTTTACCTGTATTTTGCCACTTTCTGCTCATTTCTCACCTTTATTTTGCCTTATGATGCTGGTTTCTGACCTCTAATTTCTGCATGTTGCTGATCTCTATTTTGACTCCTTTTGCTTGTTGCTGGCCTCTATTTTGACTCTTTCTGCTCGTTTCTGTCCTTTTGCTTTGCCTATTTCATCTAATTTCTGACCGTTATTTTGTCTCTTTCTGCTCGTTTCTCACCTTTTTCTTTCCTCTCTCTGCTTGCTGCTGACCTTTATTCTGCCTCTTTCTGCTTGTTTCCCACCTTTATTTTGCCACTTTCTGCTCATTTCTCACCTTTATTTTGCCTTATGATGCTGGTTTCTGACCTCTAATTTGCCTCTTTCCACTGATTTCTCACCTTTATTTTGCCTCTTTCTGCTCATTTGTCACCTTCATTTAGCCTCTGGCCGCACATTTCTGACCGTTATTCTGCTTCTTTTTGCTTATTTCTCACATTTATTTCCCTCTTTCTGCTAAATTCTGACCTTTGTTCTGCCTCTTTTGGCTTGTTTCTCAACTTTATCTTGCCTCTTTCTGCTTGTTGCTGACCTTTATTCAGCCTCTTTCTGCTCGTTTCTGACCTTTATTTTGCCTCTTTCTGCTTGTTTCTCTTACATTGCTGACCCTTATTCTGCCTCTTTCTGCTCGTTTCTCACCTTTGTCTTGCCTCTTTCTGCTCATTGCTGATCTTTAATTTGCCTCTTTCTGCTCATTTCTCATCTTTATTTTGCCTCTTTCTGCCTATTTGTCACCTTTATTTAGCCTCTTTCTGTTGGTTTCTGACCTCTATTTTCGACTTTCTGCTCGTTTCTCACCTTTATTTTGCCTCTTTCTACTCGTTTCTCCCCTTTATGTTGCCTCTTGCTGCTCATTTCTGACCTTTATTCTGCCTCTTTCTGTTAGTTTCTTACCTTTATTTTGACTCTTTCTGCTCGCTGCTGACCTTTATTTTGCCTCTTTCTGCTTGTTTCTTGCTTTTATCTTGCCTCCTTCACCTTGTTTCTTACCTTTATTTTGCCTCTTTCTCCTTGTTCTCCCGGGACCGCAGGGGGGGGCAACCCCAAGGCCTCCTCAGTCCTAGCCGGCTCCCTGCCTCATGCAGTAGCTAGCGTTGCTCTTGCATGAAGGGAGCTGGTGGAAATGCAGCTCCCTGCATGCAAGAACAATCTTTCTTCTCTTTCCTTGCCCGCATGTCTGCGGGAAGGGAAAGAGATGAAAGCTTCGCTTTCATAGGGTGGGTGCACTTTGACAGCTCCTGCCCAGTGGAACTGGAGTGTTTGCTCTAGTTTGATGGGATCTGTCAGCTCCCCCGAAGCGAAATAAGAGCTATGTCCCAGGGTAGGCACACTGGGACATAGCATGAGCCGGCCCTGGGGGGTGTTGGTCCAAAGGGCCATCTATGGCTCCAAGAGGGGGGCTGTGCGCCCCCCCTCCTTCTGTTTGCACGGGCCACCACAGGGAGGTGGTGGTCCATGGGGCCGAGAACAGTCCAGGAGGGGGGCGCACGGCCACCCTCCTTAAAAAGAAAAAAAGCCAAAGGGAGGTGGTGGTCCCTGGGAAGCAGGGGGTCCATGCAGCCCCCTGCCAATTGTTTTAATGCCCTGGGGAGGTGATGGTCCCTGGGGCTTCTAGAAGCCCAGGAGGGGGGTCTGCCTAGCCACCCTACTTTACTAAAAACAAAGACCTGAGGTGGTGGTGCCTGAGGCTTCTAGAAGTCGAGGAGGGGGTCTGGGCTGCCACCCTCCATTTTTTTTTTTTTTAAAAAGCCCCAAGCAGGTGGTTGTCCCTGCCTGGCTCAAGAAACCTCAGGAGGGGGGCCCTGTGCACCCCCCCCAACCTTTTTATGAAATGCCCCTGGTAACTTGGCCCTCCTGGGTGCCTTTTTGAAAACAAGCATGTGAGTCTTGTTTATTTTCTTTTTGCTGCAAATTCTTGAATTTTGTGAATATGCACCAATTTAAAAAAATATATATTTATTGCCCTGCCGGGGTCCCTCTGGGCCCCCAAAACCAAAGCTTGTGGGTCAGGGTATAACTACCCTGCACCCTTTTCTTTTTTTTTAAATTTGTTTTGGGAACTCGGCTGAAGCAGAGTCCCAAGATGGCTGCCAACACTTCCTGGAAGAAGTGTTGGCAGCCAATCGGAGCTCTGCAGATCTCTGCACAAGCTTGTTATTATTTGTGAATTGTCCACGACTGCAGATAAACAAATTTCGATTTCTTTTAATTTCTCAACAACTACTGAACGGATTTACACGGGATAACTGAAAGCGCAATCTGCAAGCCAAAATCCACCTTCCTGCAAAATTTGGTGTAATGTGTGAAGTGTGCTGGATAGTTAGCCACTCCCTGTCCGTGAGAGCGATGCCAGCTCCCACAGGTGGCGGGGAGCCGGCTGGGGCTGCAGTGGCCTTGAGGCTCCACCCTGTGGCCCCACAGGGAAAAGAGCAGAAAGAGGCTAGATAAGGGTCAGAAATGAGCAGAAGGAGGCTGCAAAAAGGTCAGAAACTAGCAGAAAGGGACATAATAAAGGCCAGCAAAGAGCAGAAAGAGGCAAAATAAAGGTGAGAAACGAGCAGAGAGAGGCAGAATAAAGGTCAGAAGCGAGCAGAAAGAGACAAAATAAAGGTCGGCAATGAGCAGAAAAAAGCAAAATAAAGGTGAGAAACAGGCAGAAATAGGCAGAATAAAGGTCAGCAATGAGCAGAAAGAGGCAAATTAAAGGTGAGAAATGAGCAGAAAGAGGCAGAATAAAAGTCAGAAATGAACAGAAAGAGGCAGAATAAATGCCAGCAATGAGCAGAAAGAGGCAAAATAAAGGTGGGAAACAAGCAGAAAGAGGCAAAATAAAGGTCAGAACCGAGCAGAAAGAGACAAAATAGAGATCAGAAATGAGTAGAAAGAGGCAAAATTAAGGTCAGAAATGAGCAGAAAGGTATAATAAAGGTGAGCGACGAGCAGAAAGAGGCAGAATAGAGGTCAGAAACTAGGCAGAAAGAGGCAGAATTGAGGTCAGCGATGAGCAACAAGAGGCATATCAAAGGTCAGAAACGAACAACAAAAGGCAGAATAAAGGTCACAAAGAGGCATGATAGAGGTGAGAAACTAGCAGAAAGATGCAAAATAGAGTTCAGAAAAGAGTAGAAAGAGGCAAAATTAAGGTTGGAAACGAACACAAAGTGGCAAAATAAATGACAGAAACGAGCAGCCAGAGGCAAAATAGAGATCAGAAACGAGCAGCAAGAGCAAAATTGAGATCAGAAACGAGCAGAAAGAGGCAAAATAAAGATCAGAAACAAGCAGAAAGAGGCAAAATAAAGGTTAGAAAACTAGCAGAAAGAGGCAAAATAGAGATCAGAAACAAGCAGAAAGAGGCAAAATAAAGGTCTACAAAGAGCAGAAAAAGGCAAAATAATGGTAAGAAATGAGCAGAAAAAGGCAGAATAGAGGTCAGAAACTAGCAGAAAGAGGCAAAATAAAGGTCGGCAACGAGCAGACAAAGGCAAAAAAATGTTGAGAAACAAGCAGAAAGAGGCAAAATAAAGGTCATCAACGAGCAGAAAGACACAGAATAGTGGTCAGAAACTAACAAAGTGACAGAATTAAGGTCAGCAATGAGCAGAGAGAGGCAAAATAAAGGTGGGAAACATTGAGAAAGATGCAAAATAAAGGTCAGAAATGAGCAGAAAGAGGTAAAATAGAGATAAACGAGTAGAAAGAGGCAAAATTAAGGTAAACAATTAGCAGAAATGTATAATAAAGGTGAGTGATGAGCAGAAAGAGGCATTATAAAGGTGAGAAACAAGCAGAAAGAGGCAGAATAGAGGTCAGCGACAAGCAACAAGAATAAAGGTCAGAAAGAGGCATGATAGAGGTGAGAAACAAGCAGAAAGATGCAAAATAGATATCAGAAATCAGTAGAATGAGGCAAAATTAAGGTCAGAAACGAGCAGAAAGAGGCAAAATAAATGACAGAAACCAGCAGCAAGAGGCAAAATAGAGATCAGAAACGAGCAGCAAGAGTAAAATAAAGATCAGGGACAAGCAGAAAGAGGTGAAATAAAGGTCAGAAACGAGCAGAAAGAGGAAAAATAGAGACCAGAAACGAGCAGAAAGAGGCAAAACAAAGGTCAGAAACGAGCAGAATGAGGCAAAATACACATCAGAAAGGAGCAGAAAGAGGCAAAATAAAGGTCAGAAACGACCAGAAAGAGGAGAAATAGAGATCAGAAACAAGCACAAAGAAGCAAAATGAAGGTCAGAAACGAGCAGGAAGAGACAAAATAGCCAGAAACGAGCAGAAAGAGGCAAAATAAAGGTCTGAAACTAGCAGAAAGAGGCAAAATAAATGTCAGAAAAGAGCAGAAAGAGGCAAAATACAGGTCATAAATAAGCAGAAAGAGGAAAAATAAAGGTCAGCAACGAGCAGAAAGAGGCAAAATAAAGGTCATAAATAAGCAGAAAGAGGAAAAATAAAGGTCAGCAACGAGCAGAAAGAGGCAAAATAAAGGTCAGAAGTGAGCAGAAAAAGGCAGAAAATGAGCAGAACCCACTCAGGGACTCGTGCACCCACTCTTAGAACAACTCAGACACTCTCACAGCCACTCACAGACCCGTTCACTCATGCACCCACCCACAGACAAACTCAGACATGTACACCCACTCACAGACACAGTCAGTCACTTGTGTACCCACTGGCAGACTCACTCATTTTCTCTCTCACCCACTCACAGATCTACTTAGGGACTCACACACCGACTCACAGACCCTTTCAGAGACTCACACACCCACTTAGACACTCATATACCCACTTACAGCCCCACCCATATCCCTCACACCCACTTACAAACCTATTAAGACACTGCTACACCCACTGAGACGCTCACTCACACACTCAGTGTCAAGGTTAATGGTTACAGTTAGGAAATAAAAATTACAATATCTCACAAATTCACTTAAAAAACCAAAGGTTACAGGGACGTTATACTTAGGAAATGGAATTTTAAAAAACATAGAATTCACTGAAAAAAAAACAAAGGTTACATGGACATTCTAGTTAAGCTCAGATTTCACTCATACAAAACCAGTGACATGCAGCTCTTATAGTTACCTGAGCTAACTATAACTTACCCCCCGCAATGCACTGCTTATAACTTTACATATTACATCACTCATGACATGGTCAGTAACATCACCGATGACATCACTGATGACATCTCAAATGACATAAATGATATCACTGATGACATCATCCAGTGATTGTGAGTGTTTACTAAACGTTTTTGTGTGTTAAACATATATACTAAGGTACCACAAAAGTTAAATTAGTATACTTTGTGCAGAGCGGTGGGTGCTTCATGCGGTGTTGCGCTTGGCAGCTAATTAACCCTAGCTGCCCAAATTACTTGGGAGTGGCTGGGAGAGAAGCGGAGATAAATGGAGGAATAAGATGCACTGGAGAAGCCTCTCTCTGAAGAGGCCTGAAGGCCTTGAAGGTCCGGGCATACTCCCGGCTTGGCTTGGCTTTGAATTTAGAGACTGTTGGAGACTGTTGGAGACTGTTTGGAGACTGATTGGAGATTGTTGGCGGCATTAAGATGACACCTGGATATTGGATACCTAACATTGGTAGTGTGTGTATGTAGAGGTGGCGGTAGGTCTCCGCAACTAGGGGAGGAGGCAAGTGCCTGGTGTTCGTCATCGGTCAGCCTATCTGTTGTCTATTCTCTTTCTCAGGCTGATATTGTCTTACAGTGAGTTTGTCTTTAATCCACCCAACTCATGGGTATGAGCAAGCTGCCACATGGGAGGGCTATTGCCACAACCATTTCCAGTCCAGATACTACTTTGGACTCGTTTCTGGTACAAGCTGTTAGTATAGTATTGAAGGAGATTGAACTGGCAGAGAGACTGCTGTCCCTTGAATATGGAGAAGACCTAAGCCCTGTCACCTCATGTTTGAGTTCCTTGCAATCTGCAAGTCCTGCTCCCGCTGAGGCCGTTCCAGGAAATAAATCTCTCCCTGCGGCTGTCCTACTTGAGCCAGAAGAGGAGTCTGCTTCTAGTCCATTGACAGCCACACCTGGTCCCTGTCCTGGCCTCACTAACAGTTCATGCGGACTTCTGGCAAAAAAGAAAAGGAAAATGAAATCAGGCCTAGCCTCAGCTACTACTAAAAAAAGCGTCCAAAAATTAAATCTACTCAGCAGAATCCAGGACCTTTGCACCAACCAGTTTCTCCTACAGTTGGTGATGCAAGGTATTGGCCAGGTGGAGCTAAATAGTAGATACAATAAAGGGTTTTTTAACTTCTGCTATTGCAATGATTCTGGAAAGGCGAAATACTCTGGAAGGGTAGTGAAGGAATTAGTCTCCAAGAGCAATCCTACTCCAGTCCCCCTAGTTTCTATGATCCCACATAATTCAATAAACCCATTAAATAACTCTAGGGCCTAGGATAGGATGCTCATGGGGGGGGGCTGATAATCAACCTCAGATTTTACCCAGGAAAACGGGTCCCATCTTCTCTCCAACAAAGATTACTGCTATAGCAAAGAGGCATAATACAGCCCTGAGGGGTCCTCAGTTGCAGGCCAGGCCCAGTCGTGAAGGCCCTAAAGACTCACCAGCCACAACTTCCCATTCCCATCAGTCCAGCTGTCCACATGCACATCAGGTTTTACATTTGCCTAGAGTTTTGCTCCTACGTAGCAGTGCTGATGGGGGTACCTCCTGTTCCAGCGCACACAGATGAAAAGATAAAGTGTGCCATTGGCTAGTGGAAAACTCCACCCTGATTAATTAGATGTTTGATGACATCCTCATGGTGAGGAGAGTCGGCTGGATTAGGCCTTCCCCATAAGCACTGGAAGGAGACTGTATTGTGGTCAGGTGCAGGTTCCCAGAGCTGGCGTATCGCTTGATTAAATCTGGCAGTTGGAGTGGAGTTAAGGGACTTCCTGATTCACTTTCTGACGTCCCACTGGGTTACTTTTATCGCTCATTCGCACCAGGTAGACAGGGGAAAGAGGGCTGCTTCTTTGCCTCGCTTACGTGTGACTCATGGAGAGCCCATGAGATTCCTACTCGCAATAGATTCCAGATGCTCTCGGAGTTGGATACAAATGATTGACTTGATCCATATGCTGTCCATTTAGAGGAGTAATGTTCCCAAAAAGAAGGTTCTGTGAGATCTGAGCCAAACATCGTGCACCCCCCAAAAGGAGAACCTGCCACCCTACTGAGGGCAGGGCAGGGTTATTAAAGGAAGGCTTGTAGGGTATTGGGAATGCAAAAGAGACCCTGACACTTATGATCTCTTCAAATGAACTCCCCCCGAATCTGACGGACCCCATATTAATTGAGGCCAGCCCTCCCACAGAGTGTACAATGTATTTACGGATTCTCTCCTGGAACGTGGTAGGGATCCGACAAAAGATTTCTAATAACAGCTGGCTAAGTTTTGTTGAACCCTTTGACATCATATGCTGTCAGGAAACATGGGCCTATGAACATATCTCAATCAACTGGTTTAGGTCTTTTTGCTCACTTGCTATTCTCTCACCTGCTGGCAGGGGGAAGGGTGGTCTTCTAATTCTGGTATCAACCGTGGGTGGGAATGTTCAAGTAAAGGAACTGTTTTTTAATTCTCATTTCCAACTAGTGAAGATATCCTATCCTAAAGAGTTTAACATAATCTTCATCAATTTTTATTATAAATATTTTGGGGCTCAGCTGATAGAGATTATCAAGAAGTTAGAGCTTATTCTATTGGATCAAATAAATAGTGAACCGAAAGGGGGTTTCTCCTTTATGGGCGGGTGATTTTAATATAGCTAAATGTACCTATAGTGGGAACCTTGTCTGCGGAATCAATGATGGGCTGGGTGAGCCTGCTGGTCATTTTACACGATTTAATGGCTGAATACCAGGCAGATATCCAAACTTTTGTGGGGAGAGGCAAAGGAAGCACCATTGACCATATCCTAGTGTTGGATACCTTGGTCCCACTGTTAAAAAAATTGCAAGGTATGTCCCTCCCCTTTTAGTGATCATTATCTCATTACAGTAACATTTGCTTGCACACCTCTAGTTTCTCCCATGCCTGGTAAAACCCAGCCCATGACCTACACCAAAAATAAGGGGATACGTAAAAAATGGCAACATGTTGATCCTAGCAGACCTTTCACAGAAGTGGTGAGCAATAATTAAACAGCAATTTTAAATTGCCTGGGAAAAAACTGTGAGCCAGTTCGTATATGTGAAAATGTTGCTATTATTTGTAAATCAATTTCTGATTCATTACTGATTAAGAACCCATGGATGGTGCACCCTGTCTGTATATGGCTTAATTCAGAATGCACAAATACCTATTGAGTTTTAAAAAGTGTAACTCACAAAATCCCACGGGATGCAGTGATGGTGAGAGAGGCTAGAAGGAACTATAAAAAAGCCATTATAAAAAGAAGGGCTGCAATATGAACCAAGGCCTTGGACGATCTAGAGCAAGCAGCGGCCCTGAAAGATAATTGAGCCTTTTCGGAAATAGTGAATAGGCCTTTCTTCACTAAAAATCCAGACCCAGGAATAGATTTTCATATAATGGAGCATGAATGGGTTTCTCATTTTGCAAAAATATTTAACCCAGAAATGCTTGATAAAATTCAAACACTCCCAGCTGATCCCACTGCACCCACCGTGGCACTAGATGAATTTAGTAAATCTATCTCCGTGGGGGAAGTATGCACAGCCATACTCCATTCAGCATCAGGCAAGACAGCAGGACCAGACGGGGTGCCAGCAGAGATTTTCAAACATAATTTAGAATTCTGGGCCCTATTGCTCGCAACTGTTTTTAGGTCTATAATATTTGGGGAGCCAATTGGGTCATAGAGGCAGTCAGTCACAGTCCTTATAAAAAAGGAGATAAGAACATCCCTTCTAATTACTGTCTGATTGCACTACTTGACTCTTTGGGGAAAATATTTGGAAGGGTCATCCTAGGGAAGTTAGAAGCCGGCGTGAATAAAAATTATTTTTTTCACTAAAGTGCAATATGGGTTCCGACCATGGGTTCTTTAAATCTTCCCCTAATTCTAGATAAATATTTCAAGGCCAGGAGAGTGGCCATATATTTGGCCATTATGGACCTCTCCTGTGCCTTTGGCTTAGTGGACAGAAACAAATTGTAGGACATTATGGGACGTACAAAGTGGTTTGTGCTAAAAAGTCTCCATCAAGATATGATATGAGAGTTCATTATTCTCAGTCAGGTGAACAGACTCTTCCTATACAAGTTGTGCATGGGGTGAGACAAGGCTTCCTCCTGGCGCCTTTTAGTTTCTTTTTTATATTAATGCCCTTGATTCCTTTTAACAAACTGCACCCCTGATGTCCCGAAAATTGGTTTGCGTCTAGTTCCTGTTTTACTATACTTGGACGATGCCGTCCTCTTGGCCAGCACTGCTAATGGTCTGAAAACACTTTGAGATGCGTTTTATAGTTTTATACAGAGGCTGAACTTTAAGGTAAATAATAACAAATCCTATATTTTAACATGTGGGCCAAAGACCACCTTTTCAAATAAGTTTTTCAGTGGAAATACACCAATAAAGAAAACAATGAATTTTAGCTACTTGGGCTTTCTATTTAGCATCAATCTGAGATGGGACCGTTTAATTACTCAAAACGTCCCAGTCGATGGAGGCGGTATGGGAATCTCCGATTAGATTTGTGAAAAGTTTAGGACACAAACCCCCAAAAGAACTGACAAAGCTATACAGAAGTAAATGCCTGTTGGTGGGCACATATGGTGCTGGAGTATAGGGGCATACATCAGTAAAAGACCCTTTAGGCAGCAGAAAACATGTTTATAACCAAGCTTTTAGAACTTCCCAGATCCACATCAAGTTTTCTCACTCACAATGAAATGGGCCTAGATTTTCTAGATGATACGGTGGGCCTGGTACCCTTCTTGCTGTAGGTTAAAATTTCGTCCACCCCAGAGCTAAGCTTCACTCTGGGAATAGTGGAAGATTGCCTGAAACAGACTAACATGCTAGCTGTCCCATGGATTAAGTGCATAAAAAACACTTTTCAAGACGTAGGATTATGTAGAGTCTTTGAGAATACTAGCGAGGTTAGCTCATGCATGAAGGCCGTGGTAAAAAGACACATATCGTGACCACAGAGATAAGATGAGACTTGAGAAAGATGTAGACATGCTAACTGTCCATTCATATATTCCATTGTCAACCTCTGAATGCATGGAGTCACATCTATCATGGATAAAGGCACCAGAACATAGATTTTATTTAACTCGCCTTCGAGTAAACATGATTGACTTCTTGGCAGCTTTTCCCCTTACTGGGACGTGGTTTGCATCATTATCCTGCTGCCCATGGGACCGAGTGTCCATACAGTCCACTAAGCACTTTGTGTTTTGCACTTTATATTCTGATTTTAGAACCTGGTTTTTATGCCCAATTTTAGCCAGGAAACATTTTAAAACACATCAAGAAGGTTCTTTGGTTCTGCAATCCTGTGAGTCCCCAATAACCTGCTATGCAGTGTTGAATGTTATTACTCAGACGAGGAGCTTAAGGAAAAAATATGATCCAGATATGATGATATGGAGGGGCAATGATGACGTCTACTTTTGTGATACTGATTCGTGTGATCTGTTTGTACTTGTTGTTAACTTGGGCTTTTATGGTCTTGTTGACCAAAGTTATATATATATATATATATCCTTTGGCACTGGTTCACGATCACTGAACCATTAAGGCGATTCTCCCTCTGTGCGTGACCCTTGGCTGAACCACGCCACTTTACATTCTCCAGATCCCTCAATATGAAGGAAATAGGGTCGCACTCCGAGATTGGGTGTTTAACAATTCTTTATTTTCATTCCATCAGGTATTCAAAAGCCATACCGACGCGTTTCGTTCTCTTCTGAGAACTTGATCACGGTTTGCATGACGACAGTCACATGGGCCAATAAAAAACATTTAGAACATCACATGATGCATTATTCTGCCTATTTTTCTGTTCCCTGTCGTCTTGCATTATGGGAGTTGTAGTGTAAAGATTCGTTTTAGACGTGATTTTTAAGATATTTTGTGAAAATAATAAAAATTGTGAGTGTATAGTAAGGAGTTAAAAATATATAGGTAAATCTTTTCATGTGTTTACACTATATGTAGAGGGGGATTTTCTTAGTTGCTTCTCAATGGTGTGTTACTACCATTGATACCCCGGTGTATTCTGGATATTTTGAGTCTCAAATACAATGAACTCATGACCAAACTCCAAAACAACAATGAAGTCATCATCAACAAGGCGGATAAAGGAGGGAACATTGTGCTGTGGCCACGCAATCTATATCTGGAAGAAGCTAACAGACATCTGAGAGACAATCTTTGCTACAGACTCTCGAGCCACAATGACATGGCCAACAGTAACAAGGAACTCAGGATACACCTGAATGAGTTCAAATCTAAGGGCCAGTTGAGAAAAGAAGAATGTGCATTCCTTAACATTGAGACTCCAGTCCTACCTATCCTTTACTTTCTGCCGAAAGTGCACAAAAATGTGACCCCCATTCCTGGTCGACCCATCATCTCGGCCAGAAAAAGCATCTGCGAAAACATTTCCAAGTATGTGGATTTTTTCCTGCAAGATCTGGTTACCAGCCAAACAACCTACCTCAGGAACACCAGTGATTTCCTGCTCAAAGTAAAAGACATTCCATGGCAGGAGGACTATTTGCTAATCTCCATGGACATTACATCGCTGTATACCAGCATACGCCACCACGATGGGCTAGCTGCATGTAAATACTTCCTGGGTAAAAGACCCATCAATTGTCACTTACATAACAAACTCATTTTGTTTCTAATTGATTGGTGTCTCACACACAATTTTTTCATGTTCAACAAGAAGGTATACTAGCAACTCAGGGTGTGGCCATGGGAGCCTGCTTCTCGCCCAGCTACGCATGTTTACATGTTGGCTGGTGGGAGGAGCGGGTTCTCATGGTCAAACACCTGACAGCCTTCAACAACAACATTGTGTCTTGGCTACGCTACATAGACAATGTCTTTTTGATTTGGCGAGGTGATGTTAACAGTGCTGGAATTTTCATCAATGAGATCAATGACAATGATCTCAATTTGGAATTCAATGCTAACATTAGTGCCACCTCTACTGAATTCTTAGATGTCAAACTGTACATCGCCAATGGCTCTTTGCATTCTAAGCTCCATCGCAAGCTTACCGCAGGAAACTCTACACTGCACGCCTCGAGCTTTCACCCTAGGCACCTCATAACCAGCATTCCATATGGGGAAATGTTACGCTTAGCCAGAATTTGCAGCACCCATGAAGATCGCTTTGAGTGCCAGGGGAAGCAGCCAAGAGATTTAGGGCAAGGGGTTATTCAGCGGCTGTCATACGGAAAGCCATTGACAGAGCCAATGCCATCCCTAGGGAGGAACTGCTAGTGGTCCCATCCACACCGGAGGTTACTAGTGCAGCCAACATACTCAGTGAACCTAACAGCCCAGTCACCCCGAGGTTGATCAAAACGCACAACACTGAGGAAAAAGCTATCAGGGCTGTAATTAACAAGAACTGGGGGATTATTAGATCAGACCCCACATTAGGACCTGTAGTAGCCCACAAACCTGACATCACTTACAGAAGAGCTTTTTCCATGAGGGATGCACTAGTCAGAAACAGCCCAGAGAACGTAACATCTCAGAATTGGCTAGCGGACAGAAAGGGTTTTGTCAAATGCCAGAGTTGCAGGGCATGTAAATTTGGTAAGAACATTACAAAGGTAGACTCAGCCTTTAGACACGCGCCACTTACTATCAGGCACAGACTCACTTGCAGAACTGACTTTGCGGTTTACATGTTAGAATGTAACTGCGGGCTGCGCTACATCGGGAGCACTAAACTGCAAGTGCACCTGCGCATTCTCCAGCACCTCAGAGCAATAGTTAACAATGACCCAGCCTACCCCGTGAGCCAGGCATTTCAAGGACGTGCATAATAACAATCTAGAGCACCTCCGTTATTCAGTCATTGATTGTGTTCCACCACTTAGACGGGGTGGCAACAGGGAGAAGCTTTTGAGGCAGTTGGAAAGTAGATACATTCTGCAATTCAATACCAAGTCGCCCGCCGGGCTCAACACCACGGAGGATCTGCACCACTTCCTTTAGCGTAACATGGCTTTCACATCCTTAGTGAGCATACCATCGCTTTACAGCTGTATATTTATGCTATTACCTGTATATATTTCACTTTTTACATCTACTGTTTATATTCCACTGTATATATTAGGCTCTGCCCGTGCACCCATTGTATTTACATGTAGCTGGGTTTCCCGTTATTTTTTGCTATGTGCGACCACAAAGACATTTCCCAGTATTCATACTGTCATGTCATTTGTCTTAATTTTGTTTTTTAAACATAGGCACTGCAGGTTTGTAACCTATGCTGATCAACAACTAACGTACATATAGCATGACTGCGTATGAACATGAATTAGATTGTTACTGTTTCTCAATACGCTGTGTTATACACCCATTGCTGCTTTAGTCATATTTTGTTCAAGCACGGACAGGCATTGTAATATTTCTAGCGCTAGCGCACACATCTTTTCCTCAGTACATTCTATGCATTTTTATGTAACTTTAATGCTCTTGAGGAGGCACAAACACCACACTTTAGTAACTTTACTTATTTTTGCACTCACGCTTTCCTCAATATGTATATACACGCTCATGAGCACAGTTCACCCTCACTAACATTTTTTAATTTTCAGTTATATTTAGTGGCAGTTTCGAGATACATTGCATTTTGCAGTTATTTCATATGTATCTTTATTTGCACCAAAGCTTTATTTGGACATTTCCACATGAGCCTTGGTTTTATGCTGCTTGTGGCGCACCATGAACATAATTCCTCTAACAAACACATTGTTTGGGGCATGACTTAACCTCGTACTACGAGTTGTTGGGAAACTTCAGCATGTTCTCTTAATAGAGACATGCTTTCCATCTCAATGTGCACCGCGTCTAGACACATTAGTTGTTCCACAGGCGTTTTTATTTGTTTTTAGAAACGCGCCGAGAGCAGTGATTTACTGACTCGCTTAATGTGGGGATTTCAACTCGTGTTTAAGATGTATTAGCACACAGTAATTTCTTCTCATACTGCTCACTATATGGCATTCTTTCCGCTACTTTGTGTACTTACATGCTCGGATGACTGCATCTGTGGTCGCCACTGGCACCGATTTCAGCATCCAGGACACATATGCAGGAGGACTGGGGCAATCACTGGCTTCAGCAGACAGGTAGCTATTTTATAGTCTGCTTACACTTGCGGTACTCACTGTAGTAAAACATGATGTCACACGTGCTTTACTGCATTTTGCCCACAGTCATACGCTGCAAAACTCCTCAGTCACCACCATGAACATAGAAACACTGCCACTTACACATTTGTATAAATATCACCCTTTCACCAGTAGAGTGCTATGTGATCAAGGCCGCATGTCTGGCGGCCGAAACGCGTCATTTGGACATTTGATGCTCAAATAAACCATCATTGACTTTCTAACTTTGCCTTTGGAGTCTGTTTCCTGGTGTTGCGCCTTTCTTTGGATGGTGGTACCCCTGGGATCCTGCTGTGGAATATATATATATATATCGGTGCACGTCAGGGTATGAGGAACCCTGTACATATACAGCCCCATGCACTCTCCTCCACAGAAACTCGTTTAGCCAGAACGTCGGTGAACATTTATTTAGCCATAGCTGAGAAACCCAACGTGTTTCGGCGTCTTAACGCCTTCCTCACGGGTGGGGAAGAAATATTACCGGCACATTTAAAACAGAACATGAGATAAAAGCATAGAAAATGGACAATGCCTCCTGAGATCACAGTGAAACTGGTTATTGTGTCGGCCATCTTTAGATGTGTCCCAAAGGTAATTTTGTAATTGCAGAATACGTGCATGTCACAATATAAAATCTTGTCAGCTGTAACACATTTTACATTTCAAATATAGTGGATTATGTTAGTCATAATAAGTAGGTTTGAAATACATTAAATACTGCTTATTCCTGATAGTAACAAAACACTTTGTAAATACATAACAATCTGAATACTTATGTTCACATATTACACAATTATGCCTCAGTGGGAGACATGGTCCATTTTCTATGTTGTTTATCTTATGTTCTGTTTGAAATGTGCTGGTAACATTTCTTCCCCACCAGAAATCAATTTTTGACTTCCTCCTCTTTTTGCTGATTCTTTCTGTTGGCCTTAGGACTCTGAGCACTTTGACACTGCTGACTAGTGCTAAAGTGCATGTGCTTCTCCCCTAAACATGGTAACATTGACGTTTACACAATTGGCATATTTAATTTACTTGTAAGTCCCTTGTAAAGTGGTATACCATATACCCAGAGCCTGTAAACTAAATGTTACTAGTGGGCCAGCAGCACTGATTGTGCCACCCACGCAAGTAGCCCTTTAAAAATGTCTCAGGCCTACCAATGCAGAGGCTTGTGTGCAGTCTTACTGCCACTTCAACTAGGCATTTAAAAGCCTTTGCCAAGCCTTAAACTCCCCATTTATTGCATACAATTCCCCCCGAAGGTAGGCCCTAGATAGGCCATAGGGCCTATGTAGGTACAAGTAGCACATGTATTTTTAGGTTTTGCATGTCCTGGTAGTGAAAACCACCCAAGATTGTTTTTCACTAATGGGAGGCCTACTTCTCTCATAGGTTAACTTTGGAAATTCCTAAATGTACTTTTAAGCTGTAATTCCTGATTGAAAAAGGAAAGTAGCTGTGTCATGCTAAATATCTTTAGAATGGTAATGATAAATCCTCTTGACTGGTAAAGTTGGATTTAACATTACTATTGTAGACAGGCTACATTTAGAAAGTGGACATTTGTCTCCTCTTACAGATCTGGGTGCCTGCCGCCTGTCTCCAATACAAGTCTGTGGTGGGTGACAGCTTCACTTTGTGCATTCCCTTTCGACAGTCACAAACACAGGAAGGTTAGGTGTGCCTGAGTACTCATCTGCATTCTGATGGCTCTTCCTGGACCAGAAGGGAGGGAGGGGCTGACATTTACACCTGAATAGGCAGTGCCCTGTCCCTACACAAAGGGCTAATTACACCCTACTGATAGTATGGATCCAGGGCTGGGAAGAAAGGACCTTTGTGCACTTCAAAGACCCTTCTTTGAAGTCACCCCCACTTCAAAGGCACAACTGGGTATAAGTACTGGGTGTCTTACCCCACCAAATCAGACACTTCTGGACCTACTACTGGACTCTGTCAGAAGAACTTCTGTGCTGCATCAAGGACTGACACTCTGCTGGACTGCTGACCTGGAAGGCTTGCTTTTCTGCCATGCTGCCCTACTGCCTGCTGCTCTCGGACCCTGTTGAGGGAGAACTGGACTATGCCTTGTACCCTAAAGTGTTCTCCAATGGCTTTTTGACTAGCCTTCTGTTGTTGAGACTCAGGGAAGTTGAAGTCTCTACCTCTGCTTTCTTGCTTGTTTCACTGGAAGTGGACCCAGATACTTGCTTCAGAGCACTGATGCATCCGCTAACTGCATGAGCAGAAATCAATGTATCGTCCTTGTGGCAGGAATAGAACCCATCAAATCGCATCAGAACCGCTGCAGCACCTGCAGAAACTGACGCACCGAACTGCGCTTTGCCGCTGTAGCAGTCTATAGAGATCAGAGCATCCTTTGGCTGCATGGAGAAACCCGACCCAATGCATCTTGTCTTCGATTGCTTCAACTACGGAACCGATGCATCGCCAGCACTTCAGGATCAACATCAACTCATTGCTCAACTGTGCCCCACATCTCGCTGTTGCGACATGGATAAGGTACTTTGTTCACCGGTGCCTGCGTGGGTCCTGTAACTGGCCTGAGCTCCATTGTAGTCAGCCCAAACAATTGACTTTGTCCCTGTCCAACATGACCAGATAACCCCCATAGGCGCTTATTGCTTCTAATCACTAGAAAGACTTTTCTCCTTTAAAAATTCGTAACTTGACTTCTACTTATTAGATTTTGGCTTGATTTATTTATAAAATTGTCTATTTTTCTAAACCAGTGTGAAGTCTTTTGTGGTATTTTCATTCTGTTAATGTGTGTGTTGCACAAATACTTTACACATTCCCTCTTTAGATACGCCTCACTGCTCTGTGCCAAGCTACCAGAGGGTGAGCAGAGGTTATCTTTAAGTGTGTATCTTGCTTACCCTGACTAGAGTGGTTATCTCTGCTTGGACAGGGTACATATCTCTGCCAACTAGAGACCCAATTTTTAAATAAAACACACACACGCGCACACACACACACACACATATATACAAACACACATACACACATAAACACACATACATATATACAAACACATACATACAACCATATACATATACTCGCATATACACAAACATATATACATACACACACATATACACAAACATATATACATACACACACATATACACAAACATATATACATACACACACATATATACATACACACATATATACAAACACACATACACATATGCATACACAAACATATAAACACACGCGCACATATATACACACACATACACAAATACACACACATATGCATACACACATACAACCATATACATATATACACACATACAAACATACATACATATACCCACACATACACACATATATACACGAACACATACATACATACACACACATATTTACAAACACACATACGCACACATATACCCACATACACACACATATACCCACATACACACACACATATACCCACATACATATATACAAACACACATACATATATACAAACACACATATACCCACACACACATACCCACATATACACACATATACCCACACACACACCCCCACACACACACACACATACACACACACACACACACACACACACACACCCCCCCACACACACTTTCTCTCTCTCTCTCTCTCCACTCGTCATACACTCACAGGATACTGCCAGAAACAAGTGAGTTTATTTAGCGCGGCTGTAAGTCCCATCATGTTTCGTCTCCCAAGAGCCTTTTTTGTAGGAAATGACCATCTTTTATGTGATATTCCCCATATTTTTGCCTCTGCACACTTTACTCCTAACCAGTGTTAAAGTGCTTGTGCTTCCTCTTAAACATGGTAAAATTGGCATACACCTAATTGCCACATTTAATTTTCTTGTAAATCCATAGTACATAGTTCAACATCTATCCAGGGCCTGTAAATTATTTGCTATTAGTGGACTGCACCACTCATTGTGCCACCCAATAAAGTAGCATTTTGGAACATGACTACAGATCTGTCATTGCAGCCTGGGTGGGTAGTTTTAAACGGCAATTTCGACCTGCTAAACTACAATTTTTGTCAGGCCTAAACCTTTCTTTTTAATACTTATAAGTCCCCACTAAAGTAGGCCCTAAATGCCCCTAGAGCAAGGTGCTCAGTATTTAAAAAAGTAGGACATGTATGTTGAAAGTTTTACATGTTCTTACAGTGAAAACCCTTCAAAGTTTTTTTTCACTGCAGCAGGGCTAACTCTCCTATAGGGAAAGACTAGGTTATATTTAAACACTGTATAATGCATAACTTAAGTTTGGGGATCGCTAGGACTATAATTCAAGGACTTAAACTAATAGTAATTTGAAAACCAATCTAATAATCAATTTGAATTCAAAATGATTGTTTTTAAAAATGTCACTTTTAGAAATTTTCCATTTTCATACCTAAGCCAAATGTGCCTTTGTGCTAGTGTTCAGTGTCACCTGACTGTTTGACCGTCCTGTAGTGATAGGTGTATTACTCCCAGACAATGGACAAAGGGCTTGGGTGTGGAAAGATGCTATTCCCCCTGAAGTACGGCCATCTGGGCAAGCCCAGGAACTTAATTAAACTTCAAAAGATGTCTACCCTGTCACAAGCAGATGTAACTCTCACCTAAGCCTGCTCCCTTCATTGTCCTTCTAGCCAGCCAGGCATCAAGCCAATTGGGAGAGTGACTGCCCCAGTACTGGTTTACAGTGACCACAAGGACGGGGTTGCCCATTATCATAGCTGTATGTCTGGGTGGGCTTATGGAGCTCTGACCAGTATAAGAACGGTTTTGACATGTTAGATTTAGGTAGAGAAGAGCACTGTCGGATAGCTTAGAGTGAAATACACAGGAAGCTCTCTAAAAGTGGGTAGGGTTACCCTTTGTAAACCCCATTGGTTAGGGAGTGACAAGGAGTTTTCCCCACTCACAGGCTGGCGCTGGGCATAAATGTGGCACCCCTGGGGTCGTGGCCAGGGCAGCCCAGATGGCGGTCGCTGTTTGAGGCCGCTTTCCACCCCTTTCCAATAATCCATTGTCATCCTGCTGGAGTAGACACTCACTGGGATTTCTCATCTTCCCCCGTATGCTGAACAGACCTGCCATTGTTGGGACCAGCATTGATGTAACTGGGGCTATGGTGGCACTGGGAGCTGTGTGTCCTGGCCTCAGGCGCGGCTGACACGTTCCAATCTGTGAAGTCTGGGCTAAGCCCCTTGCGGAGCTGTGGGGGCGGGCCACCTTACCTCCTGGACCCAACTGTACTTGAGTGGACCGGGGGCCGGATTCCTGCACCGGGCCCTGGTAGGTGAGTAGTGTTCCTGAACCCCGAGGAGGTGCACAACCATGCCGGGCCTCTCTTTCCCTCAGCTGGGGCTGAAATTGGCGATGTCTGTGTTTGAGGCATTGTGGGCCTTGGGCTGGCACTGGGGGGGGGCTATTTTGTGCCGCCTTTGGAGAGCACAAACTGCATCTCTGTTTCCTTTCCCATGTGCACCACTGGATGACTCACGGCCTGTAGGCTGAGCCCAGCTCAGTGCTGTGTGGGCGGGCCACCTTACTGACTGGATGCAGCTGCACTGCAGGGGGTTGGGGGCCATTTTCCTTCACCCGGGTCCTGGAACTCAAATGGTGGCTTGAGCTTTTTAAGCCAAAAGCTGGCCCTGAGGTGTACTCTGTACTGCTGCAGGAGAGTACGACCTGCATCTCCATTTCTTCCTCCCCGTGCTCCCCTTATTGCTGCTGGGTTGGCGCAGGCTACGTATTACGGAGTTGTGGCTGACTGGCGGTCGGGGCCTTGACGGACAGGAGCTGGCCCTGGGGGAGCATCATTTGGCACTGCGGGGTCAAGGCTCACCACCATGTTTCTTTGCACCTGTGAGGCCGTTTGAATGCTACTGGGAGGGAGGAGGCCCCCATGCCTCACCTCTCCCCCTATTTTGTATTTGTGGCCTACTTGTTGGAAGAGCAAGACTGCTGCTGGGGAGGGCTTCTCTGCCTCTCCCCCCTTATTTCATGCTTTGGAGGGCACTGTGCTCTGTAGCTACCCGGGGTCCATGGCTTTTGCAACCCCCTGGAACATCCTCTGTTGTCCTGTTATGCCTTTGGGGGGCGCGCATGTCTCTCCTCTGGTCATTTTGCCTGCAGGTGCAGTGAGAGGCCTGCTGGCCTTCTCCTGGGGTGGGAGACCCCTCTGGCTTGACACTGTGGGAGCCCTCGGATGGCTTTGATTGTGGTCCAGAGGCTTTTCGTCACTACAGGCACTCTGCCTTATTTGGTGCCCTTGTCCTACCTGGCTTGTTCATCCTGGAGAATGGCCTGTCCTGGGCACGCTTCAGCCCTGGAGGTGACCTGTTTGCTGCGAGGCAAGTGGGCCGGGGGGGACATTGTGCTCTTCATCTATACCTCACCAGCATCTCCATCCTAGGTGTCTCGATGACTGCCACACTCTAGATGCTCGTGCTGAAATTGGTAAGCGGGCCAGGTGGTGGTTCTCTCCTCTGTAAAGCTGTGCAGACCTGGCCTCGCCCTCCACACCATGAGTAAGGCTAAGGCCCCGCCGCCTGCCCCAGCCCAGACTGAAATGGATCACTTCACTACGAGGCAGGTGGGGCCTGTGGGCTCTGGGGGACTCCCTGGGAGGCAGACACCATGGGACCTGCTCAACCTGATTTGGCCACTATCCTCAAAGCTATACAAGACTCAAAAATGGTCCTGAAGAGCAGGGTGGGAGAGGTCCAGAAGAACTTGTCACTCCTCCAACAGGACCTCCAAAATGTAGCTGCTAGAGTTGACGAAGCCGAGTGCTGGGTGCTCTCCGTGGAGGACGATGTGTCCATCCTGAAGCGGCAAGTGGCCAGCCTGCTGAACTCATCTTCATCCTTACAAGAGTGGGTGGAGGACACTGATAATCACTTTCCAGCAACTATCTGTGACTGTTGGGCTCCTGGAGGGCTGGGAGACGTCTGATGCTGCAAAGTTCCTGGAGGATTGGTTCCGCTCGTGGGTCCCGGAATCGGCTCTTTCACCTTGGTTTGTTGTGGAGCGAGCTAATAACTTGCTTGTCCAACGCTCTCCTCTCAGGGCACCAGCACGGCCTCTGATTGCTAGAATCCTTAACTTTAGAGATAGAAATGTGATTCTTAGGGAGGCCCGGAGGCAGTCTGAGCTCTGTTTCCAAAATGCCCGTATCATGCTATTTCCCGACTATACTGAGGCTGTATAAAAATCCCCACTGCTCCTTTACAGAGGTCAAACAAAAACCCAGAGTGTTAAACCTTCAGTATATGCTCCTCTTCCGAGCAAAGCTCAAAGTCCTCTTTAACTCCAAGTCATTTTTCTTCGAGCCTCCTGATCAGGCTTGGGAGTGGGTTGAGGAAAGAAGAGACCTGTGTGCCACATCGGATAGACTGGGTCCTAGTGGTGGAACCCGCCATAGTGCTGCCAACCATCCCCCGAGGCCTCAGAGGAGGGGGCTGACCCGTTCCTACAAACCTCGCACCCGTGATGTTGGCTGACGAGATTCTTCGGGCTCGGAATCCGAGCCCTCTACATCCAAGACGAAGGGAACTGGGGGCTGACTGAGTGGGACCTCGCCAACGTGGACCCCCAAGAAAGAGGTCCCTTGAACAGACCTGTATGAACCTGGCCAGTGGTCCTGATACTGTACGAGCTGACAGATGTCTCCCACGGCGGCCGGGTCTACACATTAAGAACTGCATGTTACTCTCATTTTGTCTTTCTCCTGCACAGTGTCCTTCTAGAAAGGGGACTGTGTGGTTTTCTGTGCTCATTGTATGCCTCCCTCTGTGTTTTTTTTTATTTCTCTTTGTGTTGTTTTCTTCACCTCCGTTGAGGTCCAGTTAGGGTGACAGATGCTTCAGGATTGGAAGTAGGGGGAGTTAGGGGATTAGGTGAATGGTTTGTTGTTTGGGGGGTTTTGTTGCGTTGTGTTTCGTTTACCACAGTGTTTCTTCGCACTTGCATTTCGCTTCACATGTGACCCTTCTAGTCCCGTGCCCCCCCCCAGTCTGCGTGCAGTTGCTCCTCACAGGGTCTTCCAATAGTTCCTAGTGCATATCCACAGTAATCCACCATGCCCTCCTTTAAGTTGATGTCTTAGAATGTGAACGGTCTGCTGGGTCGCATTAAACGCACTGCAGTCCTGCGTTTCGCCAAACGTTTTGAACGGTCCTCATGCTTCAAAAGACTCATTTGCTAGGTTCCTCATTGTCCCTTTCTTCGTCGGTATGGGTACAACAAAGTGTTCCATGCAGGGTTCAGTCAGGGCTCACGGGGTGTGGCCATTCTGCTGCACCGGGAGTTTCCATTGACAGTTTCTAAATCACATATAGACCCCCAGAGGCATTACGTGGTAGTGGAGGGCCTTCTTGAGGGACGCCATTATAAGTTTATCTTGTTTTGTCTGCCTACTCAAGCACCCACAGGGATATTCTCCTCACTGACTGCATTGCTTGCATGTTTGCCATTGGAGGTCTCCATCCTTGACGACGACTTTAACGCAGTACCTAACACTGATTGGATATTTACGGCCCCCTCTATGGAGGAATGGGTTTCTCGTGTGTTTCAGCTGTCCACTTGGATGGATGCCTTAAGTCTCTGTGATGTCTGGAGGGTATGGCACCCTCTGGATCGGGTCTATACTCACACCTCGGCTACGCACAACACTGATTCTTGTATTGATCTTTTTCTAATGCCTGCCATGGATGTGCGCCAAGTGGAATGTGTGACCATTCTTCTGAGGGGCATATCATTTCATGCCCCCATTACATTGTCCTTTGGTGCTGCCGACCCGACCCTGAGACCCGTATGTCGTCTTAATGCCTGGTACCTCACAGACCCCCAGTTTGAGACTTCTCTTGCACCGGAGGTACAGGGGTACTTTGAGACCACTTCGTCCGTGCAGACAGAAGGAAGAATAGGTGCGGCAAAGCATCCGGCAAAACCTATGTGACTGCATGCACCCTTCTGATCTGACCCATGGGGCGCATTCCCTAATCAAAATAGTTTGGACAACCAGTGATAGGATCTACGAGTTGGTACCACCATACTAGAGGGGGACCATTCTCTACTGAACATTTTCCACCCAGTCATCATTCATTACATATATATTTCTGGTCCTAAAGAAGCACCAGGGATCTCTTTTGAGACCAACAGGGGTGTGAAACATGTTGCCCTGTTTCATTTTTCACTTAATATTCACACTTGACTACTAAAGGACATTACAATTCACTAAGTAGCACCAACCCAACTGTTTTTCTTTAATCTGACAGGGGAATCCACCTATTAAAAAACATAGAATCATTATCCCTTAGGCAGTTTTATACTCACTCACAACCTCATGAGCACTCTCTCACACGCATCATACGACAACAAAATCAAAAGATCTCCACTAAAGTGACCCTTCAGAGGACCTGTAGGGCATTGGAGTGCCTGCCTGACGAGGAGCGTCCGTCCTATGATGAAACATGACATCCCTTGGGATGTGTGAGGGCAACAGAAAACAGTCTTGCTGACTATCCAGCACAATCTTATCCACAACCTAGATCTTTCCTTCTCGATCTTTCGCAGGAACAGTGACCCCCCTTACTTCAGAGTACTTTGGGACTAACCAGGGATTGGTTGAGTTAGCAGCCACAGTTTTAGGACTGGTAAAGCTGTGATCCATGCTGTGGCTTTTGTGCAGGGGTGAACATGAGAGAGTGGCGTAAATCTCAGCTCTGGAAACCCATGTTCTGGAATTTCAAACCCATGGCTGCATCGACCCCAACGATGCGTGCCAGCTCTCAGCAGCCAGGGGCCAACTACAACACCTTGCCCTTGATGATGCCAGCCAGCACGGGCGAGAACACGTAACATCTATGAGAACGGCGATAAATCCAGGAAACTCCTTTATTGGTTCACCATGCAAAACACCATCTCTCTGACAATCCCCCAGCTGACGGATGCAGCCGGCCGGCACTTGTCTCAGACCCCTGACATTCTTCAGACTTTTGCGTCCTTTATCGTGACCTTTACGCTCGAAGACCATGCCTCCTTCAGGAGATTGAACATCCACTGCTGTGTGAATTTCGCTCTCTACTATACCTTCCTCCCTTGCCTGTGAGTTGTACAAACCTATCACTGAGGTGGATATTGCCTCCACCCTCTACGATATGCCAGACAGCAAAATGCCTGGACTCAATGGCTTCCCTGTTGAGTATTATCAGCGATTCCAAACTGAGTAGATTCCCTTGTCGCTTAAACTTTATACTTAACCTGCACTTTTAAAAGGGATTTGAGATCCCCTTGCAGGTGGGTGCAGTGAGTGACCCACCTGCAAGGGAATGTCTGGGGTCCATGGAACCCCCTTTCATCCCTTTAGAGGACTGCATTTAGAAGGCGCACTGAAAGTGCACCACCGTTTTGTGGCACACTTTCAGTGCGCCTTCTAAAGGCATGTTTGTCTCTGCCCCCAAGTCGGTAATACAGCATGGGTGCAGAGACAAAGTGATTCTCTCATTTTCATGGGGCTACGCCCCCATTCAAATGAAGTAACACCCTTTAATGATTGCCCTGGCGCTGTTTGTACGCCAGCACTATCTGTATTGCAAAAGGGGCACACAAGCATCTGCAGCCCCTTCTGTAATACCAAAATTCACCGGCAGTGCAAAAGCGGGTGCAAACGCCCTTTGCGCCTTCGGAGTGCTTGCGTAATATGGCCCCTGCTGTTCTTGGCTGATCCCCCTCTTTGGGGCCGCGCTTTCTCAAACTCCTTACCATATTCGGGGAGGATTCCGTGTGAAAGCTTCCAAATCCCTGTTGGTCCCGATCGGAGGCGACGCCAGCACCCATCTCTAGCAGTCCAACATCCCTGTGTGACATCTTCTTTAAGTACCTGGGATCAGTGGCGTAACGAAAGTTTAAGGGGCCCCCCTGCAATGTACACGGAAGGGGCCCCCGCTCCGGATTTTATCCGGAGTGCTCAGACCTGAAGACTGTGCTGAGGCGGGCCCCCTGCTGCTGGGGGATGCGGGGGTCTGTGTTACGCCCCTGCCTGGGATTCCATATCCCCCTGTTTCTTCGTCTCTCGAGGCACCTCAATTTGACCCCGCTGGTTTCCAAAATGAAACGTGACATACAGAAGTGGTTGTGGCTTCCCTTACATGTGATGGGCCGTATCACCCTTTTTTTCAAAATGATGATTCTCCCCACTTCCTCTATATCTTTCAACATTTCCCACTTCCAATCCCCCCGAGCTGGTTCTATATGCTTAATTCCGCACTTCACTCATTTTTATGGTCAGGAGGTTGCTCCTGAATAGCGTTTCACAATGGTCAACAGTCCCCCTATGATGGTCGGCTGGGGATGGCGGATCTCCGCTGTTACTACCTGGCCTCCCAAATGGCTGTGTTCAGTGATTGCCTCAGTGGTGGGTGGGATGATCCAACTTACCACAGGGTACTCTCCCGTTAAGGGTTTGACCATATTCTGGACCTGCTGTATGGCGCTCCCATACCGAACACTTTATCCAATATCATTCACTTGATTTTCCTTTGGTGGAGGTTGTGGTTCACGCTGACAAGGATTTGGATTATTATTTAAGGTGGGTCAACAAACCTCTACTAATGCTCCAATTTCTTATATATATTCACCGAAAAAACAAAGGTTAAAGTGATGTTAATCTTAGCTGTTGAAATAATGTAAAATGTTTTTTAAAACCTCTGAAATTCACCAGTTATAGTCTATTGTGCTAACTGCAATTGGTGCCCCATAATACATCACTTATGGCATCTCAAATGACATAATTGATGACATTAGTGATAACACCATTGTCATATATGGCATAGTTACTAAGTGTTCATGCATGGGTCGATAGCATGGATATAATGTAAGTCCTGGAAATAAGTGTAATTGTGCCTTTTAAAGATTATATGGTTCTTTAGGGTCGAAGACGTACTCCATGTTAAACAAGGTAAATGTTGAGTGCACCTGATGTTGCAGAGGCATGTTTGAAAGCGGCTTGTGTCTAGTCCCAAAATCTGTTCTATAGAAATCTTTGAGAAAGGCCAAAACAGCTGTTGAGAATACATTAACCACAAGTGGATACCTATGCATGTGCTAATGTAAAATAGCTGAAATCCAGTGCTATAGACAAATATTATGAGCTGTGCATGTTGATTTCCAAACCTTATCTAAATATTTTCCGGCATTGAAGATTATTGAAAATGAAGAAAGTAGGGGTGTTCCACAGGGGTGTTCCACTTACAGGTGCTTTATCTCACACTGGCTTTGTAAGCATGGCTCAAAGGTTGTTTGCCATTAATGCCTATCCCCTAGAGCCGAAGGTCTTCCATATGTTCTGGAAATGTGCTGTGCTGAATGGGTTATGAAATCATATCAGGTCTACTGGAAATGTCCAGACAGTGCCGCATCATGCGGAAAATTTAACTGTGAGCCGTGCAAGTGGGTTGAAGCTGAGTGCAATGCTATTGCTTCACAACAGAGACAATGTATTTCCTTGATGCAGTGGGATGCAATGATGTGAATCCTACTGAGAACCAAAGATGATAATAGGCCTCCCTAAAATAGTTCCTAATTCCCAGATCATGCAACCCATCGTTTATCCAATGGGTATGGCCATTATTGTTTTTGCACCAACCTGGTTCAAAGAATTTTGCTTTTTACTTGCACCTCGCTATGTAATATTTGATTGTTGATTAGCATCCAAATGACACCTCTGCACTTTTATATGCAACTACTAGTGTAAATGACCACTATCTACACACCTGCTGTTCTTGATGTTTTGTTCCACATTCTTTTTCCTATTGCTTCCCCTTTTGTTCCTCCCTAGCTTTCCATCTATACATTACATTCCTTCTTGCTTTTGTAGCTGATAATTTCTGAAGTACGAAATGGCCTACATGCAGGACCACTGGAATTAGGCGATTGTGCGACTGCTGTGTTTTTTGCATAGTTATAGATTTGCAGAGATTTGCTACATAAACCATCATCTGCTGCATAATCTACAGATTTTAACAAAAAAAATAGTTTCTAACTCAAAAGATTCAATAGTTACTAAAACGTGTTGCTGTGCAGAGGAAGCCCCTTTTCAAAGCTTGACTGGTCACCTTTTGGTTACTTATTTCTATATCCGGGTGTTAAACAGGTATCAATGAAGTGCAACCAATATGCAGGCAGTGTTAACAAGTGGAAAAATGACAAATTAATGAAGTAATACTATCATAAAATGTGCCACACTATGCTGCATCATTTGCCTTTCCTTGTCTCTTAATTTAGTCAACCCTGCCACATAATTTGGCCCTCTACTGCTGTACTACTCCAGTAGCCCTGCCTTTATATCAATCACCGATTGCATATGCAGTGTCTATTGTTATAACTAATTTGAAAATCAATCAAATTTTTTTTAAAGGTTGTATGCCATTATGCCTATCACAGGAATGTGTGCGTGTGTGTATATTTTACTAAAATACAGAGCATTGTCCATAAGGCCTGAGAGAAGATGTCTGTACAGTGGGGAACCTCTTGTCTTAAAACTGCACATCAAGTGAAGTCTTTAAGAAGGTAATCCCATTAAGGTGAATAGAAAATTGTCCACAGGTGTATCATGTTGAATTTTTTCAAGACTACAAACCTGTAGGACTTTGTCACAGTGAATGTACAATATCATCAGTTGTGTCATTTGAGATGTCATCAATAAATTCATTTAACCTGGCATGAGACATAATATGTGTGGACATAAGCAGGAGCAAAAGTTATAGTTAGCTCTGTAAACTATAACTGATGAATTTTAGATTTATTTTTGTTTTAGTTTTGGCCTAATTTCAACACCAGCCGGGGTCCATGCAGGTAACAGCGGTAGGGCAGTGGGGCCGGGTTGGGGGGGATTCCAACAGACGATGCAGAGGGAAATTTAAATAAATAATTAATTTCCCCTCGTCATCGTCCATCCAAATCCACCCCCACCGGGCCCTACCGCCCCAACGCTGTTACCTACACGGACCGCGGCTGTTCAACACCCTACTTTGACATCACTTTAACCTTCGTTTTTTTCAGTGAATTTCTCATATAACTTTTTGGAAGGTAATTTATATATGTGATATAACGGTGTGTGAAAAATCATATTAATTTTGTAGACTTGTGACCTGAATTTGTTTAAGAATAAGGATACCTTGAAATTACCTAGGTTATGGATCATGGAGTAAAAACTTTATATTAGTTAAGGATAAGGTATGAGATGGACCTCATATATTCTTCCTATGTCCAATCTAGAAGAGGAGATACTATAACACCCGCAGAAGATCATATTATTTGTGAATTAATTGATTATCCTATCCACTATTTTGAAGCTTTGATGTGGGCATTGGTCAATTTTAAATCTCAAACAAACATACAGATTGTTTTCTATTTTTATTTTTTATTTCCTTTACTTTTGTGTCTACTTCCCGTTTCCATACTTTATCAGTTTCATCTAGTTTGGGTCACAGTATGGAAACATTAGGCCGAAATTGAAGAGGCCTTGCCGATTTAGAGAAGGGGGGCCTTGGTGGTCATTTATGAAAATAGTTTCCTGTTTCCAACATATTGATCATAGTACCATCCATGCAGCAGGTGAGCTGCTATACTATCTATTAGAAAACGTTAAAGAGTTGAGGGTGAGGAAATGGCATAACATTTTATTAAAAAATAAGTCTATAGACAGTTTTATAAGATTGCTCTGAGATGGGAAAATAATAAGCACAAATCAATGTAACCCCTAAAGCATGGAGAAGGATTAATCAGTTGAATTTTAACCGCATTCCTGGAACTATTTGTAGATGCATGCAATTTTATGCCAAGTCGCTTATTCATAGAAACCCTACATTTTTGTACAACATGGACAAAAGAATCAAACCAGAATATTTCAGATACCGAAGGGAACTGTTTGCATTTAGTTTGGCTTTTGTCCAAACGTTAAAATTTCGGAAAGACTTTTTCATAAATATAGAATTGCAAATTGTACCTCTCCCTCCCACGTGACCTGATGATAGCACTCTCCAACTATTCATATTTTACGGATAATCTCCACGCATCAAGCTGTTAGTCTTTGTTCCCTTGTTATGGCAATAATTTTGAGTGTATCTCATTGGAAACGAAATCACATCCCTCAGTTTTTGGAATGGGTCAGTAAAATAAAAAAAGGTTTACAATAGAGAAAAAATGTATGGGGATCAAAGAGGTCCAAGTAACAGTTTCAGTGTATCACGTGATTTTTATTTAAAGATGAATTGAAGTAATGTTTTTTGTTTCTTTGTTTCGGTGTTACTAAATGTATTTATTACCAGAAGAATTCGTATGTACATTGATTACTTGTGTTTGAAAAAGATTTAAGGTAAATTTTGATTTATATACCGCAATTTTTCTTTCCAGTAAAAAAAAAATGTTTCGGTCAAAATCTCATACTCTTTCGTCTCTTCTCCCTTGTCTGCTCTCAGACAATTGTAAAAGTCAACTTAGTTCTGCTTCTAAAGAATTAAGGACATTTCCACCTCTCCAAGTCCCGCTTGCTCCTTAATCCATTATGTGAAGATGTCTACTGTACATTTTAAGTCCAATTGAAGTAGCTTGCCTTTCCCTTGCAAATGTGGCCTATGTCCTTAAAACACGTTTCCGTTCTTTTCCGTTGGCTTGTGAAGCCATGTAGTTGGGGTATTAAGTGTGAAACTAGACAATGAAGTGCAAACCACATTTCAGCCAAGGAAACCAGATTAGCCCTTTAAAAATGTCATTGATAATTTTCACAGAAGTGGGGAGAAGAATCTGCCCGGACCGGCTATGTGAGGGTAGGACTACCGCCGCCCTTATTCCAGAGGAACCGACACTACACATTAGTGTCTACACCAGCCGGTACTGATGCCGTGCAACCTTGACCCTCATGGGGTTGTGTTTTTTTGACCTACAGGTACCACTTTTTAGGGTGCTGTAATGGTGGTTACTTTCTCACTTCACTTCATTGCTGACCACCACCAAAAAGTGTAGGTAGATCCTATTTGGTCCTGATGTGTTAGAAATGGGGGTCTCTAGTTGGCAATGGTTGGCCACTGTCCAAGTAGGGACCCTTCTTCCTAAGTCAGAGTGAGAGGGCTACCCTCCTTGATACCCCCGCTCAACCCTGTGGTAACGTAGCACGAGCAGGTAGGCTTATCTCAGAGGCAGTGTGTGAAGCATTTATGACCATACACAGTAACACAGTGAGGAACACTACAAAGGGACACCACACAAGTAGTTATAAAAAATAAGTATCTTTATATATATATAGACTTATCACAAGACCAATAACTGTAAAAGCCACAATACTGTCAAAAATAGGATGGCTGTTGAAGGGCTGTCAAAAATAGTTCAAAGGTTGCAAAAATAAGGTTCAAATTCAAAGCAGTGGTCTCTGCGACCCTTTCCCTCACAAAGTACCTGAATGCAGTAGCAAAACCAACAAAATGTCGCAAAGAAGGTGTAGCGATAAATCTCGGCACGCGAGGCCGGCGATGCGTTAAAAATCCTTGCCGCAAGGGAGGATGATGCGCCGATCTGCTTGATGCGTGCAGAGACGATGCGACAAACTTCTGCACGGTAGGCCGCCGATGCGATGACTTTCTTGCCGCGAGGGAGAAGTCGATGCGACGATCCTGTTGCGTTGTGCGATTGTGTTGCGGTGCGAAGAAAGGACGCTCTGCGAGGGAGTGACGAAATCCGGTGCGATGCGATCAAAATGGCGGACGCACGGCGTCCGCAATGCGATGTCTTGAAGCGATGATTTCTGTAGGGGTTGCGAGCGCGCGGCGATAGCAGCGCGATGATTTTTCCAGCGCGTCTCGGCTGCAGCGGCTCGCAAAGGGGCGTTAGCGATGGTTTCGTGTTGCGAGCACTCAGCGGCAGCAGCGCGATGATTTTTCCAGCGCTCTCGGCTGCAGCGGCTCGCAAATGTGCGTTAGCGTCGATTTCCAGCACTCTTTTCTCTGAAGCAAACTAGAGGCCCTGGAACTCACAGGAGCCTCATCAGCAGATAGCAATGCTCGCAGGGAGGAAGCAGGAGGTTGGTGGTGGAGTCTGATGTGCCTGAGACTCCAGCAGGAGGCTAGCTCTTTTCCTAGCCCTTGGGTAATTGCTGTAACAAAAATAAAAGTTCTCTCAAAAAGTCCTTTTCCCTCTTCTTCAAGGTCCAGTGGCACGGACAGAGGTTCCTCTTCAGATTCAGGGGCAATACAAATTGTAGGGGTTTCAGCACAAATATTTATACCCCCAAAGTCTTTGTTCTCAGAAGCTACAAGTCACTGAACCTAGCCAGAACCAGTTCTGCTCAGTCCTGGAGCACTTTGTTTACCAGGCTGCATCCTTCCTTTCAGAAAGAGGGGGTCTGCTAGCAGACACACAGTAGGAGGTGGAGCCAGCATTCACCTTGCCAGGCACAGCCCTATTCAGGTCAAGGAGCCACCCCTCCCCATACTCTAAATGCAGATCTCTCTATTCAACCCAGGTCTGACTCAGCCTGCCCTGTCCCTCCAAAACCAGACAGCCAATACACATAACAGCAGAGCACACTGGAAGGCTTAGGCAAGAAAATACCTACTTTCTAAAAGTGGTATTTTCAAACACAGAATATAAAAATAAACTTCACTAAAAGGTGTATTTTAATATTCTGAGCTCAGGCATACTAAATTCGTTTTTCTACCATGTTCCTGGGGTCAGTTAGGACTATAGCATGTAATAGTCAAACTGCCCATTCTGGCCTATGAAGAACAGGTAGCCTTACAGTAGTGAAAAACGAAATTGGGTGTAATTCACTACCAGGACATGCTACACACACCAAGGCATGTCCTACCTTACACATACAATGCACCCTACCATAGGGGTGACTTACATGATGCCAAGGGAAGGTTCAGGGGCTGGGAAGTGGGTGCACTTCACAGCCAAGATGGCAGTTCTGGACTGCACACAGACTCTGCAGTGGCAGGTCTGAGACACACTTTACAAGCTGCTTCTGTGGGTGGCGCAAACGAGCGCTGCATGCCCACCAGCAGCATTTGGTTTACCAGCCCTGGGCACACACAGGCCACACTACTAGGGACTAACAGGTAAACCAAATAAGCCTATCAGGGATATACCAATTCACATAGTCATATTTACAAAGGGAGAGCATATGCACTTTAGCACTGATCAGCAGTGATAAAGTGCCCAGAGTCATAAAACCAACAAAAGCAGGTCAGAAAAAATACAGGAGGAAGGCAAAATGTTTAGGGATGACCCTGCAAAAAGGGCCATTTCCAACACAACCCCCTTCCAGCCAAAACGCAGGGTAGACCAATCACTACCTTGATGGGCTTCCCTGCTTCGGGCGATAGAACACGGAACTGGCCCGCAACTGCAGGGGCATATGCCAGCTCTACTCCAATCTGAACCCTGGTGGATCCCTCTGTCCACACTCTCAGGGCCCACCAAGACAACCCATGGGGAACTCTTCCCCTCACCTGTGGACACCACCCGGGAAGCACCTAACCTTAACTGGCCCCCAGGTGTGTCCCAACAGATAAACAACAAGCCCCAGTAGCCACCGACAGTAGTCAGTGATGAAATCCAAGCCCTATACCTCTCAGGGCTCTCAAACATTTGTGGCATCAGAGAGTGAGGGGCAGTAACCCCAGGTGTCTGGCACCTTTTGTCCACTCTCCCTCCTGTCAGGTCAGGTGACGCACCCTGACACTGACCCATCAGCCCTGGGCCTGTACCCAGCGGCGGGGCCAGAGACTGGGGTGGGCTCCCCCACACCCGGTCCTCCTCTTTGGGGCTCGGTACCCTCCCACCTGGAGCGGTACCCCTTCCAGAATTGTCAGGGCCCCTGTGGCAGGTGTCCTGCCTAACTCGCCCCCACCAGTTCAGGGGTTCTATCCTGCAACTGGTATCCCAGCATAGGGTCTGTACCCTTAGACTGGGCGGAGGTCAGGGGTGAGGCTGCCCTCTCCCCGCCCCCTTACTGGGGCCTGGCACCCTCCCACCTGGAGAGGTGCCCCCATAACACAAACTGGTAGGGGCACCGTTAGCAGTTGCCCCTTCTTCCAGGTCAGGGGGACACCCTGAACCTGGCCCCCTAACCCAGGGTCTGTACCCTTAGGCTGGACCTGTGCCTGGCAACCCAGGACTTCTGGGGAGTACACCAATTCCCCCAAGGAAAGCACACTCCTCTAGAGTTGTGCGACAGTCTGCCTGGCACACCAGGACTTCCTGGGGAGCACACAGGCCCCCTCAAGGAAAACACACCCTCCACCAGTTCAGGGCTTGGACCCTGCAACTGATCTACCAACCTGAAAAAACCCTCAGGTTGCACCGGGGTCAGAGGCAAGGACTCCCTCCCTTTGCACCCCTTCCAGCATACTGCACCCTCCCACCTGGAGTGGTGCTCTTAGAAAAAAATGGCCGGGACACTGCTTACAGTTGTCCCTCCCTCCAGGTCAGACAACACCTGGACCTGACTTACCATCCCAGGGACCAACCCCTGTGGTTGAACAACTGCCTGGCCAACCAGGGCTTCCTGAGGGTGACACATACCTTGCGTGTCGTGTGACAGTCTGCCTGGCACAGAGCTCACGACCTCCTGTCCCTCTGACAGTGCGTGAAGATGCCCCAGGACAGAAGTGGCGTCACCATGGCCAATCCTATGAGGCTCAGCCTTTCTGGCTGGCCCCTGACCCACTGGTTCTTCCACTGGGGACTCTTCCCCCCCTCACCCCTCACTCTGGCCTTCTGCACCCTCCCAACTCGAGCGGTACTGCCAGACACTAGAACTGCTGGAGGTCTGATTACTGGCACTCCTAGCTTACCTAACACGGGAGACCCCCCACAACGGACGGTCCATCCGGACAGACTAGGCTCCCTACCTGGTGTTCCCTCATGGAACCATCCAGTCCTGGAGACTGAGGTTGGGGCACTTCGGGACCTATCCCAGTCTCACTCCTGCTCCCACGAGACAGGATGTGAGGCCCTACAACCTCCTCACAACAAGGGGACCGAGCTGTATCACTCCGAACCTCTCCCACCACTCTGGGTTGGAAGACATCTGAACCACTCCTCTTAGGGTCATTCCCCAATACCTCTACAGAGCCTCTGGTACTCACCCAGAGGTCTGCCTCCTGCGCAAGTTCCCTAGGATCAGAGAACTCGCACTCTAAAACATGTTGGTTTAGCTCTGGAAAATAGGAACTCACAATATGCTCTCCCACAATTGGATTACACAGTTCCACGCAGGTGCTAACCTTTACCTCACAATCCAGTGTCTCACACACGTACCCCACACCACTCTCTTGAAATGGGCGAGACATTAACTGACTGTCTCTATCACTCAACCCACACTCTTCTGGGCGGTCCTCACACTCATACACCAGGACTTCAACCACGGGGGCACCCCTCTCCCTGCACCTCTTATCCAGAGTCGGTAGAGTATCCCTCCTTTCACTAGGACTATGGGCCCCTGCGCTAGTTCCCCAATCCACCTCAGGGACACTGCACATTAATGGAGCTACCTCATATCCTTGAATCCCCTGGTGTAGATCAACCCCCTCCTTCAAGTCAGGTACCACATCTCTGGGTGGGTGTACTACACTGTCATCACTATATACCTCAATTTTGCTGCCACCACTGGACCCCACCCTCACTGGTGAATCCAGACAATAAAAACTGCGCTCAGGGGATAACCTACCCTCCCGAGCTAACTTCTCCTTTCTTGCTATCTGCGCTAGGTGTGCCTCCAGCTGGGCAATCTCTATTTGGAGCCTCTCTAATTCCAGTTGGTGCTCCCTCTCCCTTTGTCTGTCCAACTCCTCTGTGGACCATGAAGGGAATTGGGCACTACCCTGTGCACTAGACTCAGCAAGGGACTCCCTATCTATGAGATATTCCATAACACTTTCTTCCTGCTCTTCAGACTCTCCAGAGCCACCCTCAGACCAACTACCCTCTTGGTAGGTGTACTGGGACTCCAAGAATCTCCATCTGTCTTGTTTCCAAAGTCTCAGGGATGTCTGCAGGGATAGCTGAGTCTCCTTCCTACTCACTGCCAAGCCTCCTCTCCTCACAGAACCCCTTAGCTCCTCTAGACTGTAGGTCAACAGATCATCTATATAAAAGGTAGGTCTCATTTCAGCAAGACCCATTGTAGCAATAACTGGCAATATCAATAAAAGATAGAAGAAAACTTCTCAAGAAAATGTATGCGGGTAAAAATCACCGGCAATATCAATAAAAAATAGGCTTGCCCATTGTAACAATCACAGGCAATATCAATAAAAATAGGCTTGCCCATTGTAACAATCATGGGCAATATCAATAAAAATAGGCTTGCCCATTGTAACAATCCCGGGCAAGATCAATAAAAAAAAAAACTCTCAAAAATGTATGCAGTACGTTATGGTCTGCACTCACTAGTAGTGTACACTATAATTACTGTATGCGATCATAAATGCAAGTCCAGATCCTCACCGCTGACCACCAATGTTAGAAATGGGGGTCTCTAGTTGGCAATGGTTGGCCACTGTCCAAGTAGGGACCCTTCTTCCTAAGTCAGAGTGAGAGGGCTACCCTCCTTGATACCCCCGCTCAACCCTGTGGTAACATAGCACGAGCAGGTAGGCTTATCTCAGAGGCAGTGTGTGAAGCATTTATGACCATACACAGTAACACAGTGAGGAACACTACAAAGGGACACCACACAAGTAGTTATAAAAAATAAGTATCTTTATATATATATAGACTTATCACAAGACCAATAACTGTAAAAGCCACAATACTGTCAAAAATAGGATGGCTATTGAAGGGCTGTCAAAAATAGTTCAAAGGTTGCAAAAATAAGGTTCAAATTCAAAGCAGTGGTCTCTGCGACCCTTTCCCTCACAAAGTACCTGAATTCAGTAGCAAAACCAACAAAATGTTGCAAAGAAGGTGTAGCGATAAATCTCGGCACGCGAGGCCGGCGATGCGTTGAAATGCTTGCCGCAAGGGAGGATGATGCGCCGATCTGCTTGATGCGTGCAGAGACGATGCGACAAACTTCTGCACGCTAGGCCGCCGATGCGATGACTTTCTTGCCGCGAGGGAGAAGTCGATGCGACGATCCTGTTGCGTTGTGCGATTGTGTTGCGATGCGAAAAAAGGACGCTCCGCGAGGGAGCGACGAAATCCGGTGCGATGCAATCAAAATGGCGGACGCACGGCATCCGCAATGCGATGTCTTGAAGCGATGATTTCTGTAGGGGTTGCGAGCGCGCGGCGCAGCAGCGTGATGATTTTTTCAGCGCGTCTCGGCTGCAGCGGCTCGCAAAGGGGCGTTAGCGATGGTTTCGTGTTGCGAGCACTCAGCGGCAGCAGCGCAATGATTTTTCCAGCGCTCTTGGCTGCAGCGGCTCGCAAATGTGCGTTAGCGTCGATTTCCAGCACTCTTTTCTCTGAAGCAAACTAGAGGCCCTGGAACTCACAGGAGCCTCATCAGCAGATAGCAATGCTCGCAGGGAGGAAGCAGGAGGTTGGTGGTGGAGTCTGATATGCCTGAGACTCCAGCAGGAGGCTAGCTCTTTTCCTAGCCCTTGGGTAATTGCTGTAACAAAAATAAAAGTTCTCTCAAAAAGTCCTTTTCCCTCTTCTTCAAGGTCCAGTGGCACGGACAGAGGTTCCTCTTCAGATCCAGGGGCAATACAAATTGTAGGGGTTTCAGCACAAATATTTATACCCCCAAAGTCTTTGTTCTCAGAAGCTACAAGTCACTGAACCTAGCCAGAACCAGTTCTGCTCAGTCCTGGAGCACTTTGTTTACCAGGCTGCATCCTTCCTTTCAGAAAGAGGGGGTCTGCTAGCAGACACACAGTAGGAGGTGGAGCCAGCATTCACCTTGCCAGGCACAGCCCTATTCAGGTCAAGGAGCCACCCCTCCCCATACTCTAAATGCAGATCTCTCTATTCAACCCAGGTCTGACTCAGCCTGCCCTGTCCCTCCAAAACCAGACAGCCAATACACATAACAGCAGAGCACACTGGAAGGCTTAGGCAAGAAAATACCTACTTTCTAAAAGTGGTATTTTTCAAACACAGAATATAAAAATAAACTTCACTAAAAGGTGTATTTTAATATTCTGAGCTCAGGCATACTAAATTCGTTTTTCTACCATGTTCCTGGGGTCAGTTAGGACTATAGCATGTAATAGTCAAACTGCCCATTCTGGCCTATGAGGAACAGGTAGCCTTACAGTAGTGAAAACGAAATTGGGTGTAATTCACTACCAGGACATGCTACACACACCAAGGCATGTCCTACCTTACACATACAATGCACCCTACCATAGGGGTGACTTACATGATGCCAAGGGAAGGTTCAGGGCTGGGAAGTGGGTGCACTTCACAGCCAAGATGGCAGTTCTGGACTGCACACAGACTCTGCAGTGGCAGGTCTGAGCCACACTTTACAAGCTGCTTCTGTGGGTGGCGCAAACCAGCGCTGCATGCCCACCAGCAGCATTTGGTTTACCAGCCCTGGGCACACACAGGCCACACTACTAGGGACTAACAGGTAAACCAAATAAGCCAATCAGGGATATACCAATTCACATAGTCATATTTACAAAGGGAGAGCATATGCACTTTAGCACTGATCAGCAGTGATAAAGTGCCCAGAGTCATAAAACCAACAAAAGCAGGTCAGAAAAAATACAGGAGGAAGGCAAAAGTTTAGGGATGACCCTGCAAAAGGGCCACTTTCAACATGATGAATTGCCATCTAATAGATTAATGGGCAAGAAACATGTTGACCTTTTCTACAAGCGCATAAACTTCACATCCTTAGAGTGGAGATACGCGCCTTGTTTTATTTTTAACTAGGGTAGGGGCCACATTCATTAAAATTATCTTGAGTGGACCACCTCCCCGTTTTTATTCCACTTCCCTACACATCACCGTCACCTACACTGATCTAGGGCCCTCACACGCACCTCACCCACCGGCATATGGAATAAAGATCTCCGCCAAGAAGGCCCCATCTCGGGTGCCGATCGGGGATTGCAGCGCCGACCCGATAAGGAGCAGACCCGATGATGAAGCAAGACACCTAGCTGGCTGGGTGTGTGAGGGTCTTTTCCAAGAGGAGAGGATTCTTCTCCCCACTTCTGTGACTCCACACCTCCATGTGGAGCCCAGGAAAACACACTACCTCCTGCTTTTAACATTAGGAACTGCATACCACTTTTGTAGAGTTTAACTAACGGACATGTATGCTGGACCTGGATAAAGAATAGCCGTTTCTCCCTTTCCTTGATTCATTGATAATTTTCAGCCAAGTAATATTCATGAAACATAGACAAATACTAGAGAAAGATGAAATCTGGTCTTTACACTGATTTAGGCATGTTTTACTCACCAACTGCATGTACAGGATTGATGCTTGTTGCGTTTCATAAGAAATATTTGAAAGTAAGGTTTTAGTCCATGTCACACTTTTAAAACTAGGCCTGTGCTGCCTGTTCTATAAACGTGAGTTTTAAGAGTATGTTACTGTTTGTAGACGTGTAGGGAATATAGCCGACTCTGCTGTTCATCCCACAGTCGAACTTTGGGCAGCTGTGCAAACCTTGATGCACAATTACAAGTGACTAAAGTCCTCAACATGGTAATTTAAAAACAAAAGGTTTTTCAGTTGTCGGGTGGAGACACTCCAGAGTTAGGGTAACAGATGTGTGGTGTCCAATAATCAAAAACTTGGGGGGAATGCAACAATCTTTACTCCAGCCCTCCCTTGCTTATCTCCGTTTTCCAAACAATTAAATCTGTGACTGTTCACATTTCTTTAATGTAAACTAATTTCTCAGGCAATTCATTCTAGGCCGACAAGCAACGTTGACGGCTATCTGTGTTTTCAGTGTGCTGCCCGCTGCTGATCAGGAAATGAAAGCAAGGGGCCATTAGCATCCAGAGTGTCATGAATTATTTTTTTATCATCCTATTCGCAGTCCTTGCTTGCCCTGGTCCTTGAACTGAATACACACTTTTAAGTTATCTTCCTCCTGTCGTCTTGTTTCTGTCTCGGGGAAGCATTCACTAACTGGAGTTTTCAGGTCAGCTTCTACACATGGGGGTGAGCACCCTAAATGTATTTTATTTTTAGCTAAGAAGTTGATCAGTCCTTGCAAGCGATGACCTTGCGTTAGCTCAATTTAGAAGTGTTTTAGCTGAGCCAGGGCATCAAGGGGACGTTTCTAAAGTTCTTTTCTCCTTTGAAGTCAGTGTGAAAGCACTGACCATGCCCTTACACTTACTAAAGGCCTACTATGATCTGAGGCGTGTATGCTTAGTTTAAAGCTCTCAGGATTTACTGCACTTCTGCATGAACACCTCCTAGTACAAAGGCATTGCAGTGCATAGAGGGCTGAGAGTTTGAGCCTGCTGTAGCAGTACATCCAGTGGCGGCTTGTGGATTTTAAAAGTGGTGTGGCGAAAAATGTTGTACCCTAATGTAATAAGCGAGCGAGCGAAGCCGAACTGCAAAAGGAGGGTGCGGGGGGGGGGCTCATCCCCCCGCAAGAAAATTTTGAAAAAAATGGATTCAAATGGTGGGTTTTACACCACATATTTACTGCAAATTGTTGAAAAAAGGGGGATCCAAATATAGCATTGTGAAGCTAAAGAAGATGGTAAACAGTGAAACGCTTGTTTGAAGAGCACTGTTTTTAAGTGTTTCCTAAACCGAATAAAATTACCTACGTGGCGTAAGTGATCTGGGAGAGAGTTCCATAGGACAGGAACTTGTACCCAGAAGCTACAGCCTCCTTTACTTTTCTTTACCAATCTGATTAGGGATGTATTTCTTGACTCTCCTGTCCACAAAGCAAGGAGCCATGCCATTCAGGTCCTTAATGCGGATACATTCAGGTCTTAAACTGGATCCTGTGTCTGGCTGGTGGCCAATGCAGGGACATCAATAAGGCAGTGACATCTGTGATAAGTGAGTTTACATATCAGACATACACTTATGCACAACAGAGTCACAAAGTCCTGATTTACATGCGAAAGCTCAGCTTTACAGCTTCTTAAGCTTCACACTAGTTATAGTTTTCTGCTAGAAGTTTCGAGGTTGCAAGAAGAAATGTTTGGCAATTCTCAAATCTATAAAAAAATCACTAGACACCATGTAGCACAACAAGACAGAACATAGCACCCAGCAAACCATATGAACACATCACAGCTCAATACAATATCACAACTCAAGGCACACCACTGCATCGAATCATAGCTCACTGCAACCCATCACAACATCAGAGCTCAAGGCAACTTGTAACATCATAAGACACATCACACCACCACAGTGCAGCTTGTCACAGTATCAGGATGTACTGTTTCAGGCTCCATTCTGTTTTTATAAGAATCACAATCATAGTAAGTACTGTACAACAAAACTCACTAGTAAATCAGCATGTCAAGGTAATGCAAAGCAAAACTCAGAATCAATAGTAACATCAAAATATTATTATTCGTTATTATTTAGTCAGGCAGCCGGACACTAACAGGCATTTATTTCCAGAGGGAGCATGTATGTTCTGAATATCTTTGCGAGGTGAAGTCATTACGCAGGACAGGTAACCAGTTGGGTCTTTTCTTTGGTGCACAAAGGAATAAAGCCTGGTTAGGGGTTTGGCTGTCCGTACTCTCCGTAGCCTCAAAGTGGTAATGTGTTGTTTTTCTCAGGTAACAGCCTTGTACTGATTTATATACTCCAAAATTCCTTTGTGAATAGGTCCTTTAAAAAAAAGAAAAAAGAAACTTTGCCCCTAAAGAAATTGACAACAAGGACATTTCTTATAGTAAAAGTTTTTGGGGTTTCTAAGTTGTTCACAAACAGACTGATTTAAAAAAAAATATCTTGCAGGCTGCTGCTGAGATTTTTGTATACCCAGCACGTTCCGGGGTACAATCGCGGTAATATCTCTGACAGTTAATGAATCTGAGTGAGTTAGTAACCGGCATCGAGAAGTGGCATGCAATCTCCAAGGTATAAGTTAGAACCCTACTGTGTTTTCACAAGGTTTTGTTTCTCTGAGGTTTTAAAAGATTTCTTCGGGTAGTACAAGTTGTTAGCTCCAGCTAGCTCCCAGCCACTACGACACTGGAATAAAAGGAGTGCTAGGGTTCCTCACAGTGAGGTATTTATGTGCGGCTAAAATGAAAGATACCAGGCCTCCCTCTTGCCCTGGTGCAGTGCAGCTGCTCTGAAGGCAAAGCAGACGAAGTGGGGGCGCTTGTGAGTGTGTCATTCACGGTGCTGCAAACTGCACCAGGACACAGCGTGTCGCACCGGGGCCGCTCACTAGCAGCTGCCAGACCTGGAGCTCACTCGATCCTCCGTGCTTTCTGGGACTGGCCTCTACCGACGCACACCACCTCGTATTCATGTGCGAGACTCAAGCGTTCAGAGTCAGCCCGCTTTACACACTCACAGCCAGACCTCCAGTTTTACTCATTTAGATGGTTACGGCTGAGAACTGTTGAGGGAAAAATGGAATCTCCAGTCCGAACACCCCTGTGCGGGATGTGAATCCAAATGAAAAGACATAACCAGTGGTCGCTGCATTTGTATACATGATCTCTGGAGGATAGAGCGGTCACTAATTCACGGTGTTTAGAAGACGAATCTGCAGAATAAATGTGTTTCACAGAGAGGCGTCTTTGGCAATGTCAGGAAGTGCATTATCCTTGTGGTTTATGAGTCAACACATCAGACAGAATGTTGCACTATAGTCAGTCGTGGGTGGCATGACGGGTGGGTGGGGGGGATCGCGTGGGGGGGTGCGCGTGGTGGGGTTAGGGGGGAGGCAGGAGAGGTTTAAAAAAATAAAATAAAACTTACCTTCCCCCGGGGTCCCACGTTTTTCTGCTGCCGCAGCTCTCCTCAGAAAAGGAAGCTGCCACCCACAGGCAGCCTCCCTCCCCTCCGCCAATCACAACGCTGTAATGGCAGCGTTGTGATTGGTGCGGCGCAGCGGAGAGTGCCCCATCAAGGAGCCTAATCGGAGGCCCTTTTCTCTATGTAGGCTGCATGCAGCCTACATAGAGAAAAGGGAGAGTGCGTATGACTGCTTTGGTCGGCCCCAGGTCGACCAAAGCAGTCAGGGCCCACAACATTGGCCAAGCCACTCCCCCCTGCCCTCGAGCGGGACCGCCCACCCACAACCAGGCACTCCAAGCACTTCTGCTTTCTCGCAGTGCGAGAAGCAGAAACATAAAATGGTAGTTTTACCATTTTATGTTTCTGCTTCTCGCGCTGCGAGAAAGCAGTGGGGTGACGCCCCCACGCCCCTATGGAGAAGCCGCCACTGAGTACATCAGAGATGCAAAGAAACTTGCCAGGGTCAGATCATTGCTACACCTATTTATTTATTCTCTGGTACATTAGTCAAATAACAAGATTTGGCGATTAATGGATGAGACCACCCACTGCTCGCTTTAGAAGTACATTTTCTGTTGTGGGTTTATTAAACAAAGGTTTGGGTTATCTTACAGGTGATTCAAAGATAGTTGGCGATGATCAGTTATACCAATTATCTCCCTGAGTAAACTGAAACATCTGGTATTATCTACTCTGGTGCCATTTTGAGGTCTTCCCCGCTTCCAAGCACTTGATGGGCCGAGATCCTAATGAAATTCTACAAAAGAGCATTACCAAGGCTGCCCAGCATCTCGTCAGGATATTTTTTTAATTGTCCTGAAGGAATGTGGAATACAGTTGTAGTCCTCTAAAGGCTGTGCCTTTCACTGACCTAGTAACCAGGGTTTAAAACTATGGGATAGGGTTCATAGTTGATCTCGGACTCAAAAATTCCTTTATTTGGGTGCAAAAGCAACCATAAAAGTGCACATATCCAATTAAAAGCAAAGCTAAAACATCATGCGAAACAAGTGAATAGAAAATCATAAAACAATGCAAAGATCATAAAGTTAAAAGAAAGTTCATGTGTAACATTCAACTCAAGAAGATAGTAAATAGAAATGACGCAAAGTGCACAGTGCTACGTGACCGTACCGCTAGTCTCGGGAAGGATCCTACATAAAAACATTAGGCATCCGCCAAATGTTGGAAGAAACGTAAAATTGAATATCTTAATAAGTGGAATTAAACATTTTTCGTGTATTGTATATAGAATTGCAAAAGAAATAGAAGTGTAGCGCTGTTTGGGAGGATCTTCCATCGCAGGGACAAGGGCAAGTACTAATATTCTTCTGATAGCCCAGGGGAAAATAGAGTAAATAAATGACAGTATCAGCCCTGAAGGGAAATAATAGAGCTCTTTCTCAAAGCCCATGTGCATTAAACAAATATTGCCCCAGATTATTGTCTGTTTTCAATTGTAAAGAAGCTGAAATTAAGGTTTTTTGAGCCTTTGTGAATGGGCATGGTTTAGCACTAGTGCTTTCACTGGTTTTTGAGCTACTCTCCCACTAGAACAGGGCTCAATGAAGATGTGTGACAGCCCTATCTCGTGAAAGGTTTTTTGCACATGGGATATTAAGGCCCTTGTCACATGCTAGGCAATCTGTATTAATAGCTTGGTTCAGAGCCGCCTCCTTAGTTTGCCATATAGATTACCACAAAATTAGGGGGCTAGCTCTGATACGATCAACTATATAGATCATGCTCAGTTCCTTGTGACATATAAAGTGGGAGGTAGATGGAGGGACTGACAGAAACTTTCTGCAGAATCAGTTTTCCTCTGCCTGAATACCTGCACAGTTAGTGAGGCCTGAGATATCAGCTCCCTATATTACCACAGACACACACTGTGTTTTGTAAATCTGCAAAAGTGAGGAAAGTACTCTCCCCCCAGATGGCTGCGGCAGACTGAAGAGCGAGCCAAATGCCCTGGATAGCTTTAACATATGGTGTGTATTGTTAGGTACCCAGGAACCCGAGGAATCAAAAGTAGTTCCAAGATATGAACAAGCATTTACAATGCAATAGGTCTCGCAATGACATTATTTTGAGCTATTGGCATTGTAAATGACACAGTTTTTTTTTTTTTTTCCTTTGGCTAAGATTGTGGTGGAGATCCTTTTTTGTTAGATTCCAGTAGAAACCCCTGGTCTTAGATTCTGGTGGAGACCCCTTCACGCTATATTCTCACGGCAGCCCCTTGACTTGAGGCTTCAACAGAGACGCCTTTGCCTAATGGTAGGATAGAGCCCTTTGACTTACATTTGGGTAGAGCCACCCCTTGCCTATGATTTCAATGGAGAATTCTTTGCCGTGGACTCCAGTGTAGGTCTTAGATTTCAATGAAAACCGACGGAAACCCCTGAGCTTTAAGTTTTGGTGAAGTCCCATTTGCCTATGATTCCGATGGAGGGAAGAAAAGAAGAATGGGAAAAAAGGGATAGGGAAGGGAGAAAAGAAGAACACTAAACATGAAAGGAAGGAAAGGAAAGTGCATAGGAAGGGGAGTGCAGATGAGCAAGGGAGGGAGGGGGAGTGGAGGAAGGAATAAGAAAAGGAACAAAAGGAGGGTTAGTGGGGCAGGAAGAAGGAAAGCGAGGATGGTGTAGAGGGGCAAGATGAAATAAGTGTGAGGAATGGCGATGGCCGATGGGGCAATAAACTCAAATTAGAAGATAGGACAGTAGAAACGAAGGAAGTGATTGAAGGAATAAAATATATAAAAGAGAAAATAAGGGGAAGAAGAAAGTACGGCTGAAAGGAATGGGAGCAGATAGGAAGGAGTAGAAAGATGGAGATGGAAGGGATAAGGAAAATAGAAACGAAGCAAAAGAGCAACTAAGGAAGAGAGGAAGTAGGAAGAGAATGATGAAATGTAGACAGAAATGAAGGAGGAAGAGCTGAAAGTATGGCAAAATGGTATAAACGAACAAATGAAAAGAGTGAAGAAAGAAAGAAGTAAGAAAGGAAAGAAAGAAAGAAGGAAGGTTGAAAATGGGGAGGTATAAAGTAAGGTGGAGAAAGGAGGAAAGGGTAAGTAAAATACGAAGGAAGCAAAAAAGGGAGGAAGAGAAGATAAAAGAAATACAGGTAGGGAGAGGAAGGAAGGAAGGAGGAGAAAAGACATGAAAGGAAGGAAGACGAAGGAATGAGGGAGAGTTGAATAATGTACCATAAAATGGAAGGAACGAACAAATGAAAAGGAGTGAAGATAAAAATGAAAAAGAAACTTAGCGTGGAGGGTAAAATGGAGGCCTATCTCTGACAGTTGTCTCCAGCGCTGCCCAAAGCAGCTCTAATTCCCCTAATGAGTCCACGGATAAGCCTCCCCTCCCCTGGTCTGGAAGGGCTCGGTGGGCAGTGGTGTCAGATGAACAAACTAACCCGCTCCTAATGTAGTGACGTGGATTTAGGAATTAGATAACGGTCGACGTTTATGTTTTTATTTATGTAAGGCCGAGAGTTTGGCAGCCGTTATTTTGGAGTTTAGGTTTTTGTGAGACATGTTTTTGTGTTTTATGCTTCCACGTGGGCCCGTCCCAGACGTGCACATAAGCTGGCATCTGTTCTCGGTTCGCCCTGGTGACACGGGCATCAGAAGAGGGGCCTCACTCTTACCACCAGAACTGTCGAGGGCCTCTGAGAGCGAGGCTGCATGACCCTGTCGGTCTGTGGTGAGATGGGCGGTCTGTGGCCTGCCGAGGAGCCCAGTGTCAGCAACCGAAGACGCAGATGGCCGCTGACACATAGCGCCTAGTGACGCCGCCGCAGAGGGATGCAGGGAGCGCCTCTCTCTCTTGTGTAAACCGCACCTGGAAGCTTCCTCCGTGCTGCAGAGGGTGCGAGTGTATTTGGTGAAACATGACTTCAAATTGTGTTTTTTTCGTGCCAGGGCTCGTGCGAGTGTATTTGGTGAAACATGACTTCAAATTGTGTTTTTTTCGTGCTAGGGCTCGTAAACGCCGTGTCTGAGGCCTCGCCTAGAGCAATAAAACACCTCCTGGCCCTGCTGCTCCGTGCATCCCGGGTGTGAGGAGGACATGTGCTGAGCAGACAGTCAGTGCGGGGGAAAGGGTGCTGACATGTGCTGAGCAGACGGGCAGTGCGGAGGGGAGGGTGCTGTGCACAAGGGTCGAAGACCATGAACTGGGCACAAGCTTCGCGTGCTTTTATTGCATTAATTTCCCAAACTTCTTCTGAGGCGACTCTCTGCCCTTGGGTGTACCCTCCTCCCTGCGCACTCCTGCTGTAAAGAGAGTTTAATTTCTGGGAGTGTACTATAGCGCTTCCCAGGAAGCATTACACGGACGCGAAAAAACAGATGGCCCCTGTGCGCAGACTCGGAACAAAAACAAGACAAGTAACCTGAGACTGCTAATTATAACCAGATGGTCCGACAAAGATAAGAATTTGCTTCGCGACAGCCGCAAAGCAGACGACCCTGTCCGGATCGGCCAGCCGAAAGGGCGGCAACAAAAAAACCTCATTTCCAATGGCAGCCCACCATAAAGGGTGACACCAGCCAATGAAAATGAGGGGCGGGGCTTCAAGTCCCCTTCTCAAATCTACTCTCACTATATGTCTCGCCGAGCGAGCAGCGCATGTGCTGCAACGCTAGGCGAGACCTACAAAGGGTTGTTTTTCTCTAACTGTTTAATGTCAATGGCGAGAGTGGAAACTCGAATTTGTTTAGGGCCACAGGCCATGATATATGATTTTGAAAAATGTGTGAGTAAATCTAAGTCAGCCATAAACTGAGGAAAAGAAATCACTAGCAAGCGGAAGGCTTTCGGAGTGTGGGCCTTCAATACTGCGTCATCAGCGTGAACAGTGGGCGGGAACAGTATACCACTGACCTTAGAGTCAACAGGGTAAAGGTTGAAAAATAGGGGCTTATTAATATAACTTATAAGAACTAAAGGTGCCAAGAGGCAAGCCTGCCTTGCACCGCACTAGAGAGTTCCCATTTGTCCCATAGTTCATTCTAGCTTTCATATTCTCGTGTAAGGTAGCTAAAAAGTGCACAAGCGCCTCATACAGCCCTATGGTCAGAAAAGTCTCCACAGCTTTGAGCGATATACGCAGTCAAACGCCGTGGGCAAATCCATAAAGGCGAGATTGACCGTTGTTTACAATTGTGTACTTGCTGATAATTTGGTTGAAATTCAGGCTTTGCCCTGTTGTTCCCACACGATTCCTTAAGCCATACTGGCAACACTGCAAAGTGGGTTTTTATAAATAACTCTCCAAACCATTTTCCACAAAGTTGTCCATAAGTGAAATGGGACAAGAGCAGCTAGGGTCAGATGGATTACCTTTCTTGAAAATCAGGAAAATAACCCAAGAGGCCCATAAACTCTGTGGCAGAGATCATACAAGGTGTTAAAAACATTGGTCACAGATCAACATTGCACTTTATCAAGTCTATAGGGACTCCATCTGGCCCTGCTGCCTTCTCACTGACAGCTGGATAGACTCAACCACTTCATACAATGAAAACTATAAACCTTGATGCTTGCTATTGGTCAGGGGGAGCTGTTTAATAGTTTCTATAACAAAGTATATTTTGGACAAATGAGCCACCCATGCTGCACTAGAGATGTGACAGCTAATCAGAGTCACAATATGATTTATGGTTCGAATAAGAGTTACTACATTCCAGCAAAACTTAAAGTCCTTCTCATAAGCTGCTTGGACCAATTGTTCCTATTGCTGGGTGGTAACCTCATTCTGCCTCTTAGTAACAACAGCTGTATACTGCTTGCGTGTGGTGGCTACTTTGACTGGATCTCTGGAGTTAGCAGTAACAGCCCTGCACAGATGTTGGTTGACTTTCAAGCAATCGTTGTTAAAAAAAAAAAAAAACCTTGGTACAACTTGATTACATCTAATTGGTTTTAAAAGAGCTTTTTTGAAACAAGCACAGAGGGTAACATAAGAACTAACTGCTGAGTTCCTACCTTCCTCTTTCTCCAAAGATTCCAAAATCATCTCCCGATTATTTCTTATTAAGGATTTAAGAAAATGTGTTGGGCTATGGAGTCTCCATGCCAGACTAAGTCCATCAGAAGATGGTTGGGGTTCGCTAATCTCTTCTCCTGCTTTGGATGCCTTACACCAATGGTACCGACAATGCTGCTCCTATGGGATTAAGGTCACGAAAATATGAGGCTATCATAACTCTGTGTGGTAATTAATGAATTAAGCCACTAGAGATAAAAGTATACTTGACTACTGAGGCATGTCCTCTACCCCTCTAAGTGGGCAATAAGGTTTTCTGCGAAACCCTAAATCCATAACGCTAGTCAAATCATAGGACGCTACAAGGATCTCTCACTCTTTGCCTCTATGACCTTCACCACCCGCTAAATGCTCCAGGTCTTGCAACTTAGGGTGCTGTCCCAGCCTGGCATTAAAGTCAGCTGGGTGGATCACGTATACCTCGCGCTTCTTAACATTACATTTTGATATAAGGGAATCAGTAAACTCAAACAAAATCAGAAACTATGCATTTGGGATGTTTACAAAATCATTGTTATAAAAGTTAATCATAATCAAACCAAAACTGGAGTTCCCCTTAATAAAAACAGCTTGAAACTCTTGTCTTGGTGTTTCCAGGGCCTGAACTCTCAAAGCCAACAATAAATTAATCCAAATAAATAGGCCCCCGGAAGCACACCTGTATTGTGATGGTTTTGCTGGCGCATTGAACAGTCACACCGCTCAAATGCCAGTGGCTGGGGGCAGCGTCGGATTGGCAGGGCAGACAATCGGGCATTGCCCAAGGGGCCTGAGGCAAAGACCAGCTGGTGGGCCGTTTTTTTAGCATTAGATCAAATCACATTTTCCTGCGCTGGAGCTTAAAGGCTGCTGTAGCCTTAGAGCGAAGTTGAAAGCTCGTTATAATCAAGTACTGAGAATGGCTGGCTCATTGTCTTGTGCAGTAGGACAAGGTGCTAAACGGAGCTGGCACAGCATGTGATGGGTCCCCTCTCATCCTGAGTCTCTCAAAGTGACAGTGAGGTCACTGGGAGTGGCTGGGCTCTTATTGAGCGTCACAGCTAGCTCTAATGTTACCTGGGGTGGAGTGAAAGGGGGCTGTGCAGGGTGAAAGATTAAGTGTAACGGCCATTTTAAAGGTTCTACTTTCGTTTCCAGCAGCAGCCCTCTGACATCTTGTTATCTGGGAGGGACTCCGGTCCACCACTGAACGAAAATATCGACTAATGCAAGCAACCAAAATGAGCAAAAAGAAAAAAAAGTGTGACAACACAAAATAATGGGTGAAAAACATTCATTTGGGGCCAAAATGACAAAGGGAAGGGAGAATAGACATTGCAGGACAGTAACAAAATGGACTGAGCAAGGAGAACAATGTGGAGAGAGACAAAAGGAGAAGAGAGACAGCAGAGTGAAGAAGAATTGCAAAAATATGGGACGAGGAAAAGGAAATCAAGTGAAGAAGAAAGGAAAGGTAGAGGAGAGAGGATAAGAGTGGTAGAGAAGTAGAGAGATGGAGGGAGTGAGGGGGAAGAGATTAGGGAGAAGAAGTGATGGAAGGCAGTGGGGAGAAGGGCAGAAATTGTTAAAGATAGAGAGAAAGTGGAGAAGAGGGAGGCAGGAAAGTAGTGATAGAGGATGTGGTGTAATGGCTAGAGCTGCCGTCTTAAGAACTTGAGAACCAAGTTTGAGTCTTGTCGTCGGCTCAACATTCTGTGATTCAGGGCATATCACTAACCCAGTGCCTTAAAAAACGAATGTGTACATGTAAAGCACTTCAATACATTTGGGTAGAGTGTGCGCTGTATAAAACTACCAAAAAGTGAATGGAGAAGGAAATGAGAGGAAAGTAAACGAGGGTGTCAAACATTTCCAGGTCTGTGAGAAAAGAAAGGAAGGATGCTCACTGCTCATATGCGCCATCCTAATTCTCTCCCTCAGTCTAGGGCTTATTTTAGAGGTTGCTGGCATTCCAGGAGGTAATGCTAAATGTAGAGTACAATCCACCAGTGGAATTTCTTTAATCAAAGGGAGGGAATGGTAAAGGAAATTCCACCTGTAGATTCTCCTTTGGTTTAAATGCTGCCTCCAGGCACATGAGGACTTTCTGTTACTGTCTGCAGTGAAGCAATAAAGGGCACACGTAAGAATATAACATTAAGTATAGTACATAGAAATTAATGGGGCAGAGGGATGTGAAAGAGGCTGACAAGAGAGAGCAAGACAGGAGAAAAAGGAAAGGTATGCACAACAGAGTAATGAAATAAAACTTAAAGGTGAGATACAAAATGACATGAGGAATAAGGGCCTGAGAGATATACAAATAACAAAAAAAAGAACCCACATGGGAGTCAGGAGTGGGAGAGAGAGGGGGATTTGTAGACAGAGAGAAAGAAAGGAAAAGAGAGAGGGGAAATGTGAGAGACTGAGTGAAGCACAGTGGCAGGTCCTCCACTATGGCAGAGGAGCGTCACCCCACTGCTTTCTCGCAGTGCGAGAAGCAAAAACATAAAATGATAATAACTTTAAGTTATTACCATTTTATGTTTCCTTTGCAGGCGGACGAGTGGGCGGGGCTGCTCTGCTAATGGAGCAGGGCAGGGGAGAAGTGGTTTGCCCACTCCTAAGTGCGCAATGACTCTTTGGTCAGCCCTCTCGGGCTGCCCAAACCAGTCATGCGCACTTTCCCCCGTCTCCATGCAGGCTGCATTACAGCCTGCGTGGAGAACATGCCCGCCCCTCCAGCTCCTGGAGTGCTCAGACTAATCACAATGCTGCATTGCAGCGTTGTGATTGGCCTAGGGGAGGGAGCCTGGCTGCCTGCTTTCTGTTCCTGGAGTCCTGGAGTAGGAGACAGGAGAGCAGGAGCAGAGACGCAAGACCCGGCCTAAAGGTAAGTTATTTTTTTTTTTTTTTCGGTATGCTCCCTCCCGTGCGACCCCCCTGCTACCCCCGCGACCGCCCCCCCCCGATGCCGGCCACAAATGGTGAAGCACATAGGTAGAATGAGACACCAAGAAGAAGAAAAGAAGTAGAGTATGAGAGAAAAAGGATGAACTAGGGGCTTATTTAGAAGCCCCTTGCGCCGTTGGTGCGTCACTTTTTGTGACGCACCGGTGGCGTATTTTGCTTCCCCATATTTACAAGGACATGACAGCTAATTGTGCGCCAGAGCAGTGGAGATGAAAGGGATCTGTCATATCCTTGTAAATATGATGCATCCCTTTGCTTTGAAAGTGCCGCAGCGTGGCGCAGCAAAGGGCTTGCGGTGCTGCGCTGCGGCACTTTCTTGTAAATGAGGCCCTAGGAGAGGGGTAAAAAGTGATAGGGAGAACAAGAGAGGTGCACACAGCAAGTAAGAAAGGGGTATAGAGAGAATGAAAGGCATTTGAGTGAATTCCTGCAGCTTTTCTAGATTCAGATCAAGTCTCTACCCACAAAAAAAAGACATCAAGTACAAAGTAGTATGCAATCCCAAAGACATCGCTTGCAAAGAGGCTCCTGAGTGAAAACCAAAAGAAGAAGACCCTTGGTTCCTTGAAGGTGAACAGAAGCCTCCAGACACTACGGATGCGGATGGTTCTCTGACTCGTGGCTTGATATAATACAGGATATTCAGGGATCTTTGGTGGAAGCACAGACTAAGGGACCAATAGGTGACTAACACATTCAGGCACCCAAAGTAGAGAAATGTATAGGCCTGGAGATCAGATGAGGCGACCTGCGGGTGAGTTGCAGTGGAATAATGGTATGTTTAGTGGTGTGTCTAGTCTTGGCCAATGCTACCGACCCCACAAACTTAGAACGCTTAATTTATCAGAGATTTCCCCCAAAATTACTCCCGATACTAAGCAATGTTTCATGAAATTATCAACAAATGTGGGCCACTTTTTCTTTCAGTGCCCGGGCCAAATTGTGTTCCCAATCTCACGCTGGCTGGGGGTCCCAGGTCTCCTGGAACAAAATATCATAATCTCTTGTGAACAGTTGCCAATCAAGCAGGTGCACCTTGGAGCGATGGCCCAGCTATGTTCCAGCTCAACATCCTTAGCAGAGAGAGATGTGGATTGAAGACTGCTGGGGATGGAGAGAGTTGTTGGGGTCGGAGAGTTTGCATAGTTTGCTCGGGAACCATTCCCTGACTTGTAGCCACGGTACCAGGCAGTCAATCAATGTCAACAGGCTTGAGCAAGGTTAGAAATCTGTTCTTCTACTCCAAAGCTGGCATATACCCTTGCAAACGAGAAAATCAATGGTGTTTTATCCCAAAAAAACAAAGGTAAGATGACAACCCCCGAACGGGGATGCTCGTCCCCTGCCTGCAATTGAAGAAGATTTTTCGCGCTAGCAGGATGTCTAAAGTTAACCACAATGCAATCTCTGTCAATATTTTTATTTGAGGGCCCCTCTCGGCCCACTGTGCGTACCATGAGGATCTTATTACATTTTTACTGAATGTACGCCACATCCAGTTGAGAGTTTAGGACTTGAATTGAATGCAAAAAGAAGAATGGAGACAGCTCCTTCCTTGAAGACAGGCCAACTGCGACTCAATGCGGACCAGGCATTCAAGGGGGGGGTTCAGTTGTTCCTGCAAAATATCAGATATTTTGCTGCAATATTCCTCATTGAGAGGTAAATAAGAGTCAGTGGAGACACCTGCCTTAACCAGTCACACCTGAGAGGGCGGCAGGCTTTTCTTTCTGTGTATAACTGTGGTTCTTGGGGCGATGGGGAAGCCGATGGGATCAGTGCGGCTGGAGGGATATCAGTATTATCAGTAGTTCTATTGCCGGTGCTGCGGTGACTAATTGGCTGCTGTCTCTCTCTAGTGTCTGAACCATCACTATTCGCAGTATCGCTATATGTCGTCATTGGGCGTTGGCCTCTGCTCAAGGTACAGTCTGCTCCCTGTTAAAGCAATTTCCTGCGTTATCACCCCCGCTGCTCTTCTCAACATACTATCAATCGTAGTTACTGTACCTGGGGTGCTGACGGAACCTGCCACCTTTCGTTTGCCCATAACGAATAACAGTAGTAGCACTCACCCAAAAAGTCACTGGATATGAAATCTTTTGAGGCAGGCGAAAGAGATGGGGCAGAGCCCAGCCTTATCTGGGGTCAGACGGGCCAGCTCTTGGCCGGTCTACGCCGGGCCGTGTCTGGGCAAGCCCTAAATGAGTTTCGCTCTGCGGAAGTGAAGAGAGAGCTTTAAGCGCTGGGGTGGCTTGTTTCTCTCTGCAGCCCACCTCCGTCAGCACCCAGGGACTTCTGGTTGCTACTGTCCCCCTGGTCCTGCGCTCAAGTGTCCCGTGCAGCGGGTGTGAACAAACCACTATAAGCGCTGGAGCGGACTGCTCCACTTTGCAACCCAGTGCTGTTAGCACCCGGGGACTTCTGGTTGCTACTGTCCCCCTGGACCCCTGCTCAAGCATCCTGCACTGCGCTGCAGGGGTGAAGAGAGCACTATAAGCGCTGGGGCTGCCTGCTTCTCCCTGCAGCCCATCGCCGTCAGCATCTAAAGACTTCTGGCTTCTGTAGTCCACCTCGTCCTGTGCTCAAGCATTGATAATTGATCTATTTTGACTTATTATTGCTTTATAGCTCCCCTATGCCTCTTGGTGGCTTGCCACTGCCTTGAAGGCCCTCCCATCAGTGCAGTTCCCATTGTCGTCTTCTACTTACAGACCACCTGCTCTGGGTTAACCTGGGTATTCAATAAAAGTAAATTAATAACTACCGATTCACATTGCAGCCAATAAATTGAGGCCCACTTTGTTTGAGGCGAGCCATCCAGCACCGATGTTTATTTACTTGAGATCTGCCTACAGAAGACAGAAAACTCGTACAAATTGGTGATAACTGATACACATGATATCCCATGTTATAAGTGGATTCATTAGAGACGGGTTGCCCAGTACTCATACTTTTTAGGTTGCAACCTACCAAACAGTGCTAAAGACATTTTGGGGACATTCAGAAAGTTCACCTAGGAATGCATTCCACCCGTTGCTTACCATTGGCTTTGTGGTTTGTAACCCACATTTTCTGGCTTTCTATTTGCTGACTTTATTTGCTTTAGGCTGTCCAGCTTGAGTTTGTCCCTCCCATTGCCTAAACCTTGTTTAGTGTATTCTTTCACAAACTCACTTTGTGGAATCAGACATCTAAATCTTGTTCTTATCTTGCCACATTTGCTGTGCGTTCAAAGACAGAGGTCAAATGTCTGGCTGTGTCTTCCAGAAAGCTTGGTGTTTATTTTTCTTTCTCTGACTTTAAAGAGAAAGGATTTATGTGACAATCATGCTGGCTGCTGGGATCTGCTTGAGGAAGGCTGTATGATGGCATTTATTCTTTTCTAGCACACAACAAAATGTAAATGTCTGTAAATGAACTATGCTAACGATCAAGTCAATACATTGGGTGATGAAATTTCCACACATCATTTGTTCACTGTAAACTTTTATAAGTAAAACTGTATGTGAGTGCAAATGTTAAGGTAATTTCAATTGAAGATGTGCTGTCTGTAATGGCAGTACGCTACCATACCATGCATTCTCCTTGTTTCGCCACACCACTCTACTCTGCACCACTCTACACCACTGCACTGTACTCTGCACCACTGCACTGTACTTTGCACCACTCCACAATACACCACTCCACAATACACCACTCCACTCCGTCACAGCACTCTTCTCTGCACCAATCCACTCTATGCCTCTCTACTCTACACCACTCCACTCTATGCCAATGCACTAAATCCACATTATTCTACTATGCACCACTGCACTCTATACCACTGCACTCTATGCCAATGTAGTCTACTCTGTACCACTTTACTGCACACCAGTGCACTCTATGCCAATTCCCACAATGCCACTCTAATCAACTCTGCACCACCGCACTCAGCGCCATGGCATTCAGCACCACTCCATTCTACTCTAAACCACTCTACGACACTGCACTGTATGCCAATGCACTCTACACCAGTTTACTCAAAACCAATGCTCTCTACCCTAGTCTATTCTGCACCACACATCTCTATACTCTATGCCACTGCACTCTACGTCACTCTGTTCTACTCTGCATCACTGCACTCTGTCACTCTATTCTACTCTGCACCACTGTACTCTAAATCAGTGCTCTCTACTCCACTCTACTCTGCACCAGTGCACTCTACGCTACTCTGCGCCACTGCTCTCTATGCTGCTTCGTACCACTTCACTCGAAGCCAATGCACTCAACACTTCTCTACTACACACCACTGAACTCTACGACAATATACTCTGCAACACTACACACTGCCATTCTACATTATTCCAGTCTCCTTTTTGATGCTCTATGCCACTGAACTCTGCCACTCTACTCTGCATCACACTACTCTACACCACTGTTCTCTACGCCAATTCACTCTAAGTCACTCTAATCTACTTTGCACTCTACAACAGTCTACTCAATACTACTGCACTCTACACCACTTCACTCTACTCTGAAACAATCTACTTCATGCCATTGCAGTCTACGCCACTCTATTCCACGCTGCATCACTGAACTCTACATCACTGCACTCTATGCCACTCCAGAACACGCCACAGCACTCTACACCACTGCACTCTGTGCCAATGCACTCTACACCACTTCACTCAAAACCAATGCACTCTAAGCAATTGCACTCTGTCATTTTAGTCTGCACCACTGCACAGTATGCCACTATACTTTACTCTATGCCACTGCACTCTAAGCCACTCTACTGTACACCATTGCACTCTATGCCACTTTACTCTGTACCGCTGTACGCCACTGCACTTTACACCAATGCACTCTACGCCACTCTACTCTGCAGCACTGTACTTTCTGCCACAGAACTCTGCCACTCTACTCTATACCACTCCACTCATTGCTACTCTACGCCACTCTATTCTACTCTGTTCCACTGCACTCTACTCTGCACCTCTCTCTGCCACTCTACTGCACTCTATGCCAATGCACTCTATGCCACTCTAATCTACTGTGCACCACTGCACTCGGACACTGCACTCTATGCCACTTCACTCTTTGTCTTTGTACTGTACTCTGCACCACTCTACTCTATGCTAATGCGCACTACCTCCACTCTACTATGCATCACTGCACTCTTCACCACTGCACTCTACACCACTCCAGTCTAGGCAATTCCACTCTGCACCACTCTACTCTACACCAGTTCACTCTACTCTGAAACAGTCTACTCTAAGCTACTGCACTCTATTACACTGCACTTTATGCCACTCTACTCCACTTGGCGCCACTTCACTCTATGCCACTGCACTCAACGCTGCGCCACTCTACTCTGTGCCACTCTACTCTACGCCACTGTGCTCTATGCCACTGCACTCTTCCCTGGGACTTCCCAGCATTAATACATCACTTTTCTACAGTGCACCAACCACGATACATCTCAGTGACCTTGTAGTTATTCACATAGACCTGTGAATTCTGTAGTGATGGCAATAACTAACTCCGTTTTCCTACCAAAACCATGAATTTCCAAAAATGTGCTATACTTGCACTAATTTTTTGATTTAAGGTGTTTGCATTATATTTTATATTCAGGTACCTGTAGGGTAAAAGACCAACAAAATTGAATATTCCGTACTTATTAACTACCTCTCTGCCACTCCTCCTCCCACTCACTTACTCTGCCATTGTAATCAAGGTCACATTTCCCATAATTGTTTTGAAGCACTTACACAGTTCTCTTACCTAAGCTTTCCCCAATGCCTTATTGAAAGAACAATTTACAATGGCTTTAAAAACAAAGCCCATGGCCAAAAGTGCACAAAAAATGTGCCTTTGCAACCTCGTTTTAGACCTAAGTCATTTACGCTTGTTCTATGAACAGGAAAGCCTTGCACATAAAACATGCTGAACTGACTATAGAAACAAAGCTCAGAATGGCATAATGATGATGGGCAACCAGAAGAAGCTAACAATGGATCTGGAGCAGTTTTCTTTCTTGGTTTACCAAGGGTCCCAGAAGATCGGAGGGCCCCAAGGAAAGGTCTGCTGTTGCGCTCTACGTTACTGCACTCTATGCCACTCTATTCTACTCTGCATCACTGTACTCTTTGTCAATGCTCTCTGCACCACTCTATGCCACTGCAATCTACACCACTGCACTAAATGCCACTGCACTGTACACCACTACACTCTATGCCACTTAACTGCAATCCACACCACTGCACTGTACGCCACTGTACTGCACTCTACGCCACTGCACCACTCTCCTCTATGCCAATGCACTCTGCGCCACTCTACTCTGCGCCACTCTACTCTGCATCACTCCACTGTATGCGACTGCACTCTACACTGCACCACTCCACTCTTTCCCACATCGATCTACTTCACTCTACTCTGCAACACTGCTCTCTCCAACAATGAACTCTACACCACTCTACTCTAAATCACTCTACTCTACACCACTATAATCTACGCCAATCCACTCTAAGCCACTCTATTCTACTCTGCACCACCGTACTCTACGACACTCTATACCCCTGCACTCTACTCCATCTCATTCTACTCTAAAACAATGTACTCAATGCGACTGCAGTCCACACCACTCTATTACACTCTGTGATACTCCACTCAACACTACTCCACTCTATTCTACAGCTCTGCACTCTATGCCATTGCACTCTACACCAAGCTCTCTACACCACATTACTCAAAACCAATTCACTCTATGCCACTGCTCTCTATGCCAATCTAATCTGCACCACTGCACAGTACACCACAATACCGTAATCTACGTCACTGCACTCTATGCCACTCCACACTATTGCACTTTGTCACTTTACTCTGCCCCACCCTACATCACTGCACTATACACCAATGCACTTTATGCCACTATACTCTACACCACTGCACTCTGACACTCTATTACGCAGCACTGCACTCTCTGCCACTGAACTCTATACCACTCTACTCCATGGCAATCTACTCTGCGCTACTTTACTCTATGCCACTGCACTCTATTCTGCATTACTCTATGCCACTCTACTGCATTCTACGCCAGTGCACTCTACTCCAGTCTAATATACTGTGCACCATTACAATCTGACACTGCGCTCTATGCCACTTCACTCTACGCCTCTCTACTTTACTCTACTTTACTCTGCACCACTCTACTCTATGCTAGTGCACACTACCCCCATTCTACTATGCAGCACTGCACTTTTCACCACTGCACTTTACACCACACCAGTGTAGGCCACTCCTCTCTGCACCACTCCACTCTATGCCACTCTACTCCACTCTGCAACACTGCACTCTACACCATGGACTGTATGCCACTGCCGTGCAGTTCCTATAAACCCTATACAGGATCTGCGCGTTTGGATAACATAAACTGTGGGATTGGTGGCAGACTGATTCTGTGCACCCCCACCAGATACATTAGCCTGCCTGTATCAGCTAGCTCACAGTGCCACTAGAGTCTCCTCTTATCGGGGAGAGAATAGTTCTTGGCAACCTCAGAACATGACAACCCTGATCCCCCAGGATCGTGGAAACAATATACTACCTTTCGCTCAGTCACTCGTGCTTACTTAGTTTTGTCTCAGAGAGATACGCAGAATAAACAGGCTGGGCATTTTCAATAAGAATTTATTGAACAGTTGTTATTCTAGTGTAGAATATATGAGCTGCAACAACCATTAGACAGTAGCAGAGATATATGATTAGCAATGCTACAAAAGTAAAGGGATGGTATAGTTCTACCATCTTGCAGAAATCATGAATATATACATGTACATAAAACACATGATAAAAAGTGCGTACTCCTACGATGTCTCCCTAACTAGATGTACCTAGCATCGGTGTAGGTGTTATGCCAAGAATCCCTCTAGGATCTAGTCAACCCCCTTACCTGAGAGTTGGAGAATGTGGGACCCCGTCCTGGTCTCGAGTTGGACACCCCGCGAGGGATGTTAGACCACTGCTAGCTGGAGCGTCTGCATGCAGGAACCTCAGCGTCTCTGGTCAGTGTGTCAGCTGGGAAGTCACTGTCTTCTCTGTCTTCCTAAGCAAGATGTGCTATATATATATACACCCATAGGGCTCCCCAGGGGTCCTACCTTGCTGTGTTACTGTGTCGGCCTAAAGGATGACGTTGGGCCTGAACCTTATACAGCGATATTATACAGGAGATGGTAATCCTACTGTTAGTCCTGTTGTGCTTCCAAGAAGCCTCATGCATAATGTATGAGAATCAAACCAGGGAAAAACCCGCGTTCTGAATGCAGTGTCATATCTGGGTAAAAGGTCAGTGCCTAAGAACCGTTATGTATGTAATGTAGGGAAGAATATAGGTGAAAGGTTGCAATGTTACCTGCGCCTATATAGGGTACCTATATGGAATATAACACCAACTCCTCTTCCGACTGGACGACATATGTAACCTATTACTGTACTACTAGCATAACTAGAAAGTGGTATGGACAAAGTTTATAAAAACATCTCTTTAGCTAAAAATGTTTAAAAACTTGTCAAAAGAAATTCTAAAAAACTTAAAAACGTCTAAAAAACATTTTGCAAGCCCTAGCTCTAAAATGTTTGTCGTTATAGTCTGAAACACTATAAGCATTATAAAGCCATGTATGCCCAAAAAATAAAAGGATAGTCAATTTAGTTTCATAGTTCCAAATTTGAGCTTGTTTTAAAAAGGGCGAATCTCTTCCCAGCACATGACGAGCCAAATGAGTCAAACGTATATGTGTCCTGGCTGGTAGACACAACATTTCTGTTGCTTGCTTCCGCAGTAGACGGCCCCTGTAACACCTCGCACAGAATGTCAATTGAGCACAGATGATGTTCCACGCTGTCCGCAGCCGGTGCTGGGGCAGCCTGTGCGCCGCCCAAAGCCTGGGTGTCAGTGGAGGAGCCGGTGTTCATACCAACAGGTGCAGTTACTACCTGCGGTGGCTCAAGGAATGCCGCCATCAACATTGGAATACGCTGGGGACATTGCAGAACATGGGCCGTTATCGGGTCCAGTAACGCATTCACGTCCGGTTGCGCACATGATGGGAGTGTCAAGCAAAGGACTAACACGCATTCTTCTCCGCAAAACAGGCATCGGAGGACAGGTAAGATGCAGTCCATCCAGACTGGTCGAAATGACAAGAACCAAGATGCACTTAGTTCTCTTAGGCGAGGCGTGCCTAGGTGTTGTACCATGCGGTCACGGTATTTATGCTCCAGGAGTGCTTTTTCCATCTCCTTGGTGACTGGTACGTCCATTGCATAGCAGAAAAATAACAATCAGGATTCCTGCTATTAGAAACAGGATCAGCGGAAGTCCTCCAAAGATGCTTCCGAACACAGAATGAATGAAGTTTGGTATAACTCCAAGTACCGTCTGAAAGGTGCTTATAAGTCCAGAACCTATGGTCTTAAATAGGTGAACAATGCCACTCGTATCAGACATATTAAAGATACGATTTACCATTTCTGTGAAATGGTAAGGGCAGTTACTATGAATAAGCGCCTGTATCTCTGCTGAAGACCTTGCGATCTGGAGATCAAAAGTCTCTCGAGCGGAGGTTAAGGGCACAGACTTCTGTAAAACCATGGCTTTCATTCTGCTTAGAGTATCAAACCATATTAAAGAAACATTCAGTGAAGGCCATAAAGACGCCTCCCTGACTGTATGTGTCGGTGGAAACAATACTTGCATACAACAAGTAACCTTGGAGCTCACAGTTACCAGATATGCGATGCCCGGGAGCATTCCGCAGCTGCCTTGACTGTTCAGCATCAAGTAACTCCCATTAGAAAGTAGCCCAAGTGCTGGAGTAATCACTGCAGCTGGGGCACCCCTCAGATGACAGGACAAGTTCGCTACAGAACCATTACAAGCTCCGTGCAGCATTATATCCTGACATATGAGTGATCCACTTAAAGCGTTCTCACAGTTTGTACCCCTTAGAAACATTTCTCGATCCCCACTCCGGCATCGAAATCTGTATGGTAATTCCCAAGATTCCTTAATGTATTCCTTACCCATTTTTCATATCTGCCTGCCTGCATTTGTTCAAGGCAATACTGAAACTGAAAGGTAGTGACCAGTAGAGTTATGTGGCCATGGATTAGCCATTCCGTGGACTGTGATTCTACCACTGTAAATGGTAACCTATCCAGTTTTTCGATACGCAGCATTGTATAATTTGCTCCCCTTTGTGCCATTTCTATCTGTTTATCTGTTAGATTGTATTCAGAAAACAGAGACGTGCTGTTGATAAAACGCCAAGGCACATAGCCTGCACGCAAAGATTGCAGCGTCCAGCCTGACAACATAATAGAACGTAATTGAGATTGCCCGTGTTGTAATATGGCTAAATCCTTTTCCAGTATGTCTATCGCAGAAGATACAATGTTGCCTAAGGAATGTATCCTGGAGGTCAATGTAGTTAACCCATTGTCTACCACTGCTAGAGATTTTTCTAGATTTATACGGTCTATTTCCCGTAGTCTCTCCGCGGCCTCTTGTTGGGATATTTTCAATATTTCATTATAGGCAGCATAAATGCCAGCATATATGAAACGTTTTTGGCGTGGCTTCCTGGGACCTAGTAAAAAATCCCTAAGATCCATATCCTGTGTGAGTAAGGATAAGTGTTGTTTCACCTGTGTGAGTGTTGAGGTTTTTAGCCAATCGAGGCACAACTTCCCAACACTGTATGATGTCACTACCCCTGGATGTTGTTGCTGTACATAACGTGGATCGGGCCTATGGATACTAAACCCTTCGGTTTTACCCATTAATCTTGCTTGACAACTATTAGTGTCTGTGGGCCAAATCAACCACTTCCTCCAATCGGGGTCTGATCTGTTGAGTTGTAATATGTCATCTAGTGTAATCTCTTCCTGTGATGTTATGTTACCCTCGGTGTGTGATGGAGTCGGCATCCGAGGTGTGTTCAAGTCTTTGTTCTTGGCTAGTCCAAGGCAAGACGTCTGATGCACTGTCTCGTTCAAAAACATGATTTGTTGAGGGATAAGGCATGCTCTAAACAAAGCTTCTGTCCCCTGCACCTGCCATTCTCTAGTACCCCAGACTGATTTTAAGTCTATGGTGTCTTTCCATAAGTCGAAACCTTTGTCAGACAACTGGGTAATAAAGAAAGCAGAGTAAATCTGTTTGGTGCTTGTTAACATATTTTTCTGTGCTGATGTTGGTGCAACCTTATTATAATATGAGGCTGGGTCAGACATATTAAACCCTGAAAAATATGGAAACTTCTGTGTAAATGTTTTTGAACTGCCTTTCGGCGGTGTTGGACAATGTTCCCACTGGTGGTAAGTGAACACATTTCTAGGATTTGCAGATTTATGCAGAAAGTGATGACCATAATGTTGATAACAATACATGGTTTCGTAATCTGATGTGCCTTCCAATGTTTCACTATTAGAAAACGCAGCAGATTTTTCCAAATCAGACATGTTATTAACAGTTTCAAAATCCCAATCATCGGAAAATGTGCTTTAGGTAATGATATCATTTAACGATATTTTAAATAAATGTGGAATTTTTAAAAGTTTGGTCGGGCCGAATATATCGAAATCAACCTTGTCCCACACTATACCATCCGGTATAGGAACTGCTGTAATGTTCACTGATGACAAATCTCTTTGTTCTCGATGAGATGATTGATGTGGTTTTAAAATTAAATTCACCTTTTGGGCTGCAGAGCTTTGTTGAATGTATTGTATTAATAAGCATGTTAAAAACTATCACTAAGCCTAACCATAAAAGAAAGAAAAGTACCCCAGTAATTATCCATGGTTCAACCCACGGTGATACCAGGTAAGTTCTTCTAAGAAAGTTCAGAAAGTCTTTTACTTGCTGCTTGCGTGATTTTTGGGCTGGCGTTGTTTCAGGTTCACTTGGATCCAAAGAAAACGTATCAAAGTTTATGAAGTAGCCAGAAGCAGTTCGATCAATTGTTGGAATTGCATCAGGATTTGTTGAAATCGTACTTTGCTCTTGTCGAGGCACGTTGACGTAGACATCTGTATTTGGTCTAATAGCAATTTGTCTTTGATTCTGAGTTTGATTTTGAAGTTGAGCTTCAGATTCAAGGGGGACGAGTTCCATAGCATTGTTGCATAGTCCATCATTCCGTACAGGGGACTCTTCGAACGTGATGAGTCTTTCCGTTTGAACGTCTTGAATTGTAGTGAGAGGAGGGCGTCTGCTACTTTGGAGTCCACGTGGCCTGCTACTGAGTATCGGCCACATAGTGTGGTTTGATTAGGTCAATTGAGACAAATCTTTTCTCCTTTTTTCTGGCAAGAGGCAGTAAAAGTACAGTTCTTGTTCCTTCGACTGCTAGGACCTGTACAGGCTTTCTGTAGGATGGCCCAAATTCTTTTTTGTCCGCTATTTTCTCTCTGACCAGATCCCTGACTTTTGGGATCCAGACAGGTCTTGCCGTGACTGATTGGACTTCCCCAGTGGCGGTCTGCTTCAGGTGGACATTACTTTGTTGTGTCCTCGATTCATTTAGATCCTGTAAAACAGCCAAACGATCATGGATGTCAAAAGGCTTTTCATCCGCCACTGCACCTTCACAATCAAGATCAGGTACCCACATTCTTGTCCCAAATAGGACCTCATAAGGAGTGACACCCCCTGGAGAACTTCTTGGCATGTTGTTCAAAGCCCGCTGTACTCCATACAGATGTTTTACCCAACTTTCACCCGTGCCTAATACTCTAGCTGTTAAAGATTGCTTTAAGTCCTGTTTTTTTCTCTCCACAACCGAATTTCCCTCTGGATGGTATGGAGATGAGGACCGCAATGCTACACCCAATCCTCGCATGGCCTCCTTGTAAGCCCGAGAGCTAAACGCAGGGCCCTGGTCAGAATGTAATGTGCCAATTGTGTATGTCCCTATGAAGACTCGCAAATCTTTTATAACAGTTCGAGCGTCAGCCGAGCGCTGGGGCCACACCTATAGGAATCTCGAGCAGGACGCACGCAAACGGACAATCTGATGCTAATAATGGGATTTGCGCTTGGCGTGCTATGGTGGCCCCATTTATCTGTTGACAGATATCGCACTTAAAGACGAAGTCTTTGGTCTGCTTTGTTAACCGAGGCCACCAATAGCGTTGTTTCAACAATGAAACAGTCGCCGTAACTCCTGCATGTGCAGAACCTAACCCTTTGTGTGCTGCCAGAATTAAACCTAACCTACGATCCATGTTTGGAATTGCTCTATCCCCACTCCAGGAATCTGAGCAAATGGAATATTGTTGGCATCTAACTTGTAGGAGTACTTGAGTGGAAACTTCTTTGGTAGTGCTTTGCTGTTTTTGCGTGAAGCAATGACAGCTACCATAATCTCACAGTCTATTCTCGTTTTAGAACGAGTGATTGCATCTACGGAAGCCGTGCGTGCAGCCCCCTTTGCGGCTTCATCAGCCAATGAATTCCCTTCAACGTGAACGCCATCACGCTTATGACTCAGTGTATGTATCAGGTGAGCCCTCAGTAGTTCGGTTTTCAACTCCACTACCTGTTCCCATAGCATTTTATGCTTAATTGTGTCACCTTTTGCATCTTTGAACCCGTTTTGAACCCAGTGCTGCAAATATTCATTATATGACTGCACACAGTAAAATGAATCGCACACAATTAGCGTGGGGAATTCTTGATCCGTATTTACCAGTGCCAGTATTAGCGCCTTTAACTCTGCCAGCTGTGCCGTGCAGTCTCCTAGAGATTGCGATTTCGTGCAACTTGGATGGAACTTTCCATCCCGCATGCGACCTTTAACTATTGCGCATGCTGCGCTATATTGTTGCTTACTTCCTATGGCCGGTTGAGCAGATCCGTCAGTGTAAATAATATATTCATACTGATCTAGAGGCATTATTTAGTTTGGTAGAGGATATTCTTGTTCGTATTGCAGAAATGTTTTTGTCTTTAAATTTGGGTCGTACCTGTATTCTACATCTGATGCAGTGAGTGAATTAGCCCATTGTATCCATCTCAGATGTAAGGCTTTAGCGTTAGGAACACTCGCCTTTGTCGCAGCCTCTAAGGCTGAAACCGGAGTAACTACTATTATTCGTTTCCCCTCAGCCAGTGCTCTTTCTCTCACTACAGCAGTCTGTACTGCTGTCAGAATCTTTTCTGTGGATGCAAAACGCATCTCAGCATTTGTGTACAAATGTGATTTGTATGCAATTGGTACTGTCTCACCTTCATTATATGTTAGATAGGTGTACCCGGATTGACCCGCAACTATATGGATCACCAGGTTGCATACGTTTGCGCATGTCTGTAAGTGTTTGGAAGCTATCATGTCAGCTTGTAAGGAACGAAGTGTATCTGTGTGTTCCTGTGTCCATTGTCTTACTGAAAAATCAGGTTTTATTAAATCGTAGAAAGGTTTTACTCTTTCTGCGTAATCTAAAATGTATGTTCTACCAAAATTTAGGAATCCCAGAATTGACTGTAAGTTTTTCAGTGATTTTGGAGTTTGGAGCAGCGCGCATTTTTTCTAAAAAATTGGCTGCCAGGCTTTTCCCTTCACTTGAAAGCTCATATCCTAAAAACAGGACACTGAGGTGGGCAATTTTTGATTTCTTAAAGTTGAATTTGTAGCCCTCAGATGCAAAACCCAAAATTATGGTATTCACTCTGTTCAAGTGTTCCTCAAGGTCATCGTCCATCAGATAAATATGGTGGAGAGGTGTGGTGCAGCGGCCAGAGCAGCTGACTTCGGAGCACAGGGCTCACGGTTCAATCCCCGGCTCTGGCAGCAGCTCAGCACCATGTGACTCGGGGCAATAGCTCACTTAATTTCCACAAGGGCCCCCAGCACCTTGAGACCCGTAAGGGTGAGTAGTTTGTGCTTTACAAATATGGATTTACATTTTTAAATATCATCCACATAGGACAATGCCTCTTCATCCAAATTTTGAAGTAACTCTGTTACCCTTGCCAAAAACAACCCTGGGCTGTTCTTATACCCTTGGGGGAGTCGACAAAATAGCCGCTAGGTCCCTAGCGCTGAGAAGGCTGTTAAATACCTGCTTTCAGGTGCTATATTTTGGCAGAAAAATCCATTTGAGATATCGTGTTGTTTTATATTTTTTCCGCACAATGTTATTCATTAATGCGCCACTGTGTGCATTTTGAACTGCAAATGTCTTAGTGCAAGTGTTTAAATGTCTATAATCTAAAACTAGACGATATGAATTGTCAGGTTTCATGACCGGAAACAAAGGATTGTTCATTGGTGAGGTGCAAGTTTCAATCACCCCTTGGCATTCAAGTTGATCTAAGATCTCCCTGACCTGTTTTTTAGCTTCTTCCTTTATTGGATACTGCCTCTGTGCAGTTGGAGTATTTTTTAAAGGAATTATGTGGTGGGTTGAATCCTCATCCCACCCAACATGGTTTTTGTATAATGCCGGAGCCTGGGCTACCGCCCACTCCTGCGCATAAGTATGTTGTAAGTGCCTGGGAACATGGTCTGAGAAGGCCGGAAGAATTACTGTTTCTCCTTTAGGGCAATCCATGACGAATGCTGGCGGCCAATCTTGTTCAGCTAATAAAATATCATAGCCAAACGTCAGGTTCTCCCAAAAGAGACCTCTCACTGTTCTACATTTGTCCCCCTCCATCTGGAGCGTTACTTCATATACCTTATATGGGACACTTACCCTAGTATCAGGTGTTTCTACCGTGATATAATCATTCAAGTCCGCTGTCACCAGAAATTCCTTCAGGTTCTGGTGAGCTATTGTTACTTCTGCTGCACTGTCTAGCATCGTCAGAGCCCATTCCCCGTTCAGTAGTCGAGTCCTCAGAATTCTGGGCATGTCTGATCTTTAGACCTGCAACCTTCTTCTTTTTGAACTGTGGCTTTTGCTTTGGTTTTTCTTCTTTTTTAGAAGTGTAATCTTGAGCGTGCTGCTTGTCTCTGTACTTTGTACGCTCTTCTTGTCTTTCTGACCGTCCTTCCCTCTCTGAGTTTTTCGATGAACCCTGAAAGGAATGAGAGGAACGTGTATCAGTATCCTGATACCTGTCAGGTTTCCTAATATTATCCCTATTCCTTAGGTTATACCTCTTTTCGGAGGGCTACTGTGGAGGAGACCTACCTCTGTATTGAGATCTGTTTCCTTTTAAAGTTTTGTTGTTTTTTATTCTCCCACTTCTTTTTAGTTGAAGCAGGTGTCTGCTTGGAAGTGTTTTTTTAAGGACTGCCCATCAGTTGTGGTTTTAAAGCTTTCCCACCCAAACTGTCTCTGCCTAATTCTGCATACGCAGTTTCTATTATTTTGGGTAGTTTGTGTTCCTGTTCTAAAGGACTGAACTCCCTTAGGCATTGGCGGATAGCCACTGAAGCTGCTTCCCCTTTAATATTAGCTAATATTATGGCTGATACCTGGGCATAGTTACCTAGTAACTTCATCCCTAAGTTTAGGGCAGGCTCTGCTCCGTACTCGTTCTGTATTTGTCTTAATACATCAGGTACTACTGCTAACGACGGGATACCATGAGTTTTGGTATAAATGGCAGCAAAGACTGTACCCCAAGTGGTACAATCCTCTACTTGTGGTGTTATCCCCATGGGCAAGCAGATTGTTAGCATTCTGTGTTTTTCATACGGGGTAGTATTCGGGAATACTGCCTCTAGCTGTGTTATTTTCTGAGCTAGCCAGAAAGGTATTTGTTCACGTTTTGTGGGCATTTTACCCATTACCAGTAATGTTTGTGGTGTAATTTTAGTTGCTGTACCCTGAATTTGAGTTCCATTTGTTGCAACTATTGCTGGTTGGACTGTAAATGTCCTCATGACGAATTGCGTCAAGTTTCTATAGATTTTTATTAAATCTTTATGTTGTATGAGTAAGTCTCCTTGTGGCACTGTTTCAATGTCAGGATGTGGTGTGTAGGCCGCTAATATCGGCCATGTTGCCCCTTCTCCTCCGAGCGGGCTGAGTCTTACTCTTCTTCTTGTATGGGGTAGGGCACCTTTAAACCAGTATAAGTGTTCCTGGTACGTGAGCGGAACCTCAATGTCCTCAAACTGACAATATTCCGCTGGTGCATCTCCTTCTGTGTAGGAGTGAAATGGTTTTGTTCTTGCATTTGCTGCTGGGAATGTAACCCACAAATAAAATACCTCTGTTCTGTTTGATTTGTGTGCCTCAATCACGAAAACTACTATGCCACCCCTAGATGATAAACCATTCTCTAGCAGTCTCAGTGTGACTGTATTTCTAAAGTTTGGTGCAATTTGTATTGCGCCTGAATCTTCCTCGTCTGTGAGGGGCAGATCTTGTTGCAGTGGGTCTAAGACTGGTTAGTCATTGTTTTTAGTACACTAAATAACTTTTCAAGGGAACCAAGATAAGGTGTTATGCACAATTTTAGGAACACTGTGTCCCTCAAGCTTGATTAACCAATAGCCAATAAATAGGATTTTTTAGCCTACTCAGCTGTGGCGGAGTTTGTGCCTACCCACTCCAGACGTCTCTGATGTTTTGTAAGTAGGGGTCTCTGAGAATAGCACGACTGAACTACTCAGATTCTACTGTTAAATAAGTGCCCAACCAACGTTGGCGGCTCCATGTCGTGTAGTTCCTATATACCCTATACAGGATCTGCGCGTTTGGATAACATAAACTCTGGGATTGGTGGCAGACTGATTCTGTGCACCCCCACCGGATACGTTAGCCTGTCTGTATCAGCTAGCTCACAGTGCCACTAGAGTCTCCTCTTATCGGGGAGAGAATAGTTCTTGGCAACCTCAGAACATGACAACCCTGATCCCCCAGGATCATAGAAACAATATTCTACCTTTCGCTCAGTCACTCGTGCTTACTTAGTTTTGTCTCAGAGAGATACGCAGAATAAACAGGCTGGGCATTTTCAATAAGAATTTATTGAACAGTTGTTATTCTAGTGTAGAATATATGAGCTGCAACAACCATTAGACAGTAGCAGAGATATATGATTAGCAATGCTACAAAAGTAAAGGGATGGTTTAGTTCTACCATCTTGCAGAAATCATGAATATATACATGTACATAAAACACATGATAAAAAGTGCGTACTCCTATGATGTCTCCCTAACTAGATGTACCTAAGTGTACCTAGCATCGGTGTAGGTGTTATGCCAAGAATCCCTCTAGGATCTAGTCAACCCCATTACCTGAGAGTTAGAGAATGTGGGAGCCCGTCCTGGTCTCGAGTTGGACACCCCGCGAGGGATGTTAGACCACTGCTAGCTGGAGCGTCTGCATGCAGGAACCTCATCGTCTCTGGGCAGTGTGTCAGCTGGGAAGTTACAGTCTCCTCTGTCTTCCTAAGCAAGATGTGCTGTATATATATACCCATAGGTCTCCCCAGGGGTCCTACCTTGCTGTGTTACTGTGTCAGCCTAAAGGATGACGTTGGGCATGAACTTTATACAGAGATATTCTACAGGAGATGGCAATCCTACTGTTAGTCCTGCTGTGCTTCCAAGAAGCCTCATGTATAATGTATGAGAATCGAACCAGGGAAAAACCTGCGTTCTGAATGCAGTGTCATATCTGGGTAAAAGGTCAGTGCCTAACAACTGTTATGTATGTAATGTAGGGAAGAATATAGGGGAAAGGTTGCAATGTTACCTGCACCTATATAGGGTACCTATATGGAATATAACACCACTACTCTATATCACTCCACCTACTCTGCACCACTCCACTCTACACCACTTCACTCTACTCTACGCCACTCTACTCCATACCGCGCCACTCCACACCTGCAATCAACACGCGCCACTCCACTCTACACTGCTCTACTCTATGCCACTGTGCTCTACTCTGCACCACTATACTCTACCCTGCACCACTCCACTCTACTCTGAAGCAATATACTCTATGCAACTGCACTGTTTGCCACTTCACTCAACGCCACTCTACTCCACTTTATGCCACTGCACTCTACACTGTGCCACTCTACGCCTCTGCATTCTATGCCATGCCACTGCACTCTACACCACTTTCCTCAAAACCAATGCACCCTACGCCACTGCACCTATGCCAACTACTTTGCTTCACTGCACTTTACGTCACTATACTCTACAATATTCTACTGTATGCCACTGCACTCTACACCAGTGCATGCTACGTCACTCTATACCATTGCACTCTACGTCACTGCACTCTACGCCACTCTATTCTGCTCTGCACCACTGTACTCTGTCATGTCTCTCTGCACCACTCTATGGCCCTGCACTCTACGACCCCGCACTCTATGATCCTGCACTCTATGACCCTATACGCAGCAAATCTGCACTGCATGACTGCAGTCACTGCCACTGCACTAAATGCCACTGCACTCTACTCTGCAGCACTCAACTCTTCACCACTGTACTGCACTCTATACCACTGCACTCAATGCCACTGCAATCTAGGCCACTCTACTGTACACCTCTGCACTCTACCCTGCACTAATCCACTGTACCATGCACTATTCCACTCTACCCTGCACCACTCCACTCTATGCCACTTCACTGTATGCCACTCTACTCCACTCTGCACCACTCTACACTACCGCAATCTACTTTGCACCACTCTACTCTGCCACTGCACTCTATACTTCTCTATGTCACTGCACTCTATGCCAGTGCAGCACTTTACTCAAAACCAATGCACTCTATGCCTCTGCACTCTATGCCAATCTACTCTGCACAACTGTACTGTACGCCACTTCACTCTAGGGCACCACTCTAGGCCACTGCAATCAACGCTGCGCTACTCTACTCTACACCACTCTACTCTATGTCACTGTCCTCGACCCTGCACAATTATACTCTACCCTGCACCTCTACACTCTATTCTGAAACAATCTACTCTATGCCACTGCACTCTATGCCACTGCGCTCTAAGCCACTCTACTCCACTCCTCTGCATTCTACGCTGTGCCACTCTATGCCTCTGCCCTCTAGGCTATGCCACTGCACTCTACAGCACTTTACTCTATGCCACTGCACTCAATGCTACTCCATGTCACTGCACTCTACGCCAGTTTAACACTTTACTCAAAACCAATGCACTCTACACCACTGCACTCTACGCCAATCTGCTCTGCAGTACTGTACTTTACACCACTTCTCTTTAGGCCACTCTACGACACTCCACTCCCCAATACTCCACTCTATGATGTTCTACTCCATTAAACTCTGCTCAACTGACACTCTACTCCACTCTGCCACTCCACTCTATGGCACTCTACTCCACTCTATACATTCTGCCACACTACGCCACTCTACGATGCTCTACGCAACTCCCTCTGTCACTCCTTGCCACTTTACTCCACTCTATTCTATGACACCCTACTCCACTGTACTCCACTCCACGACAATGTACCCGCTCTACACCACTCTATTCTACAACACTCTTCTACACTCTACCCAACACACTCTATGCCCCTCCACGACACTCTACTCAACTCTGACATTGTACGCCACACCACTCAACTCTACGCCCTTCCACTCTACGACACTCTACTCCCTCCACAACACTCCACAACACTGTACACTAGTGTTCAGTTCACTCCTCTCCTCTCCACACCACTCATCTCTACTGTACTCCACTAACCTTTAGCCATTGCATTGTTTCATCTTAATACACTTCTATATTTGAAGACACTCCAGTACCATTTTTTGCTGGCAGCAAGAGGTGGAAATAAACCCAGGAGCTGTCCCTGCATGAACACATGCATAATCCTGAGCGAATATGCACCTATAGAACACACAGAGGTTTCTGCCTTCTAAGTAGGGGTGTGCGAACTCCACATAATTTGCTTTCGTGTAGTTATGTAAAATATGGGGAAAATAATGCAAAATATAAATCCATCATTTAGTGATACATTTTATTGTGAAATGTGTCCTCGTATCAATGATTGAAGTGAGGAAGCATTCCGAGCTAAAAAATAAAAAGTAGTGCGCAACACATGATTGACATGTACAACAACTGCTCGCGGTCCGATTGTTTGGTTTGTTCCTGGTTATAAGTTTGCCTCAAAGGGCCGTGTAAATTAATTATGCAGCATGGTATAATGGCTGAATTTCACGGAACATGCGTAATGCGAAACACCTGAAATTGCATGAATTACACTGCTGTAATATAAATTTATTCTGGTCCTACTTCTGAGGAGACATGATTTGCACTTTTTCCAATTTGAAGAAGCTCTAATGCCAGGTTGCTATCACTGATAGTGCTCACTGGCCTGGCCTGGTGCACCATTAACCAGATCAGTACACCCTACTACAATGAGTGCCCTACCCCCAGGCAGCTGTGAACTTCTGCTCACCCTGGTGGCAGCACATTAGTGAAAGGCAGGCAGGTTGGTTAAAAATGCCAGTCCACCTTTCACTATGAAGATGTTAACGCGGCCGACATTTAAAAAGGGCAGTGCTTAATTTGTAAAAAGAAATAAGTGCCAGGCTCTCGTCAGGAGGTCACTGCAGCTTGCACCACACATTGCCACTGCCATGCTGCCAATGATAGTAACAACACAACTGCTAACCATCACACACCTATAAGTGTGATAATTCTGACTATTTCAGGCCTCTAAAACTATAGGAATGGCTTGGGCGGCAGGTAATAGTCATTTTTAATGTATATTATATTAATAATTAACTGTTTTCGTGGTCATCTCCTAATTAGCCAGACAGCACCACCTTGTGGCAGACTGTCACAAGCGCCGGTGTTGAAAATTAAGTGAGGGTGCCGGGCACCAGAAACCACCGGCTCAAATTAAGGACTGGAAATGGGGGAAGAGATCCTGCTGCAAACGGGTACAATAGGGACAATGCCCATTGGCAGGGGATGGTTGATGGTGGGGTCTATAGGTCCTCTTTCGCACCATAATAAGATATGTAAATAAAGAGAAAATGTATGAGATTTTTAAAATTAATTTTATTTTATGATTATTTACAAGTGTGTATTTTGCATTTCTGAATGTCTTTATTGTATAGAACTGAAAGGGTAATGTCTCAGTGGGAACTGCAGAAAGTAAACTGTTCTCATTGAGGATGATGTTTGCATTCTGTTAATGGCTTTAGCCACCTCTAAAGCCAGAGATCTCAAGGTGCAATCCATAGGTAGTATCTGTTACCCATGGCGACCTCTAAAGAACATGCATGATTCTGCAACCATTTATTTGACTGACCCATAAATGCAGTATATGGAATACCATAACCTTCACAATTGCCTCTCTGATACTTTATGTGTAATACTTATTTCGCTGCATCCTGGGGCTTCGCTCGTCAGTATTTTTTTTTGTTTGAGCAATTCTTTATTAATGAAAATTATTGTATGTACAGCACATTCCACAATCTGGATAGCGATGATTAAGGACCCATGCCTATGATCTATGTCAGTTTCAGGAATTAAACCTTTCAACCCATTCCCTCTGGATCCCACAACTAGTGAATACGGTCAGTTGTTCCTCATGTTTACATAGTTTCGCAGTTACATTGACTCATGTCCCCTAATCCAATCAAGAATTATGTACAGCAGCATGTGCGGCAGATATTGACCATAACCCCCACTTCTTCCCACATGGAAGAAAGATGGTGAGTGTGAGACAGCATGGCTTTCAGATGCTCTCCACCCCACAATGTGATATCTAAGCTCATTACAGCATAAGATCCATACATGGCCATAATGCTGCTTGCTGCATATTACTAGCGGGTGCAGTGCATTTTCCTAAGCTCCGCCTGTTCCCTGAATGCTGCAGTCCCTGTCCCGCCTGTATGCGCAGTCATAAAGTGGACCTATGGTATAGGAAGGTAGGGAGAGTAAGGCGTGGGTGGGTGGGTGTGAAGTGTCCATGCTGTCGTTGGTGGCTCCACAAAGTTGTGACCTGTGCCCCTCTCAACCCACCTCGTTAGCTCTAGGGGTAGGTAGCGCCCTGGCCCAATACATAAACACCTTACGCAGTCTCCGGAAACGGCCAGGAATCAACCCCATACAGCCTCGAACTTCGTGATTCGGTCTTTCAAATGATATTTTTCTCTTTCATATGAAGCTATGGTATACATTTATCTCAACCATGATTCCATCTCCTGGACTTGGGCGGTTCTCCACAGTCTAAGGATCCTGAGTTTGCCCACTGCAAGAGTGGTAACAAACCACCTCGCTCTCTGGTATGTTAATTTAGGGAAGGAAACAAAATCACCTAGACAAATCACCCAGGCCATGTGCCTTCCTAACAAGTCTAGGAAGTGTGCCTTCACCCTCCAGATCCCTTTCCAATATGTGGCTAGACTGGGCCATTCCCACAATAAGAGAACAACACCACCATCAGAGGACTTGCATCGTAAACACACAGCTCCCAACAGCATGTTCGTGTTTTTCAGTCTCTTGGGTGCCCAGTGCCACTCATGGAGAATCTTAAAGTAGATTTATCATGGCCAATCATAACTGTCCTCCACTGCTCGCCTCTGTACTGTACTTGTATCCTTTCAGACTACCATACTTCCAGGTGTTGTATCAGAAATGAAACTGTGTGGTTAATAAGTAGCTGATGCAGTCTGGAGACTGTGTCCTGATATGTCCCCCGTTTGTGGAGATAGGTAACGATAGAGGAGTCCCTAGCTCAAAAGAACTGACATGGAATAGTACTGGGAGACAATGAGAGAGTTGTTGGTCGTCCGGGGGCAGGTGGATCTCTGACTGTGCTTCCGCAAACGTTTTCAACCCATAATACACTATCAGGTCATCTATAGTTTGTATTCCCTGGGAACTGAATTGGGTCCTTGAATGTTCTACTACTGCTATTTTGATATAAATGTTATGCCAGAGTGAGGCTCTCCTGTGTAATCGACTGTTCTGTCCAAATATCGCACTGGCTCTGTGCCACGCATATGCCATTGCTTGTGTAATGGTTGTTAGGTGACTATGTCCCTGTGATCGCTGTATGCAGTATGTGCATAGGAGCCACTAATTTCAGAGGGGATTTCTCCAACTGTACCCACCTTGGTGTATCCAGTGTATTAGGGATCATATATCGAATTTGGACGAGCTGAAATGCCAACCAACATGATGCGATGTGGGGCAATCGTAGGCTACCACGTTCGGTCGCTGCATAGAGTTTTCCAATCTTCAGTCGCAGTTTGTGTTCCTCCCAGATGAAACATTTTCCCCTTTTGGTCAATTCGATAATCAGACGGGATGGAATCTGCAATGGCAAGAGCCCAAATAAATAGTTTAAGTGAGGCGCCGCGTTCATTTTAAAGATTTGGACCATACCCCACTTTGAGAGACGCAGCTGAGTACAACGAAGTGGGTCCATTTTGGGCTTAGAAATCAACAAGTCTATTTTGACTTCCAGTAAGTGGTGGGGCACTGTGTTTAAGTATATCCCTATGTACTTCAATTTGGCCTGCTGGCTTTGGCATGGGTGGCTACTGATCGATAATACAGTAGTGGTATAAGTGACGGGCAAGACTTTCCATTTCCCCCAGTTAATTTGTAGGTGGAGAATGCTGAGAAGGTCTCAATGAGGCTAGGGAGCGATGTGGTCGGGTTGAAAATTGTGATCAGGATGTGGTAAGCATGGAGGAGCACTTTGTGTTGCCCCTCAGGCAATGCTCCCCCTTCAATGCTTCCATGCTGCCTGATGGCCATTGCTAAGGGTTCAAGTGGCAGGATAAATAGTAACGGGGGCAGTGGGCACCCCTGGCGTATTCTCGTATCCGAAACCCAGAAGAAGTGTGACCATTGCAACCCAGCACTGCAGTTGCATTTGTATAGAGCCACCAGACTCAGGTGAGGAGTTACATACCCAGCCCATATTTCTCCAAGAACCTGAAGGAAATGGTTCTTCTACCCACTCAAAAGCTTTCTCCAGATCCAAAGAAAGAGCAACCTTTTCACCTTTGTCATCTTTCAGTAACCAAAGGACATGTAGCATTGTTCGTAGGCGAGATGTGGAGGAGCGATGCAGAACGAAGCCCACTTGATCGTGGTGGATTAGGAAAGTTATTACCAGTTTGGCCAATATCTTGATGTCTGAGTTGATTAGAGATGTTAGTCCGTAACTGGCACATTCCAGTGGATCTTGCCAGGTTTTAGAGTGAGTACAATTTTGACCATGTTTGCTTCTCATAGCGGACTGGAGCCTTTGCCTATTTCTAAACATTGTTTACATAGCAGTGGCACAACTAGAGGCTTAGTAATTCTGTAATAAGCAGCAGGATAGCCGTCTGTCCCAAGGGGCTTGATTATACGGGTGTCCATTATGTCTTGATCTAGTGTCTGTGCTTGTTCTGGGGAGGGTGTTGTAATGTACAATGGAGAAAGGAAGGCTTCTACCTCAGATCCTGTGTGGTGGCATTCTACTCCATACAGGTCCTCATGAAAGCCTCTAAATCTGTTGAAAATGTCAGTCAGGTGCATCAGTATCCGTCCGTGTGCTTCCTGCTGCTGTAACTGCACGGCCAATAGATGTCCCGTCCCCCCTTTCCCTCCTTTCATAGTGGCTCTGTTTGAGTCAGAAGAGAATTGTTTCCGCGTTCGCTGTGGGTAAGGGATTCAGGTCATATTTTACCCATAATAGGCTTTGTTGGTCTACCTTAGTGTGTGAGGTTTCGTATGCATTGGTCAAGTCAATCAGGTGCGAATCTAATTCCTTCGGGTGGGCTAGTGCGTCTCTTTTGTGAATGGCTGAGGCCCTCATCGATTCTCTCCAAATGCATGCCTTTCCCCCTCCCCATAACATATGGGCTGAAGAGACTAACGCGTCGTCAGTTAAGTAAGTGCAGAATGTCTTGAGTAAGTATGGTTTCTTCTGTGGCAGCTTGTAATGGGACATGTTCGGCCTCCATTGACCTACTGGTGGCTTCTTTTGGCCCAAATCAAGCCATACTTGAATTGTATAGTGGTCATAGGTGCTGGTTGGTTTAATAACCACATTACATACCAGCTTCAGGAGTGAAGTCCAAGTCAAGAAGAAATCACGTTCCGTGTGCGCAAGAAGTGTGTCTGTATTGCCTCTCAGTTTGGTGGAGTAGCCTCCAGGACGTACAGAGAGAGAAATCAGATTGAAGGTCTGTCTAGGAGGATGCTTCTGTCTGTTGTCTTTCTGGTATAGGGATGGTCTGAATTGCCCAGCTAAGGGTCTGGTGCAATGCTCCACTTTCCCCCTAGCAGTATGTTCGAGCTTAGGTACTGAAGTAGTGCCCCAAACCGTCCATCCTTTTGGGAGATTAGTCCATATAGAGAGCCCAGAATCTTGGTCTAGATTTGTATTGAGCCCTTGATGAGGACGTAATGTTCCCTAGGATCCTGCCAAACTTTATTCATCCTGAATGGTAGGCCATATCGTATCAGAATCGCCACTCCTCCTTTGTGATGAGGCTTGGAAGAGGGGCACTCATGGTCATCGCTAGTATGCTTGTCTGCACGACTTCCTTCCCCATCGGGACGCAGCACAGTTTGATACTTCCAGTTTTGGAGAGGTGGGTTTCCTGGAGAAAGGTTACATCTGGGTGTAGAGTGAAGGTAGGTCAGTATTTTCTTTCTCTGATATAATGAGTAAGCCCATTGGCATTCAGTGAGTCTATCGACAGGCTGCTCAATGAAATATGCCCTTGTCCTGTGGGCATGTAATAGGGAGTGTCCACTTCATGTTGCATAAGGTAGCAAGCCAATGGAGGGGTAGAAATGCATGTCTCAGTGATAGTACTGGAAGTCGGTGACTGTGATGGGCAGGGTAGAATACTGGTATCTAGGTGTATTAGGTTCTCTGTGGTGGTAGTGCAACGAATCAGGGCTTTGGTAACAACAGGATACCTAGGAGGGAGCTTTAGGGGAGCTTTCCAGCCCTCCCCCACTTCGAGGGAGTGCAACTGCAACTCAGTGGGAACCTGACACCCAAGGGCTCTCTCCCCCAGCCGGGTGGCTCGTCACGATGATATGACCAAATTGTTCTTACCATGACTCTGAAGCGGACCCAAGGTAAGCCAGGACAGGCAGGCAGAACGGCTAGAAATGGGGTGAGCATTCCATGTCACGGATCTATATCACAAATCCTGTGTGGGAACCCTATCATGGGTATGAAGGGTCTAGATAAGGAATCTGGGAATCATGATCAAGCGTGACCCACAGGGTGGGTTAGATGAATGTTCTGTGCCATGCACACAGTGGCATAGCAGCTACCCCAAAAGAGCAGAAATCAGGGCGGCAGTGACCAGAGAAAAGAGAGAAAGAAGGGTCATGTAGTGTTACAGAATGTCTAAGCATGGGATCAGCAAATAAGTCTCTTATCTGTTGCAGTTCCAGTCTCCTCATCAACAGAGGATTTCGGGGGTGGTAGCGATTTGTCTCTGGTGGAGAATGACTTATTGGGTTGATGCGATTTAGATCTCATAGTCCATTGCTTGGTCACCTCTCTGTCTCTACCCCAGTCGGTCTGTCTCCGGAGTCACAGCCGGTTGGTGCAGGTGGCGTGTATCATCGTCACCTTGGTGGTAAGTGTCCATGTTCGTGTCCTCAAGTGAGTCAAGCCAGCCTTCCAATTGACTCGGGTCATCATATTCCGTAGTTTAGCCTTTGTGTGTGATGAGCATGGTCTCTGGATCTACTATTTCGTATCTGATTCCTATTTACTTGAGTCACGGGTGCAGCACCAGGAATCTTACATTTCGGATTTGTTTCATTTGAGAAGTCTCTAATAATCGAGACCTGGTGATCAGCCAAGGAGAAGGGACAGTGTTTTTTTGCAGCTGTGATTATTTTGCCTGTCATGTTGGTGTTGAAGTAAGCAGTCAATTATGTGGCAGGGGTTCCCCTGCACTCGGGAGTTGTGCGATCTCAGCATGTGTGCTCTTTGGATTTCCAATGGGGGGAGGGGTAAACTTCGTATTCGGGAGCTCCGGGAGAGGTTTCATCAGGAATGCTGTCATGTCTTCTCCCTTCATTTTCTCAGGAATACCCGCAAAATGCAGATTGTCTCTTCAGCTTCTGTCCTCTTCCTGTTTGTAATCTTCCATTGAAGGAAACTATGATCCTCTTCCTAATCTATAGATGTGCCAATTTTCTGTTCCACTAAGTGTAACCTGTCTTCAGTGCTTTACAGTCACTTCTGGAACAATGTGATGTCCGGGAGAATCTATAGGATCTCTGCAGCTGACTTGGTTGTGGTATCCTCTACAGTGGTCATTGAGAGTCGTAAAATGGTGAGGTCATTCAGGATGGTCTCAAGTGCTGAGCTTTGGGCTGATTTTAACTGCTCCACCATTGTCTTGGCCGATTTACGTGTTACTTCACCAGTGAAAAGCAGTTGTCATGCTGGTTTGAATATGACATCAGGTGCTATGGCAAAAGTATTGCAGGTAAGTATTGCACCTCACTCAGAGCTCAGCAACGCAAACTCAAGAAGCTGGAGAATTCAAATGGAGGAGCCGTTCTGTAACATAGCTTCATCTCCAGGTCCATTAGGGTGCATGAAAAGTTAGGGGCATTCACCAAGCGACTGTGGAGCATGGCAGTAGGGCTCACATAAGAAGCAGCTCCACCACTGCTAGAGACTGCAACCCATGATGAACTTTGTGCTCTGGGAAGCACCTGGTGTAGGCAGACGACACCTCTGGTCACCTCCTCTGGACAAGATTCACGCGGTAGCTCCCCGAAACCCTGCTATATCGTTTATGTTCTGCTGGCCTTCACATCAAGCGTGCAGTCTCACCCTTATTTCCCCAGTGAGCCAGCACTCTGTTGCAATACATGGGGGTTTGCTGGTACCCTCCGCATTTTGGAGAGGAGGTTCACTTGGAAAAGCCCAGTAACAGTGTGGTGCAATCACTGTCAGTGTGACTAACCTCCTCTGTGGGTGGGTCTGAAAGATTCATGGTTGAGTGCTATTGCTATGTATGGCGAAGGCCCATCGTGTTTGTTCCAGTGTACTCCAGCTGGTCCGCAAGGCTAATCAAGGCCCAGTCCTCTTTCTATGTTAATGAGGCCCAGCCAGACCATCCAGTTCGATGTGTCACCTCCCACTGTCTTCCGCAGACTCCCCTGGTACCGCCCCACCTCATAGGTCGGTGCTGTTGCCACCACCCATGGTCTTGCTCACTACTGACTCCGATGCATTGGTCCCCACCCAGATTTTGGCCCTCTCATAATCAGTGCCCCCATGCGTGGCTCAGGTGCATACCCCCAGGCAACCCTCCTTGTCCATGAGCATCTGCATGAACCAGCACCCAGTCTTCCACTGCGATTCGGACGGTGCCCTGGAGTCGTACATGCATTGACCCGGGGCAGTTACGGTCATGCCATGGGTCTGGTCTGCTGCTCTGGTATCAAGAAGAAAGACTTTGGCAGAGCTTCAGCAAAACACTGCCATTTGTAAAGGGTCTAGTCTCCTCTCCGCCACCCACTTTTGAGTATTTTTAATGTGCAAAGCAAAGTTCAAGTAGGGTACTTACTTTGTTGATTGTTTTTGTCAGAACTCCTTTCATGGGGCCGCATTGCAAGCAAGAGCTACTGAGCCCAACTGTGATGGTTGAGGGCTTTCACACATGATATTCTGGGGCCCGTTCTACTATGGGCTCTGAGCAACTGGGCCAAGTACCCCTTCCACATTTGAGTCTCAGTGGTAGCGAGAGTCAAGCAGTCCAAGGTGTCTCGGACATACAGCTTCAGTCTGACAATTTATACATTTGTACAGGATGAGTGGCCTTGATTCTCCTGGGTGATGTCCCCTCGCCCAGCATGGAGACTGGCAGACCCTTAGTCCCTAGTCCTGGTCCAATCAGCCAGAAATCATCCTGAGCTTCTCCACGCTTATGTACAGCTTGAGTTTGACAATTTGTGAGTCAAGCTTCCTTTTTATAATCCATTTGCAGACACAAATGTGATTTAGTGTCTGTCTTTGAAGTTCATGTTCTGGGGGTTTCCCACTTTGAAGTGTCCATACCTCGATTGTGCTCTTCCTCTAGAAAGCAGTCTGTCACAGCAGGAGTGTCTGATAGCCCCAAACACAGGCCATGGGAGTGACTCGAGGTTCACACCTGGCTGTCAGCCTCAGTGATAAGTGCATCAAAAGGTTACCAAAGGCTTCCGGCCCTACTTTTTTATGATTCCCATATTAGCCCATCTCCTTCCTGGGATGTCTCCAGGCCCCCTTTGATCAATGGCCTTCCTTGGAATCAAAGATTCTTTTTGAAGTGCACGAACAATCTGCCTCTTCCTTCCTCCAGTGTGTGTCCCATGCAGCTCTCAGAAATGCAACAATGCACAAAACTGTCTAGGTGAAACCTCTTCCTCCGCATGTTCCTCCAGCAAGTCCTAAGCCTCCCAAAATGGAACACAGCGATTTCCATATATTTTACATGCACAAACACACAGACATCCCTGTGCGCACATGAAAATAAATGTGAGCAGGCTCTCATGTATTTTAGCACTTCACAGGCACACATACATCTCAGCACACACACAAACCCATCTGCGCGGATTTACATGTACTGTACCACTTCACAGGCACACATTCATCCCAGCACACACATGTACCCATGCACACTGTCTGGCACTGTATTCAATCTAGGGCAGGCCAACGGTGGGTTAAGCACACAGCGGCAGACATTTACCACAATGGGCCAGGAGGCATCACTCCTGTGAAACAGGTAAAAAGGCCCATTAAAACGTGGTATGCTTCCACCTACCCTCTCATGCTACTTAAAACTTGAGTGAAGCACTTTGGGCACCCCTCCCGGTTTTAGCAAGACTGCAATCCATGAGACACGCATAGATCATGCCGCGCATCCATGGTCTGTTTGAGCCATGACTAAAGTACTTACGAAGGATCCAGATATCACTGCAGCTGGAGCACTCATGGCAGAGGTACATGCCCATCAGCATGTGTGGGACTCTTCTGTCCCAATAGTTTTCTTTTTAATATTAGACATAATTCACTAGGTTAACTACCATTTGCTGAAAGTGGATTCCCCACACAGAGTTGATGTATCCTTAAATTATGCACCAAGCCTCGCATTTACACACAATGTTAGCTAATGTAAACCCGTGGATGCCCTGTGCTGTAACATTTTTGCTGCCCAGCTGTTTGACGTAATGCCACAGCTGGATTATTTGGGAGACCGGGAGGAAATCAGATCTTGATATGCACTACCCACAGACGATCCTTGTTAGAGAAGTGAAAAACAAGCTGTAATGGGCAGCCTGCCTCTCGTCCTTCATACTCTTCATGGAAAGTGTGATTAAGTGACTTTGGAGGGTGAGTCCATTAAAACTAATGTAAAATATTTTTTTTTGATGCGAGGAAGGTTTTCAGGGTGGGTGATTCGATTGAACTCTAATGTAGGTTTTTCACCTGTTTGAGGGGGGATATGAACCCAAGGAAGGTGATCCCCTCAGAATGAGGGTGATTGAAGAGGTATGTAGCAGTCAATGCTTACCTTTAGTCCCAACTGACATGAGTTCTTCTAAGTTATACCTTTGCCACATTTTCTGTTGGAGAAGGGGTGAATGAATCATTGCCTCAACCAGGTTTGGCCACTGCCTTGATATGTATTTCTCGAAGTTATGAACAACACTTATTTTATGTGGTTAGGTAGAAAGAATCATGAGTACTATGGGGGCTTTTCAATAACTATGAAGCCTGTGGTAAATTCACAATTGACCTTTTCAAAACATAAAAATGATCTTAGCTGTTTTTCACCCAGCCGAGATAGATACCTGATTGTTACAGAATATTGACTTGAAACCTCTGTTCTGTGCCTTCCAAACCCACAGTGCTTTAGCATCCTATAGATCAAATAGTTTGAATCCCACCTAAATGTTTGGTTCTCTGCTCAAAGTGAGTAGCTTATTTTTGTATTCTTCATTGGCAAATGCAGCATCACCTTGTTAAGCTAATAGTCCTGCCTCACCTTGCAGTGATGCTTACTTATTAGGTAATGTATCTTTACAACCATTACTAAAATTAAACCCGTCCAAGTGGAAAAGAAAAATGGAGCATCAATACCAGGGACCCGCCAAGACTGGTGCTCGCAAAGTAATAATATGTGTGAAGTGACTGGATGCTCCCTGCACATCAATAACCCAGGGAGCTGCAGTCACAAACGCTGCAACAAACAAGTTATCCTTGGATCGAACATGTCCTATGTATTCGAAAATGCCGCAGTCATAATGCAATCTGCATTAATGCAATTGGTGTGTGACAGTTACTTTGCAGTGCGTTTTACAAGCACTTCAAAGTGCACAATCCTAAAAGCTTTGTGAAATTAGAAATCAATGTAGGCCTCTCCAGCCTGCGTCCACAAATGTAATGAAGAAATTCCCCTAAGCGAAATGCTGTGTCAAGGGGAACAAGTAGTTTTTTTTCTAGGTTGCCGCACAAGAAGAAGCTGACTCCTAGCAGAAGGCCACTTTTCAAAGTCCTTGAACAGTGCTACTCCGCCCAAAAATAATGATGATAGGGACTGAGTGATCCTTATCCTGTCCCATGTGTAACCTTGTACCCTACTAAGGAGAGAAGCTAGAGAGTGGAGGGGACTGGGCAGAGCCCAGTGGGCAGACGCTGTGGAGCTGTTTCCGCTAATGTCACCCTGCGTGTGATGTGGCCTGCATCAGGCAGTGGTTTTTTCTATTATGCCATGGCCAAATAATGCTTGGATACTTTTTAAATGACATCAGATCTTGTGGACTCTTATGGTAGGAATGTCAGTGATAGATATGTATCCAGTGATACCACAGTCAGTAGCACCACGTCTCAGACTCTGAAGCAGGAGTGATTAGAGGGAATCGCGGCAACAGGGCAATGGTGGCTATCATAGGCAAAAAGAGGCAGATGTCCTGGAACATATTTGAGTGAGCCTGAATGTTCTACCTTCAGATGGGATGGTGGATTTTTTTTATACCATTATGAAATGTCAGGCATTAGTTTTCTAGGACTGACGCAGGTCATCAGAAGGTTGGAGGCTGTTATTTAAGTTTTTCCTCGTGAAGCGATATGCCCTAGAAGGAGTAGCAAAGAACTTTTCATCTGCAGAAGAGGCCGAATAATGAGTGGCAGATCTATCACTCATGGCGTTCATCGATTGCAACAGAGGTCGCAGTAAAGGATGTTTTGCAGACTGAAATCTTAATTTCTTCACCCATGCTCTTCCGCAGGTTTCACCACCACTTCCTGATCAGAGACTTGAAGATTAGTAGCACTGGACAAAGAGAGCGGCACCAAATACTCAGCAAATCAGAATAATCAATCTGTGCGTTAGCTGCCTACCCCTCCTCTTTCCTGGTCAGGCTTTTGGCAGGAGGACCAAGGACAGTGCTTGGGAAGAGTGACTGTCTAGTGAAATGCAGCTTGGATGTTTGCGGTTACTGGTCACTGTTTGCCAGTCTACCATGAGTCTTTGTAAGCCTGAGTATAGGAGGGTTCTCTCAATCAAGTGGGTGCTTGTTGGACTTGGAAACGCCCTTGTGTGACATCTTCCTGAGTTCCATTTAGAACCTTACTCTGTATTCTGGTTTAGAATGTGAGGGGGTTTTGAGTAAAGTCAGTTTATCGGATGAGCAGTTGGTGGCTGAGGTGAAATAAACGGACCTGTTACAAGTTCTTCTGCCTATATCATTATTTCATCTAATGTGGAGAACACCACATTAATTTGGCGACGAGCGTGGCAGTGTGCTCTCACCTCAACATCCAGTGAAGGACGGCATTCTCCAGCACTTTCCCGTGGTTGAATTTGTATTGCTTGCTCCTCCAGCGGCTGTGTAACCAGATTTGAGAAGAGTGATCACCTTCTCCAGCAGCAGTCTTGGGGGACGCGTACTGCCTCCATCGGATATCGGGTGAGGAGTGAAGATGAGAGGCGGGTTGTGAAACGCATATGCGTTTCACGGAGTGACTGGAGGTGGGCCTAGACGGTAGCTGATCGGCTCGTGCGTGTTGACTGCGTCAGAGCATCGTGGAACGTTCAGTGCAGCATCTGTTTGGAAAACGTCGTGGGGTTGCTAGGAACGTAGAAAAGAGTAAGGACGCTATTCCCAGAGAAGCGTCATCGCGTCATGGCACGTTTTCGGCGGCCATTTTGAGGTGTTGGGAAGATCTCCATTGGAGACAGTGTACTCTCCGGTTACAGCGCATCCATTTGTTTCTTGTGTCTCCTTCTGCATTTGAAGACACAGTGACTGGCACACCTTGGAGTTTTGCCGGAACATATCAATGGGACAGCCTTTTCGTTTCATTCTGCATATATAGAAACTGTGTCTGGAGTTTTGCCACTTTAGGGACATGTGTGATCCTGGACGATTCTGAGTATTTCAGGTTTGAGTTCTTGCTGATGCGTAACACATGTTTTTGAGCTGATTGGTTAAAATGTTACTGGCTCAAAATTGAATTTGTGTCTACAGCGTGCTTAAGAATTTAGTTTGCAGGCTTACAGTGCTCAGTGTAGCATTTGGCTTTTAGAAGTCTGCATGTGTTTTTAAGATACTCATTACTTTAGCGCAGTGACATCTAGGAGCGCAGTGACGTCTAAGTAGTTATTGTTTTTTATTTTTTTATTAAAATCAGAGTGTAAAGGGGGTTTATACACAACTGGGTTTAGGAATTCACAGGTGTTTATTGTAGATCCAAGTATGCAGAATGTAACACAACCGCCTTTTTTCCTTACCAGTCCAGGTGAACCCACGATTAAGTGGCAAAAATGGAAAAAGATTTTTGGAAATTATGCACGTGTTTGTGGGACGAACTTAAGTGCAGAAAGGAAACATTCCCTACTTTTGCACTGCTTAGGGGTGAAGGACAAGAAGTTCTTGAACATTTGCCGGAACTCAGCTCTGGTGACCAAAGAAGCTTGAATGAATACGAAATGTGTATTCTTCAATTAGATAGACATTATCTTCCTCGTCTGAGCACCATAATGGAACGTTACCACTTTGGGCTTCGAGAGCAGAAAAGGGATGAATCTGTAGAAGAGTTTGTCACTGCTTTGAGAAAACTTGCGATACAAAAGGGGATGATGGACGGAACGTTTGAGCCAATCAAACACTCACCCCCAGTCAACTGATCTGGGTTTAATCCATCATCATTCTTTAGCTCACTCCACCACCCCAGTTCAGACATGGCCATATGCAAATCAGTCTGACCCTGTGCCTCATGGGAACAGTCCAGCCCGAACTGCCAAGCCATGTCTTCCCTGGACCGGAAACAAGCATCCTAGGACCGGTTTCTGGCATTTCAGCCGTCATCAGCCAGGCTTGCTTGAATCCAGTGGCAAAGTGAGCAAGGGACCCACGTCTGGGCATACCCCCGCCAACTTAGGGCGAACAAGCGATACAAAGGGGATGATGGACGGAACGTTTGAGCCAATCAAACACTCACCCCCAGTCAACTGATCTGGGTTTAATCCATCATCATTCTTTAGCTCACTCCACCACCCCAGTTCAGACATGGCCATATGCAAATCAGTCTGACCCTGTGCCTCATGGGAACAGTCCAGCCCGAACTGCCAAGCCATGTCTTCCCTGGACCGGAAACAAGCATCCTAGGACCGGTTTCTGGCATTTCAGCCGTCATCAGCCAGGCTTGCTTGAATCCAGTGGCAAAGTGAGCAAGGGACCCACGTCTGGGCATACCGCCAACTTAGGGCGAACAAAGCGATACAAAGGGGATGATGGACGGAACGTTTGAGCCAATCAAACACTCACCCCCAGTCAACTGATCTGGGTTTAATCCATCATCATTCTTTAGCTCACTCCACCACCCCAGTTCAGACATGGCCATATGCAAATCAGTCTGACCCTGTGCCTCATGGGAACAGTCCAGCCCGAACTGCCAAGCCATGTCTTCCCTGGACCGGAAACAAGCATCCTAGGACCGGTTTCTGGCATTTCAGCCGTCATCAGCCAGGCTTGCTTGAATCCAGTGGCAAAGTGAGCAAGGGACCCACGTCTGGGCATACCCCGCCAACTTAGGGCGAACAAAGCGATACAAAGGGGATGATGGACGGAACGTTTGAGCCAATCAAACACTCACCCCAGTCAACTGATCTGGGTTTAATCCATCATCATTCTTTAGCTCACTCCACCACCCCAGTTCAGACATGGCCATATGCAAATCAGTCTGACCCTGTGCCTCATGGGAACTGTTCCCATGAGGCACAGGCCCTAAGTTGGCGGGGGTGAGTGTTTGATGGATTAAACCCAGATCAGTTGACTGGGGGTGAGTGTTTGATTGGCTCAAACGTTCCGTCCATCATCCCCTTTTGTATCGCTTTGGTCGCCCTAAGTTGGCGGGGGTATGCCCAGACGTGGGTCCCTTGCTCACTTTGCCACTGGATTCAAGCAAGCCTGGCTGATGACGGCTGAAATGCCAGAAACCGGTCCTAGGATGCTTGTTTCCGGTCCAGGGAAGACATGGCTTGGCAGTTCGGGCTGGACTGTTCCCATGAGGCACAGGGTTAGACTGATTTGCATATGGCCATGTCTGAACTGGGGTGGTGGAGTGAGCTAAAGAATGATGATGGATTAAACCCAGATCAGTTGACTGGGGGTGAGTGTTTGATTGGCTCAAACGTTCCGTCCATCATCCCCTTTTGTATCGCTTGGTCGCCCTAAGTTGGCGGGGTATGCCCAGACGTGGGTCCCTTGCTCACTTTGCCACTGGATTCAAGCAAGCCTTGCTGATGACGGCTGAAATGCCAGAAACCGGTCCTAGGATGCTTGTTTCCGGTCCAGGGAAGACATGGCTTGGCAGTTCGGGCTGGACTGTTCCCATGAGGCACAGGGTTAGACTGATTTGCATATGGCCATGTCTGAACTGGGGTGGTGGAGTGAGCTAAAGAATGATGATGGATTAAACCCAGATCAGTTGACTGGGGGTGAGTGTTTGATTGGCTCAAACGTTCCGTCCATCATCCCCTTTTGTATCGCGTTGAGAAAACTTGCAGCGTCTTGCAAGTTTGGAGGTGCTGTAGAGGAAAGGATCAGGGATCAGTTCGTTTTGAGATGTGCTCATGACAAAATCAGGGAAGAATTATGGTTAAAAGATGAACCTCCCTTAGATGAGGTTCTTGCTATAGCTAAGCGAGTTGAACATATGATGAAGTGTGTTCGTGAATTGAGCGTTGCAAAGGAAAAGTCTTGTGCTTCAACTTCAAACATTGAAGAAGTGGTATGTCTAGTAAAAAACAAGGCACCTGTTGTCAGTGAAGGTGAAAAATATTCTAGGGGTTGCGAGGGTTCTTCGTATTCTTCTTCTTCTTCTGCTTCCCCTGCTGACAACAGATTCATTTGTTTTAGGTGTGGCAGAGCGGGTCATAGAGCTAATGCTCCATTCTGTCCTGCTCTGAACATTAATTGTAGTGCTTGTGGCAGAAAAGGACACTATGCAAAATGGTGCAGAAACAAGGGTAAAAGAAGGGAACAACCTCAAGCACAGATCAGAGATCATCCACAGGTAAAGGAGATTATGTATCAGGTTGATGTGGAGAGAGCCAATCATCCTTCTCATGTGGTTAAAATGTTTCAGGTGGATGTAGAGAAAGCCTCTCATCCTTCCCATGTAGTCAAAATTCATGGGGTTGAGCTTGATTTGAAGTTCGATTCTTGCTCGCATCTTACCATGATTAATGAAGATACTTTTGATCGGTATTTTAAAGACAAGTGTACCCTAATGAAAGGTGATGTTTCTCCTGTGGGGTATGGTGGTGTGCCAATAATCCTGTTGGGGTATTTTTTAGCCTGTATTGAATTAGGTGAACGCACCATCTCTGGGAAGGTTTATGTGGCTAAGGTTGGGGATGCGCTATTGGGGTGGACTCACCAGCGTTTGCTTGGTGTTATCCTCAATCCAAACACAGAACCACAAGTAGTAGTCCAGACTGTAGAAGAATCTTGGCCTACTTTGGCTGAACAGTTTGCTGATGTTTTTGAAGACAAATTAGGATGTCTTAAAGGTTACAAACATCACATAAAACTAAAGGAGGGTGCTATCCCTGTTGTTGCCAAAGTCAGAAGGGTACCTTTGAATGAACAGGCTGGTGTCCAAAAGGAGATTGAGCGTTTAGTTGAATTGGTTATCATAGTGCCTGTTGAGGCGACAGAGTGGTTGGCTCCCATAGTTGTCGCCAAGAAGGCCGGTGGTGAACTGCGCCTTTGTATTGACTTGCGCTCCCTCAACAAAGAAGTTGTTGTGGATAGGTTTCCTTTGCCCAACATTGATGAGTTGGTTAGTACTCTGGCAGGTGCTAAGTTTTTCACAACTTTGGATCTTGCGTCCGCCTACCACCAGGTGGAGTTGGATGAGATTTCTCAGGAATTGACAGCTTTTGTCACTCCTATGGGAACCTTTAAATGTTGTAGGATGCCTTTCGGTCTAGTTTCCGCTGCTTCCGTTTTTCAACGGATCATGTCCAATGTCCTTAAAGGTGTTCCTGGGGTGAAGTGCTATCAAGATAACTTGCTGATTTATGGTAGCACTAAAGCTGAACATTATTCGAGAGTGTGTTCTGTCTTGGATTGTCTGAGAAAGGCTGGTCTAACACTAAAAAAGGAGAAGTGCAGGTTTCCGGTGGATGAGGTTAACTATCTTGGACACTGCATTACAGGTCGTGGTGTTTTTCCTAAGAAAGACTTGGTTGAGTCTATAGAGAATGTCAGTGAGCCCTCTAATAAGGAGGAGTTACTTTCCTTTTTAGGAATGGTTGAGTTTTACAGTAAGTTTATTCCTGGTTATGCTGATAAGACTCATGCGCTCAGGAAACTTACTGCGAAAAGTGCTGTGTTTGATTGGAGTTGTGAGTGTGCCAATGAGTTTGTTGCCATCAAGCATGATCTGAAAGAAGCACCTTCTCTTCAATCCTTTGTGCCGGGGGATGAGACTTTGATTCTTACTGATGCCAGTGCTAAGGGCCTAGGTGCTGTGCTATTACAGAAGAGTTGTGGTGTTGAGAGACTTATTGCCTGTGCGTCTAGATGTTTAAGAGGTTCAGAGCTAAACTATTCGGTGATTGAAAAAGAGTCTCTTGCCATTTTTTGGGCACTAAGGAAGTACAGAAATTTGATTTGGGGAACCAATGTGAAGGTTTTGTCTGATCATAAACCCCTTAAAGAAGTGTTTTCAAAGAAAGGTTTGGATTCCATTTCTCCGAGAATCAGAAGATGGATCATTTCTCTACAAGAGTTTGATTTTATTGTGGATTATATTCCAGGTGTTATTAATAAGTCGGCTGATTGTCTTTCTAGATTGGTGGATGTTACCAGTTCCGATGAGAAGGATGTTGATCTAGTTGATGATGTGGTTAATGTTTGTGAAATTACTGTTGGTGTTGTCGAGGAGTTGGAGTGGAAAACAGAAGTTGGGAAAGATCAGGAAATCTCGAAAGTTATAGAATTACTGTCATTAGGGAAAAACAAACATCTGGTCAAGCCCTGGTCTTTGATTTGTGATGAGTTGGCTGTTGTTGATGGATTACTAGTGCGAGGCACCAAACTTGTTCCTCCGGTGGGTGTGCGTGGCAAACTTTTGTCTCTTGCTCACTCGGGTCATTTAGGCATTGTTAAGACCAAAGAATATTTGAGGATGAATTACTGGTGGCCTGCCATGGACAGAGAGATTGAAAAGATGGTTCGAGACTGTTTGGAGTGTTGTTCCAGTGATAAGGTTCTCAAAACCAGACAAATGCCCATGGTCTGCAGAAAGCTACCTAAATATCCCTGGGATGAGTTAGCTATCGACATAGTTGGACCCCTGCATGGGGTGTCTGATACACCTTATTTGGTAGTCCTTCTGGATCTTTATTCCAGATGGATTGAAGTGTGCTCGCTCAGAGATATCTCTTCTTTGAGTGTCATTAAGTTTCTAGAAGAGGTTTTCAAGAAGGAGAGTTATCCTAATTCCATACTCTCAGATAATGGGACTCAGTTTTGCTCTTCGGAATTTCAGACTTATCTGAGAGATTGTGGGATTACTCACAAACGCAGTGCTGTCTATCATCCCGAAACCAACGGGGCTGTTGAAAGAGTCAACAAAACTCTTAAAGAGAGTATTCAGTTGGCAAGGGCGAACAATTTAAACTGGAAACAGGCTTTGCAAGATAGAATCTCTGCCTATCGCATGTCTCCCCACTCCACCACCGGTAGGTCTCCCTTCGAGCTGTTTAGAGGTAGGGCACCAAACTCAAAACTTTGTCCTGGGTGTGTGTCCTTCAATAAGGGTTTGAAAGACAATTGCATTGGTGGTTGGAGGGATAGAGAACTTAAGAAACAGGTGGATAGAAAACGTTACTTTGATGAAAAAAAATCTGTGCATTACAACAGCTTGAATGTTGGCGATTTTGTAAAAATTAGAGCGCCTGTAGGCTGCCAATGTTAGTCTTAGTTTTCAAAAATGAGAAGAATTGTTAACATTTTCAGAAATGCTGTCAAAATAGAGGATGGTAGGATATGGAATAAGAGTCGTGTGGTCTCTGTCAATTCCCATCCCAGTGTGGGAGGGATACCTTTCAGTTCGTTAAACAGGGATGACAAGCCTTCGTCATCCAACTCACACTCCTTGCCTGTCAATATCAGAGAGAGGAGTCAGAGATTGTGCAGTCTTCCATTTTATATGAAGAACTATGTCATGTGAGCTGTTCTCTTTCATCAATTATTTTTACTTTGTTCTGTTGTTTGTCTTTTGTAAGGAGAGAAGGTGTGTGACATCTTCCTGAGTTCCATTTAGAACCTTACTCTGTATTCTGGTTTAGAATGTGAGGGGGTTTTGAGTAAAGTCAGTTTATCGGATGAGCAGTTGGTGGCTGAGGTGAAATAAACGGACCTGTTACAAGTTCTTCTGCCTATATCATTATTTCATCTAATGTGGAGAACACCACATCTTGTAAAGTGCCAAATGTTCTACCACACTAGATGTGAGTCTTAAAAGTGTCTTGGGCAGGAATCTGAAGTGCTAAGAATTTGATTCACTCTGCTGTCTGCTTCCAGAATCATATAACGCCACCCAACCTGTGTCCTACATGAACATCATGCCAAAGCAAGTTGTCCACTACCAGGCAAGCGGCAAGAAGCAGACAGGCAGAATGACCCAGAGCCTCCCTTAGAGGCATCCAGTGCTTGCCAGAAAAGTCTACTGCCGTGGTCCAGGCAAGCTTAAAGGCTAGGTTGCCTTACCGACAATTCCCATCACAGTGCCGCAGAAGAATCTCTATAGGTAGAGGGCAGGGACCATTTGTAAGCTACAAAGCTGCCTCGTGCCTAAGCTAAAGCAAAGGAATGAGGGTCTGCTCATAACTACCTTTATGAAATACGTCGTATTGATTGATTTTTAAAACCGTGAAAGCGCTGAGCCTTGATGAAAAGAAAAGATCACAACAGAACCTGCTCACAGCTTACCTAGTATCTGCCTCCTCCGCTGGTAATAAAAATATTAGCTCACTCTGGCTACATTTGCTTTCCATCCAAGGGGAGTCAATGCTTGTTTTGGTAATTCCTATGAAGAACCTTTTTGTAGCCAAATGGTTTAAAGTATTTTTTACTCTCCTATGACTGTTTTTTCCCTTCAACCAGATTTTATTCTTACAAACTTTTGCTTGATTTTTTTATATCAAAACTGAAATAGAATGTTTTAAATTGAGAGTTTTAAGGGTGTTTAAGTTTGAATAAATAATTATGTTCACAATTATATCATAGAGGGCAGGGTAGATTGCGGATTTACTCCGTCGAGGAGAGCACTTCCGTTAGCTTAGCACTCCTCCGCTTCACGGCCCCCTCCCCGCCCTCAAACTATCGGCTAAATCATCTTATGACATAAGCAGTTGCAGAATTGAAAAACAAACTAAAACAGGACTAAAACAGGACTACATTTTAAAGACGATCCTGCTTGGAACACTACAGGGGCTCTTCCTGCCCGTACCTGGTTAACGGATGTGCTGGCGCCGTTCCGCTGCGGTTCTTGGCCATCTCCAGTCGATCAAGGAGGCGAGGTGGTTTGCTGAGGCGTTCTGTCCCGTAGCTGGTCCCGGCATCATTTGGGCTTTGGCGGATCCTGGCATGGTGCCTCATCGTCCTGCTGTCCTGAGGGGACGTGGCCGTACCGGTGATTGTGCGGCATCTAGTTAGGGTATACCAGCTATTGCTGGTGCCTCTGGGCCTGCTAGTGAGTTGGCACCTCTCCCTTGGCCTGGCCGGGTGTCCGAGGCTGCCTCAGTCTCACTGCTCGGCAAGCCAATCCTACGGCTGCTGAATTCTGGGAGGGCCGGCGGTCTGCTTCAAGCCTGCGGCTCTGAGACCTCGATTCCCGCATCAGAGATGGCAGATACCCTGCTTGCAGCAGTGCCGGAGGGCTGGGAGTCTAGCTCTCCATCTCGATCCCAGCCCCTCGCTGCAATCAGAGGGAAGGACTTGTCTCCTGTTTTGCAGTCGGGCAGTGGGGCAGCCTGTCCAAGTGTTGGTGATCCTGTTCATCATGATCTGGGTCATCCTGAAGCCGAGGCCATGGCATGCTCAGACCTGATAATGGTTGGCTTTGGCACACTTTCTCCTTCGCCCTCAGATCACCAAGTGGGCAATCTCAGCGGGGGTGCGGTTACACATGACTACTTGGACCTTGAACCGCAAGATGGTCAGATATCTCTGAATCATTGAGCCTCAGAGCAGTGGAAATACCACCTACCATGGAAATTGACTTAACAGTGGCGCACCTCGCAGACACGGTAGCTCCTTGCTCTGAAATGAGTGCCCGGCCAGTGATAAATGGGGGGTAACAGAGAATAGTACGTAATCATCTAAGGGTAACACCCCATGGGGGAGTAAGACATTAAAGGCGAAAGGAGCTAAAGGAACCAGAGGCTCTAAAGGAGGACGAGGACGGGGGCACAAGATCCTCCTCAGCTGACGTAGAGGATCAGTTTAATAACCCCTTTGCGAATAGCCCAAAAGCAGGATTTGATGCTAGCCCTTTACATAGATGGGTGACATCTAAGGGAGAGGTTAAAGCTATCATCTCTTGGCTCTCCAACCCCGGCAGATCAGACTCGCTGGAGCATTACCCTGTGGGGGAGGGTCCTGACAAACTTAGCCATGTTATCCAGGACATTTCAATCTCGAGTCTAGCTCAAACAGACAACCCGGAAGAGATCCTAGATCCACTCGGCCACCCATTAGTGCCAACGGGCCAATCTGATCCTCTGGAAGTGTCAGCTGCTGGAAAGTCCGAAACTACCTGATCCTGAGGAGCCTTCCCTATCCATAATACTTCAGACTTTGCTTACTCAAAGAACAGAGGCTCAAGAATATTACATACAAGCTACAGCTGATAGCAGGGAGATTAAGCAGGCACTAATGGATGTCACTGCCATGGTCGCCTCATTGTCCTCAGATGTCTTGGATCTGCAACAACGGGTCACAGCAGCAGAAGAAGTCAACACCTCAGTTGAAAGATCTATCAAAACACAAGAGACTCAGATGGCGTTCTTGCAGACGAAAGTTGAGGACCTCGAGAATCGACAGTGCCGGAACAATTTGAGGGCCTTTGGTATACCTGAATGGAGGGAGGGTTCGGACCCCAGGGCATACATGGGCAGCGTGTTTCAACAGGCATTTGCAGAGATGGCTGACTGGGAGATGGACTCACAGGTGCAGCGGGCACATCGCCTACCATCTCTCTCAGTACTGGGTGCTCAAGCTAAGCTATCAAACCCTCATCCAATTCTTGTGTTCATCTGTAACTTTCTGCTCCGACAGGCAATCTACGTTAAGGTTTGCCCTAACACCCCTGTTAAAATGGACTCGATTTCTCTATTTGTGAGGCCAGATTTATGCAAGGCAACAATGGATAGAAGGTGGAAGCTCCGCCAGTTATAAGACCCTCTTAAGGGAGTCTGTTCACAAGTTTTCTTGCAGGAACCTGCCAGGCTGAAGATACTGAAAGATGGACGTTCACAATTTTTCTATACAGAAATAAAGGCCAAACAAGTTCTCTGTAGATGGCAATCTGACTCAACTTAAGAGGGGGGCTGCATAGTAGGAGTTTTTATGGGGGCTTCTCTCTCTCTGTCTCCTGGTTTCCATTGATGTTTTTCTTTATTGGTGGGGCGGGTTCGTAGGGGGTCGTTGGAGGTTGGGGGTGCGATCGGAGGCTGCTCTCTGTAGGCTGTCAGTCAGCGACAGCAGGGTAGGGGGTGATTCCCATTTTCAGGTATGGGGGTGGGCTGAGCTGGGTTGGTTTGGGTTGGGGGTCGGTGTCTTCTGAGACTAACTCTCCATTACTCTATCTGTACCTCTGTGTGGGGGCAGGTGGGGTTGGGGGGGTCAAATATCCAGTTAGCTTATGGAAGTAAACACATAGACGTAATTTGGCAGGAAAAGGGATGACGGTTCAACTAAGACTATGTAATGGTTAATATGAAATATATGTGCTGGAATGTTGCAGGACTTAATCAAGCTACGAAGCGGCATTTGATCCTTGAAAAGGTATTTAAGCCACATATACTTGGCCTACCTGAGACCCATCTGGCCTATAAGGACAGATCTATGTTGAATCAACTGGGATTTGATATTTTAATATGTACCTCTCAGACAGTTTCAATTTGAGGGGTTGCATATTGAAAGCTATGAATTTAGCCGTTACTATCCTATGTACATTAGCTGATCCTAAAGGAAGATGGGCGAGAGTTCAATAGCTGATCTGGGGACAAAAAAGCACGATCTGTGTGGTGTATGGTCCTAACATTGACTGCCCGATATGTTTTACTATTTAAGCTCCGAATTATTGGGTTGCACTGGAGATCTGCTAGTAATGGGGGATTTCAACTGTATTTTGGATCCTAATAGAAAAAAACAGGCGAGAATGGTTAGGACCGGGGCAGCCATACTCGAACTTGTGCAAATTCATCAGTTGGAGGACACTTGGAGGATTTTACTCCCAAGGTCACCAGGGTTTACGTTTTATTCATCCCCACATAAGCAGTATTCGTCTATCGATATGATCTTCATTAAGTGTGCTCTCTTGGAAAATTCCTATATAGAGATATGTCCTAAATTACATCTGATCATAACCCTGTCATGTTAACTGTACAGTTGCAGGTGGGGGTCAGAGATGCCCATCAGGCTTTTTCATTTCCCCGTCATCTACTTAATAATCCGGAGTATTGTGGGCATCTCCGACTATTATTAGGGGACTATTTCGGAAACAACAAGGGCACCGCCTCTACACCCGTTGTTTGGTATGAAAGCATTTGTCAGGGGGGTGACTCTCCAGTTTATTTTGGACCAGAATAGGCATTTACATCAAGAATCGGATCAGTGTTGCTTGGGTTATCTGGCTCTGGAATGCCAACACGCGCAGGCCATTATATATCAAGGTACCCTGCTGAGCATTCGATTTATTTGAGGCTTTTAGAAATACGGTCTACATTAAATAGGCTAACAGAGAAAGTAGCTGTCAGCTACCAGAAGCATAAAATGTTGCAGTATGAGTATGAGTATGGCGAGAAAGTTGGTCAGCTGTTGGCTATTCTAATCTCTGATAACAAGGCAAGATCCTATATCAAGCGTATTAAGGGAGAGGGCGGTTCACTCATTATACAACCTCAGGATATTGTTGAGCAGTTTGGAGTATTCTATGTGGGAATATACAGTGAGGTAGTACCTCCTACCAATCTCAGCTTCCGGCAATATTTGCAAGAGAGTCACTTACTTCGGCTCAATGCTCATGAGATGGCATCACTTCAAGGGGAATCACTTCAAGGGGATATAGGTGTAGCCGAGGTGGAGGAGGCAATTAAGGCCCTGCCTTCTGGCAAGGCAGCGGGCGCGGACACTATCCCTCTTGAGTTTTACAAGATTTTTGGGGACATTTTGGCACCAGAGCTTACTGATTTGATCACGTATATGTCTAAAGGGAAAGTGCAGTTCCTATCTGGACATGGGGGAAGACAGGTCTTTCTTCATGTTGCCCTCACACACCCCGAGAGTTGTCATGCTTCATCATAGGGCGTTTGCCCCTCGTCAGGCCGGCGCTGCAATGCCTGACGGGCTCCCGAAATCGGGGCTCTTTATCGGGGATCTTTTCAGTGAGTGCGACATGGGCGCATTCCATGACAAAACCAATCGGCGTGGGTGAGGACCATGGGGTGCTGTGAAGTATCTCCTCAAACTACCTCTAGTGTGATAAGTTGTGGTATGTTGGTGTAAAGGGCCTCTACGTCCAGTGTAAGAAGTACATCTGGAAGTAGGCCCTCTGAGTTGCTGGTCTCAATAAGTCTTAAGACGTCCCTAGTGTCTTGTAGGAAAGTTGGTGTTCTGCGGACTAAAGGTTGGAAAAATGGTCGCAGAACTTTGATAAGGGTTCCAGGACAGACCCTATGCCCGAGACAATGGGTCTCCCAGGGGGTGGAGTGATCCCTTTGTGAATTTTGGGCAAGATGTAAAAATAGGGTAGCCTGGGGTTCTGATTGGTCAGGAACTCGGATTCGTTCTTAGTAATCCACCCTTGGTTGAGAGCCGCTATCACCATGGATTTTATTCTGGTTTGTAGGCATGGGGTGGGATCTTGAGTGAGGGGAGTGTAATAGTTGACATTCTCCAATTGGCGTAGACATTCCGTCCGGTAGTCTACAGTTGCCATGATGACGATGGCACCCCCTTTGTCTGCCTCTTTTATAGTTATAGTGAGGTCATTGGAAAGAGCTCTTATGGCTTCAGTTTCTCTCCATTCATGATATTATTTTATTATTTTAATTTTCCTGGTTGTCTCTCCCTTGTCTCTCTCCTTCTCTCCCACAGGTCTACGGTACTCCCCAGTACAAGTTTACAAGGGCACCCCTACTGCTTCTGGTAATCTATATCATAAAATTCGATACCAGACGGTAGTGCACAATTCACACGTAGTTTTCGGTCCTGATGAAGTGCCATTTGACCTGTTAGGGGCATACTGGGCACGAAACATGTTGACCATACACCTAGCCCTTTAGGAACATTATTTCCACATAGGGGCACATACACAGTTTTTATCTAGGCTAGAGCTACCCAATACATTAAACAATTTATTCCAGTAGGACTGCTCCAGACCTATTTTACCTTTACTTATCTCACTTCACGTGCACTACCCAGCCCCCACACCCGCACACACCTAACGGCTTCTTCTAAAAGATCCCCGATAAAGAGCCCCGATTTCGGGAGCCCGTCAGGCATTGCAGCGCCGGCCTGACGAGGGGCAAACGCCCTATGATGAAGCATGACATCTCTCGGGGTGTGTGAGGGCAACATGAAGAAAGACCTGTCTTCCCCCATGTCCAGATAGGAACTGCACTTTCCCTTTAGACATTAACTCTTTCGGAGCCTGGGTGCAGGACCTCATAAACTTGGCTCCTCGTCCCTCTCTTGTTTAAATTGATCACGTATATCACTGAAGGAGGGGAAGCCCCTGTTTCCTGGAGCATGAACAACATAGTGCTGTTCCCCAAGAAAGGTAAACCAGTGGAAGAGAGAAGTTTGTATCGTCCAATCTCATTGATCAACTCGGATGCCAAAATCTTCTCAAAAATACTGGCAAAACGCCTGGCCCCTCTCATTCGTAGATTAATCTCAGATCAACAACACGGGTTTGTCCCCGGCAGGGATACGTCGGCTTATGTTAATACTGCTATCACAGCCTTTGATGTATCTGTCAAATTAAAAGAACATATCGGCATGATAATGCTGGATGCCGAGAAGGCTTTTGATAGAGTAGCTTGGGAAGCACTTTGGTCCACTATGACAGCATTCGAACTTGGAAGCCGGTTTATTTCCCTGGTCCAGAAATTATATAAAAACCCGGTAGCCAAAGTTAAGCTAAACTGCATCTCATCTACATATTTCACAGTCTGGAGAGGTACACGGCAGGGCTGTCCACTCTCCCCACTGCTATTCGTCTTATACATAGACCCTTTTAAAAGACACCTTTTGTGGAATCCGGGGATTCTCCCAGTACGCTTAAACTGAATAGAACTCAAGCTTACTGCTTATGCGGACAATATTGCCATCTTCTCTGTTAATCCAGTGGACGCTATAACTTGTATCTCAGAAGAGGCTAAGCTTTTTGGCTTCTTCTCTGGGTACAAGTTAAATTTGGCTAAGATGCAGACAATCCTGAATTATCAACCGGATACCTTGCTAACATCTCTAGGGGTTTCAGATACTGCTACGTATTTAGGTATTCGCCTTAGTAGCCAAGTGGAGGATATAGTCACACTAAATTAAGAGTTACTTCTTAAATCGGTTACAGTCAAATTACCATCTTTGCATCGGCTCCCTCTTAGTATCCTCGGCAGGTGTAATGTTATTAAAATGAATGTATTGCATAAGTTCCTGTACCTATTCCGCTCGATCCCTTAAAGGGTCTCACAATCTTTCTTTAGAAGCTAGAAAGTGTTATTGGCAGCTTTATCAGGGGGGACAGGTAGGCCAGAAGGGCTCTAAGATTTATTAAACTGACTTACAAACAGCGGAGCTTTAAGCTCCCAGACTTTAAGTTATATTGTTGGGCTGCTTTTGCCGGGCGGATCCAGAGCCTGTTAAATAGGTTGGACGCCGGCTTATCTTCATTTGCTTACCAATTAGCTTGTGGACCATCGATTGGGTTCACTCTCTACAAGACTACAGATCCAAACTACTACGAAAGGGTCAGATTTAAGGTAGTCATGGATGTCACCAGGATATGGCATGAAATCTCCGAGATATACTCTTTGCCTCGGCTACATTATTTTACTGTCCTATGGGGCAACCCAATACTCTCAGAAATATTCCAGGACAACATTGGGAAAGCCTGGCAAGGTATGGGGATAATTAACCTGGGTCAGTTGTATGACGGCCAAGGGTTTCTCTCATTTCTCTCACTGAAAGAGGAGTTTGGGCTCCCTCAGAATGGCTTTTTTAAATACTTGCAAGTAAGGGATTACTTCCTACATGGTCAGAAACTGCATGATATGCATTCACCTCTGAAATATTATCTGGTATTTACGGGAAGCCTGTCAAACCTCAATCAGTACATTTCATCAAAGTCTTATTTCATCAGTACAGGATGACAGTATACAGACTTCTGTCAAACTAAGCCGGCTTCTTATATCCAATATCACTGCACAAGATATACAGGAGGACTTACATACACTAGACCAACCATTAGCCTCTGTTAACCGGAAATTGCAGCAGCATAGGACAATTTTTATGTTGTATTACACACCAGAGATTATCTCTAATTGGGCATCTTCCCCAGTATCCGATAAGGCGTATTTCCCGAAATGTAAGCTTTATGCAGCAGACTTTAAGCATATGTTTGCCGACTGCCCTATGCTGAAAGTATTCTGGGAAGACATATACTTGTTAACTGGGCGCTTGGGTCGGGAGTTCCAGTTGACAGATAAGGAAATCCTTCTTGAGTTTAAACAGGAGGCGAAGCATCATGAGAGGTCATTGGCCTCCATCATTATTGTATGCGCCCGCCTCTGTATTGCCAGGGCCTGGATAAATCCTACTACCCCAAATGTTAATGAATTCTGGGTGTTGCTTAGACAGGTGTTTGAGTCCAACTGGCCCTGGCTAAGGCCAGAGGCCTCCATTCCTGTCTAAGGTTAAAAAAGATCTGGTCCAGCCTGCGATGGGAATAGTCCTTTTAGACCACCATTATCATCATGTTGTCTTTACCAACAACATTTGTGTTCTGCTTTCCCGAATCCGTCCTTCATCTTATGCTTCTTGTTTCGGTCTTTATTCAACTATGTCCCAACTATGTGTATCATCCAGTGTATTTGTCCAAAGGGTTGTCAATTGTTATTCTGTCCTGTGTTGTATCAATTCATTTTTTGCTGGTTAAAAATAAAAAAAAAACAATTATATCATATAATTTGTTTTGTGATGGTGTGTTACACACAATTCTGTTCCATAACTAAAATCTGAATGTGTTCATTCAAGCCACCTAGCGATGAACTCATTGTTGCCTTATAGAGACCCTGTTAGTCACATTAAGCCAAGTTTGGGGACGGATCTGTGTGAGGTCTTGATGAAATTCGTCTCCTGTGCTACTACATCCCCCTATTCACAAGTAACATATTCCTTTTCTTTCGGGCACTAGCTTTGACATCTTACATGCTTCAAGAGTGGTAGCTGGGCCCTCAATGGTGGCCTTGAGACATTTGGTTAAGGCCTTAGAAAGCAAAAGCAAAGCAGAAAAATGCCCTGCTGTTTTTTGTGGCCACTAATTTTAATAAAGTGATGCATTGTACTATCAAAGTTAATGTAATTGGAATGCTAGGCATGGACGCTTTTCCTGAGTCTCTGGTTTGCCAACAGTTTCTATTGTATCAAATACCTTTCTATCATAAGGTATTTCCCCGAGATAAAGACTAGGCAGTGAACATGGATAAGATGTTAATGTCCAGTTTATTTACTGATGAGCGCAATTATACTGAGTCCTGATTGAAAGGGTCACAGTTCTTAAAGCCTTTTTTCATAAGGCCTGGAACTTAAACTCACAAGGCTGCTTTGTGTGGATCTTAGTCACTAAAAAAGAGAATTAAAATGCAAATCTTGTAGGTTCAAAGGTCAAAACAGGTACATTTTGAGCAGTTGTCAAATTTGGGATCACTGAACAACAGACCCTGTGCACTCCACCCACTAGACCAGTGTCCCCTCTGGTCTGAAAAATTAATAGCACAATTATAAAGGTGTGGGGAGTAATATTGTATTCAACACAACCAACAAAGTTATTCCTCTTATCCTAAATTAACATGTATTCTTCTTATTTAATAAGAGAAAATATTTTGACGCAAATTACATTAAATCATATTGCAAAAAGCCATAATGTATAATTTATCACAAATGGTTCACAGGGTCTCAGACTCATGTAGTCTTTTAACAGCATGATTCTTGTTATTCATTGCATTTAATAAAATAGTGCATGTATAGCCAACACGTGTTTTGCAAGAAGAACACCTTTTCTTCATGGCTGTAAAATCACAAGTTAACAACTTCAATTATATAACATTATTGTATAAAATTTCAAAACACTATTCAAAGTCACATTGAACATCATAATAAATGATGAATTTCGATTTCTGAAATAAATCATGTAGTAAGACTATTCTATGGTAGACAAATAATGTATGTCCTCTCAACATAATTAGAACATGTAGAGATTTACTGCTCAAAAGATAGAAAAGAGACTAAGGGGCAGATTCCGATCTTGGCCGGTAGGGCTCCGAATCGGATTCGGATTTACCGGATCCGATTCGGAGCCCTGTTTCCCGACCGAATCGTACGCGGGTCCGGCCGAGCGAGTACGATGCAGGCACCCGCGAAAACTCCGACCGACTCGAACGCGGCTTCATCACGCTCCGACCGACTCGCATGGACACGACTCGCACCGCGCTATGGAGACGTTTCCCGGCCGGGTAAGTACGATGCGTGCCGCGAGCAGTCCGATCGACTCGCGCCGTCCGGCTCGAAAAAGCTGTCAGAGCCGGACTTTGGGGGTTTGCGTCGGACCCCCCTGTACGCGTAGGCGCGCGAGTCGCACACAGGGGGGACCCATGGGTCCCCCCTACCTGTGCGTGTACGGCGCAAATCGCTTTGCCGCGTACACGCTGTAGGGGGCGCCCTTGTCCGCCTCGCACCCATTGAGTCAATGGGAGCCCGCGTACGCGTTGTACGACAGGCTCCCATTGACTTCAATGGGAGTCCGACCGACTCGAGTCCGATGGCATGCGTGCGCATCGTACTCGATCGGTCGGACTGCCCGAGTCCGATTCGGTCGGAAATCTCTCCGGGTCCGGCTCGGATTTCCGGCCCGAATCGGAATCGGCCCCTAAGTAATACGCTCTTTTAATTGTACATTTTGAGCAGGGTAATAATAAAATAATTTTGCCAAACTGGATGATGGGTCCCAGGAGCTACTGGGCAACTAGCATTTTAATTTTCCAACCACTCCACTGTTGAGCATCTAAAAAGGTGCCTTCCAACATTTTAGGAATTCAAGTCAAGACATATATATTTAAATCTTCTGCTAGATGGGAGCAATCATCCCTTCCCTGCCAGCAGGAGTGTGGGCAGGGAAGACAAGTCTGCTCCCACCTGAAGGTAGATTTAAAGATGCTCCCACCAGCTGGTAGCAGACTTCTGTTCTGTTTCCATGCCCGCACTCCAGTGGGCAGGGAAACAGACCACGTGTTGCTCCTGCTTGAGTGAGCAACTAGAGAACAGCTGCTCTCTGTTGGTACAAATAATGCCGGCTCCCTCACTATGTGGGGAGCCAGCTGGGCCTGCGGGGCCCTGGGGCTCCACCAGCAGCCCCGAACTTGGTGTTTGGTGGGTGCCCTTGGTGGGCACCATGGCAACCACCTATATTTAAGGGAGGCCCCAGAGGATCGGGTAGGGGGACTGCGTGCCCCGCTCCCCTTTTTAATAACAGGTCCTAGGAGATGGGGGTACCCGGGGCTAATAAGGCTCGGGGAGGAGGGCCACACATAGGAGTGGGGGCCCAATACGTTTTAAACAAAAACACACAGAAATTCACTATAGTTTTCTCAAGTAACTATAACTCATGCCCTAAGATACCTATACAACAATGAGAATATCTCTGCAACATTTGCAATGAGAAAACTGTGCATGGAGGAAGCGTGAAGTATAGTTACTTGAGATAACTATAGCTAGTGAATGTTTGTGTTTTTTTTTGTTTATAATCTTACATTGTCACTGAACATTTCACCTAACTATAATGTCACTATAACCTTTGCTTTTTTCAGTGAATATATATATATATATATATATTATCTACTGGCGGTCGCCAGTAGATAGTTATAGTTACAACCTATTATCCATAGGAAATCCGCGACATTCTATTTGAAATAACTCTCTTGCCGGTTGACGTATCTTCGCAACATTTTCAAACTTTGTGGCCCGCTCCGGTCCGCTCCTACCCTGAAAGTCTCGGGGGATTCGTCTAGCGGGGGCCGAGAAAAAGGGGGTCCCAAAACGCGTTTTCCCCATGCAATTTTCCATAGGAAACTTTAGACACGGCTACAGCCCGAACTGCTGAACGGAATTACACCAAATTTGGCAAAGAGGTAGTTCTTGGTTCAGAAAGAACCCTTTTGTTAAATGGTGTAAATCCGTTCAGTAGTTGCTGAGAAAATGAAAAGTAAAAAGATAGATATATCTAGGGCCGCGGATCCTCCCGAGCACGAGCTTTATGTTAATTGGCTGTCAACACTCCAAATCAGGAAGTGTTGGCAGCCATTTTGTCCCTCGGTAGAACCGAGGGACAGAAACAAGTGCGCAAAGCGCACAAAGGGGGCAGGGTAGAAACACCCTGACCCCTAGGTCTGCTCAGGGGTCCCACAAGGACCCCTGGGCAAATATTTATTTTATTTTTTTTTTAAATCGGCAGGATGCGCTCAGGGAGCACGAACCCTGCCGAAATAAAAAAAAATCGAAGCGCGGTCTCCCGCGCTTCGATGTTAATTGACCCCCGGGTGGGCCAAGTCCCGGGGGCATGCTGGCGGGGGGTTAATTTTATGTGTGGGGGGCCTCTAAGGGCCCCCAAGCCCCGGGGACCACCACCCCCGGGGCTTTATGTAGAATGGTGCGGGAGGGCTCTGTGCCCTCCCGCAGTCCCGGGGACCACCACCTCCCGAGGCTTCTTTTTTAAATTAAAAACCTGTGTGGGGGGCTCCAGCCCCCACACGCCCGGGACCACCACCTCCCCGGGGCACTAAGAAAAATTACAATGGGGGTCCGTTTGGACCCCCAGAGCCCCGGGATCACCACCTCCCCGGGGCTGTGCACTGAATGGGAGAGGGGCCGCGCGGCCCCCCTCCTGGAGCCCTTGATGGCCCTGGGGACCACCACCCCCAGGGCCGGCTCCTGCAGTGTCCCGGGTGCCTACCCCCGGGACACTGCTGTTTGCAATGACAGGACGGAGCCTCGCGGCTCCCGTCCTGTCATTGCAAACTTGCTTTGGATATTGGAAGAGAGAGCAGGAAACCTGCTCTCTCTTCCAATATCCAAGCAGATTGCTTTCCACATGGGGAGCAGCATGTTAGCTGCTCCCCATGTGTAAAGCAATGCCGGCTCCCGTAGGACACGGGGAGCCGGCGGGACTGTGGGGGATTGGGGACCCCCACAGTCCCCAACGAGAGGCCAGCCCCGGGGATGGGGTCCCCGGGGCCATAAGTGGCCATGGAGGGGGCCACGCAGCCCCCTCCCCAAAGTAAAAAAAGAAAATAATTTAAAAAAAGTGCAAGGCCGGCCCCGGGGATGGGGTCCCGGGGCCTTAAATGGCCTGAGGAGGGGGCCACGCAGCCCCCTCCAAATAAAAAAACAGGCCATGCCCCGGGGATGGGGTCCCCGGGGCCAATACAGGCCCAGGGATGGGGGCCACTTCCCGTTTTTTTTTTTTTATTTTAATTTTAAAAAAAAGGGGTAAGGCCCTGGGGGATGGGGTCCCCAGGGCCTAAAAATAGGAAAAAGGAAGGGGGTCACACAGCCCCCCTTCAGGGGGAAAAAACACACACACACAAAAACGATCGGGCCCGCAGGCCCCGCCCCTTCCTTCACCACTCTGCAAACGCGCCCCTGGCGCGTTTGCAGAGGGGGAACGAATTCCCCTTGAATACTGGGGTCCCTGGGGCCAACTAGCCCACCAGGAACCTCCAGTATGCGCCAGGGGCTGCCTTGCAGAGAGGTGTACAGAGGCCACGCCCCTTTTACACCTCTCTGCAACGCAGCTCTATGGCGCTTTTGGAGGTATATGGTGGGCTAGTTGCACCCCAGGGACCCTCAGGATTCAAGGGAGTTAATCCCCCGACTTAAAACGCGCCACAGGGCGCCTTGCACAGTGGTGAAGGGAGGGGCGGGGCTTCAGGTGACATGTGTGCAAACAGGCCTCGTGGCGCGTTTTAAGATGGGGAATTAAATCTCTTCAATCCTGAGGTCTCTGAGGCCAACTAGCCCAACAGGTACGTCCAGAAAGCGCCACAGAGCTGCGTTGCAGAGAGGTGTAAAAGGGGTGTGGCCTCTGTACATGTCTCTGCAACGCAGCCCCTGGCGCATACTGGAGGTTCCTGGTGGGCTAGTTGGCCCGTAGGGACCCTCATGATTCAAGGGGACTTAATCCCCCAACTTAAAACGCACCACGGGGCGCGTTTGCACAGATGTCACCTCAGGCCCCGCCCCTCCCTTCACCATTGTGCAAATATTCCTCTAAAATCAGCCGAAATCCGAATTCCGATTTACTCACCTGTTATCAGGAGAGACCTCAGTGCTGCATCTTTCAGCCCAGTACTGATCCTCAAAAGTAATTTTAACCGTACTTACCGGTAACTTGAATTTCCTTCATAGGCTAACATTGACTGGTTTCACTTGGAAATTCTTCTAAGTGTTGATTTTTGAAACATACAAATATTCCTCTAAAATCAGCCGAAATCCGAATTCTGATTTACTCACCTGTTATCAGGAGAGACCTCAGTGCTGCATCTTTCAGCCCAGTACTGGTCCTGAAAAGTAATTTTAACCGTACTTACCGGTAACTTGAATTTCCTTCATAGGCTAACTTTGACTGGTTTCACTTGGAAATTCTTCTAAGTGTGGAGTTTTGGAACTTTAAAATATTCCTCTAAAATCAGCCGAAATACGAATTCCGATTTACTCACCTGTTATCAGGAGAGACCTCAGTGCTGCATCTTTCAGCCCAGTACTGATCCTCAAAAGTAATTTTAACCGTACTTACCGGTAACTTGAATTTCCTTCATAGGCTAACATTGACTGGTTTCACTTGGAAATTCTTCTAAGTGTGGAGTTTTGGAACTTTAAAATATTCCTCTAAAATCAGCCGAAATACGAATTCCGATTTACTCACCTGTTATCAGGAGAGACCTCAGTGCTGCATCTTTCAGCCCAGTACTGGTCCTGAAAAGTAATTTTAACCGTACTTACCGGTAACTTGAATTTCCTTCATAGGCTAACATTGACTGGTTTCACTTGGAAATTCTTCAAAGTGTGGAGTTTTGGAACTTTAAAATATTCCTCTAAAATCAGCCGAAATACGAATTCCGATTTACTCACCTGTTATCAGGAGAGACCTCAGTGCTGCATCTTTCAGCCCAGTACTGATCCTCAAAAGTAATTTTAACCGTACTTACCAGTAACTTGAATTTCCTTCCTTAGGATATCATTGCCTGCTTTTTGCTGAAAAAGTTTCTAAGTGTGGATTTTTGAAACATACAAATATTCCTCTAAAATCAGCCGAAATCCGAATTCTGATTTACTCACCTGTTATCAGGAGAGAACCTCAGTGCTGCATCTTTTAGCCCAGCACTGACCCTGAAAAGTAATTTTAACCGTACTTACCAGTAACTTATATTTTCTTCCATAGGAATCCATTGTCTGGTTTTCAGCAGAAAACTTTCAAAGTGTCGATTTTCACAAACTACAAATATTCCTTAAAAATCGCCTGTATGACTTAAACGCATTCTTTCAACTGTTTACAGGAGATGCACCAGTGCTGGATCCAGGATCCAACACTGAGTAAGAAAAAGTAACGATAACAGTTTTTACCTGCTAAGTGAATTTCCTTCCATAGGATAACATTGGTGATTCTATGAGAAAAAGTTTCTAAGTGTCAACTTTTAAAATACAATAATATTCCTTAAAAATCACGACTGTAACCAAAACGCTTTTACTCAACTGTTTACAGGAGATGTACCAGGACTGAATCTAGGATCCAGTCCTGTGGTTAGAAAAGTAATCCATAAAGTAACTAATTGCATTTAACTAGAAATTCACATTGAGCTGAATGTTGCATTGTGTTTGAAAATGTGTTGCCCATTGCAACAACTGTAACTACTGTACTTAAAAGTCTATTGCCTATGTGCAAAGTATTTAAACTAAAGTAATTCATTCTGAGAAAGTATTTTTGTAATGTAATGTATAATGTAATTACAATGTAATTTAAAAAATAAAATATGTAAAAAAAATTGTTTCTAAACAATTTGGAAATCAGTATGAAAAAATGTATATAACAATTAATACATTTAAAAATTGTCATTTACAAAACCTTTGAAATTCACTGAAAAACCGTAGGTTTCAGACATGTTATAGTTACAAATTAGCATTTAAAAAACCTTTGAAATTCACTGAAAAAACCATAGGTTTCAGGGACGTTATAGTTACAAATTAGCATTTAAAAAACCTTTGAAATTCACTGAAAAAACCATAGGTTTTAGGGACAGTTATAGTTATTTGGACATTGCACTCGTACAAAACCCGTGAAATTCTCCCGTTATAGTTAGTCCAGCTAACTATAACTCGCGCCCCGCAATGCACTGCTGATGACGTCACATATTACATCACTCATGACCTGGTCAGTGACATCACTGATGACATCACTGATGACATCTCAAATGACATCACTGATGACATCATCCACGTGATAATTTCATGCATCTTCTCACACCCTAATATAACCTTTGATACACCCACTCTAAATTACAGACTGCCATTCGCAAACCATAGACACTCCAACACCAATAACTACATACCCACTCACTGATTCTTAGGTCTACGCACACATCCACTCACTCACCCGTACAGTCACTCATACTTACGGTCACTCAGTACAGGACTATCATATGCACTCATACTCCTATATAGACACTCAAACACCGCCACTCATCCATAGAGGTACTCACACACCTAGTCAGTCATGCAAATAATTAAACACACTACCATTTACTCACCTATACAGTTATACACACACCAGCTCACTTACTCATACAAATACTAGCACATTCTTACGCTCTTATACAATCACTGATACAAGCACACACTCATCCATACAGCCACTATCACAATCACTCACTCTTGCTTATAGCTATTTATATACTCCAACACACATATATACTGCCTTTCACATATGTAGTTACTCACACATGTACCACTGGGACATACATTCACTCACTAACACACTCTTACACACACTTACCCACCCATACAGTCTATCACAGATGCACTCTTTAAACCATCCACCCAGTGAATCACCCACTCACACATCTATGCACAGAGTCGCACACACCCCTCCCACACAAACACTCAGGCACCCATACAGATACTCACACAAGCATTCAATAACTCATATAGACACTCATGTAGCTATTCACAAACACATGCAGCCACTTACACAGCAACAGACAGACGGATACAGACATTCACCCAGTTTAGTCACTAACCCATGCATTCAGTAAGATACGTTAAATCACTCACTTATAGAGTCAGTCACGCACCTACTAAATCATCCATACAGACACTTACACACCCACTCATTCTTCAATGCGTCTTTTCCTATATATATTAAAAATATTTAAACTTTACAGAAACACAAAGTCACTGGATGATGTCATCAGTGATGTCATCAGTGATGTCATTTGAGATGTCATCAGTGATGTCATCAGTGATGTCACTGACCATGTCATGAGTGATGTAATATGTGACGTCATCAGCAGTGCATTGCGGGCGCGAGTTATAGTTAGCTGGACTAACTATAACGGGGAATTTCACGGGTTTTGTACGAGTGCAATGTCCAAATAACTATAACTGTCCCTAAAACCTATGGTTTTTTCAGTGAATATATATATATATATATTCACTGACGTGAACATGAAGCGAAGGCTTTGAAACTCATTGTGCGTTAAATTGCTGCTTGAATAATAAAACGCGTAGAAGTATGATGAGCCCTGGCTGTCTCTCTTTTTTCATGTGGACAACATTTAAGAGGAGGAGATCGTGGTGAATAGTTAAGGGGTTAGCCACCCCGCTGATGCCTCGCTGACGGAAGAGGCAAGAGGAACTGCTAAATTCGTGGCAGATATATATAGATATTTCAAAAGGTTGCGGTATTGAAGGTCTGCTGCCTGATCGCCTCTGATGCACAGAATAGCGCCATCGTCAAAAAACCTCCCACTTACTCCACTAAGAGAAAGAGATCTGGCATTCGAAGTCAGCGGAGATTAGCCTGATAAATAATCAGTTTACCCTGGACACACCTGCCTTTCTCAATCTAAAATCCGCCATGTTCATTCTCAATTTAAACATTTAAAACAATGGACACAAACAAAACACTTCACTTTAGGAGCTGCAGTAATCGAGATGTGGGAAAGTGTATAACATGTAAATACAAAACATTACTGTAGCCTCGCAGTGCATATTTAATATATAAATCATAACTTAAATGTGCAATTCCCAAAATAATATTCGGCAAATGCTTCTGAGCACCATTTTTGTAGTTGAACCACTTTTGTTACTTTATTCCACTACACATTACCTCATTTTATGAAAAACATGGACTCAAATATAATTCAAATGCTCAGCTGCAATGAAGGAATCTCATTATTAAATGTCTTTGTCTAAAATAAACGCATGCCACATAGTGCGAAAACTTAATTCATTTCCTGAAAATGAGCACACACAGCAGCTATTAAAAACCATTTTAAACAGCAGTGCCGCCTTCCAAATATATCAGGAGACTCCTTTATAATTAACTGTTAGTATCTCAATCCATGAGCAGGTACATACTCTGCCCTCATATTTCAAATATTGTCATCCAGTCTCTGTTCTCAGAGTCACATATTTCTAATCCAATTGGAAATACTCAAAAGGAAGGCAGTACAAAAGTTTTGCTTAAATTCTAGAGACTTTGAACCCTCCACATTAAGCCTTGGCCTCACCCTAGGATTGCAAACTGTACATGGAGCTGGGCACCACGGCAAATGGAATGGCCGAGCAGTGAGGTCACAGGACCCTAATACTGATTGAAGGATCATTCTACCGGACTCTTGAATTTAAGCTAAACGTTCGTACTGCCTTCCTTGTGAGTATTTCTAATTGGATTAGAAGAATGTGACTCTGAGAACAGTGAGCGGATGACAATATTTGAACTATACAGGTCAATATCCCCAAAATTAAGTCTGCTAGTACTTATTTCATATGTAAATTTCAATTCTTGTGGACTATCATTCAACGATTGTAAAAAATCTTCCAATTCATCTTGTTTACCCTCGCAGACTATATATATTTATTTTTTTTCAAACCAAAAGTGCCCTAGAGCAACGAGAGGGCACTCGACAGTGTTCTGCCATCCGGCTTTGAAATGCAGCCTGCCTTCCTGCTCCACCATTAATTATCTTGCCGACGCGTTATATACATGTATGTATATAAAAATATGTCTATTCATATAAATGTGTGTGTATCCCACTGGGTAGTTATAGTTAGGTCTGTGTTTTCATGGGAAATGTCTTTTTAGTTTGCTGATAACTTTGGTGCAAATTGATGAATCTTCACAAAACTTTGCAAAAAAGTGTTCTTTTTTTTATTCAAATCTTTCCTGGAAAGTTACAGGGTGGTCCATCAAGTGGGGGACGAGAAAAAAGGGTGGCACCAAAACACAAAATCCCTGTGCAATTTCCATAGAGATTTTTTAACAGCGCTGTTGGAAAGTGGATTATTGGTAGGGGCAAATGTAGGTCTGCCACTGGCAATAAGGCCACTAATCATTGGTAGGACTCCGCATAGGTCTTAGAAAATTATTCCTATGCTCAAGCCTTGGTAACGTGGCTGCGAGCAGACAGGCTTAACTTCAAAGACAGGTATGTAAAGCATTTAAAAACACCAATTCAGTAAATAATTAGGACACCACACATAATAAAAATCCAACACCAATTTATAAAAATAGGAAATATTTGTATTTTTAAAATGACAGCAAAACGACAAAAATCCAATGTAGGGAACCGGAGATATGAATTTTCAAAGATTTAATAAAATATAACACTTAGAAGTTTATAGCATCATATTGGGATACCTGCTCGCGATAGACCGGGGCAAAGTCAAAGTTTCAGGCCGACCGCAATGGAGCCCTGGGCGGCTACAGCTTGCAGCAGGTCCCGGTCTCAGTTTCTACCTTCACACTTAGAAACTTTTCTGGAGCTTTTCTCCTCGAGGCCCCTCGAAGCTCCCAGCCAGTCCGGATCCGGTGAGGGTTCGCCGGATTGCCTTTCGACGAGCTGCAGGTCAACTTCCCTGGAGCGGACTTAGAAACTTTTTCTTTAATGCTTCAGCAGGGCAACCCAGGAGCCCAGGCCGATGCGCGATGGAAGGCAGGCGGCTTGGCTCTCGCGGTTGCTCCCGGTCACCTTTTCTACGAGCGGACTTAGAAACTTTTCTGGAGCTTTTTCTCGCGGGGTCTCTCGATGCTCTTCATGTAGCCGGATCCGGTGAGGGTTCGCCGGCCTCAGATTTCTTCTACTCCCGGTCAAACTCTGGAAGTCGGACCAACGGAGCTTTTAGTGGGACGAACCTGGATGGCTTGGCCGGCTCGCGGTTGAAGGCAGGCGTCTTGGCTGACCAAGTTGAGTCGGTCCCTCTATGGAGCTTTTTTTCAAAGTTCCTCCAAAGTTCTCCAAACTTCTTGAACTTCTTCCTGAAGTTCCTCAAAGGGTCCCAAAGTGTCTCAAACTCACTCCAAGGGTCTGGAAGCTCCAAGATGGTCCTTGAAAGTTGAGGACTTCAGTTCCCACAATCCACTTGGACGTCACCCTTACAAATCCACTGGTAGTTCTCCAAGGTGCAGATTTAGTTGGTGATGTTCCAGATGAGCTCTTTTAACCTGTAGCTTTCAGGGAGTCCACTCTTTAGTTCCTTTTCAGCAAGATAATCCACAGGGCTGTAGTTTCAGATGGTGCAGTCTTCAGAGGTCAGGCCTTAGAAAGGTTTGCATATCAAAACTTCTCAGCTTGGCAATGTCTTGCTTCAGTAAGTTTCAAGCAGCAGATCTGGAGGGCTCTGCCCCTCTCAGATACTTATTCCCTGTTCTCTGGGTCAGACAGGAGGCCACTCCTGACCAATGGGAGCAGGGTAACTCCTCAAACATATGACCACTTCCAGTAGAGTGTGGCATTATTTTGTCCCAGAGTGAATCAAATCTTCCAAATCCATAATGGCAGATTTTCCAGCAAGGAGGCAAGAGCTGACTAAACACACCCCTAGGATGGCTAATTTACTTAGACTCTCCCCCCTGCATCTGCTCATACCTTCCTTAATCCTACCATCTGCCTAAGGTTGAAAGTTCAGAGGTGTAAATGACACTCGTCTCTGCTCTTCTCTTTGAAGAACATAGTTTACAACTCCTCCCCCTGGCCTGGAATTCCTTTGGAACAGCACACTGCCCTGCCAGCAGAGCTGGTTGACCCCAGGGGCTCTTTATCACCTCTTCAAGGCAGCCTGGCTAATCCACTTAACTCTGTCCAAACAGGGCAGACCACTGGAAGGCTGAATTTGGGCTTACAAACAAGAAAGTCTTATAACTTCTTGTATGTACACTTTAGGAGAAATTCAACAACATGATATTGTTGGATTTATTAATACCATTCTGGGAAGTCTTTGAATGGCATTTCTAGCCCCCTCCTATCAAGAGTTGTTAATCAATAACTTACTACCATGTTAACCTATGTAACAGGGGATTTGCAATGGGAAAAATTACTTGGGCCATTTTTCCAGCACCAGGACTTACAAAAACATATTTTATAAGTACCTTGCTTATATCTACAGGACCCCCACCCCATGTGCAACTAGAGGAGACTTTAGGGGTTCTGAATCTGTAGAAATATTGCAGATCCTCCCTCCACAGTGCTCCTTACATCAAAGTCGAATTTGAGCAGCACTTTACCACAATGGGGGGAGTGAAATGTGAAATTTCACTTTACCCAGGCATATAAAAACTCATTTTATAAGGGTGTACCTTATAAATACCTGACCCCCCACCCCTGGGATACCTAGGGGAGACCCTGGGGGTCCCTAATATGCCAAGCCATTGTAGGTTATCCATTTGTAAGTGCCCCAAACCCCAAAGTCGGTTTTGGGCACAATTTACTTTTTAAAAGCAGTCCTGGCACCCAGGGCTGCTTTTAAACTGACCTCAGGCTTCAGCAGTGCACACATGCAAGTGCAAAAAGAGCTGCTGGTCTCTAAACTGCCATGCCCTTGGGTACTAGGGACTTCTAGGTAGTTTCAATCCCCCTGCCCTATTATATACTAGGGGCTTATGGGGTAGGTCATGCCAATCACAGGGGTACCCCACCATTCCATTGTGTACCCTAGTGTATGTAGGTGTTTTAACTGTATTCTAATGTGTCTCTTTCAGCATAGCACTGGCCCTGGGCCTGGTTAGGCAGAGCCCAGGGTCAGTCAAAGTTAGTTACCACCAGTATCAGTCAGCAAAAAGTTTGGGGTTGCCCAGGGCACAGGATGACTTTGCAACAAGCTCTACATCCAAAACTGCTGAACTGAATTACACCAAATTTGGCTGGAAGCTAGATCTTGGTCCATAAAGTGTGCTTTTTGTGATTTGGAATAAATCCATTCAGTAGTTTTCAAGAAATTAAGGATCAAATATATTTGTATATCTGGGAAGTTGGGTTCAAGGGACTCTTGTGAACACAACTTCAAAAAGTAGAGCGTTGTGATTGGCGGATCGCGGCAAGAACAACAAACATTGGCATAGCCAATAGGTTTCGCTTTTGGGACCTTTTAAGTGTTTAGCCAGAGCTATTGGCTTTGCCAATGTCTTCAAGCTATGTTGTAGAGCAGTGTGGGTGCTGTGCAGCATTTTGATAAGATATAATAAAAAGGTGTTATAAGCATTTTTGTGACTTTATATATATCCAATAAGACATTATTGTCTAGGCGAGACCTAAAAAATGAGGTACTTCATTTTTTTCAACGCCCGCGACACATAAAAATTAACTAAAAAATACAGCAACATGGCCTGCTGCACAGATGAAGGCCCTTCCCAAAGGTTGACTGGTCACCTTCCAGTAGTTTATTGCTGGATTTGAATGTTGAATAGTTACTAATAGAGTGAAACCTTTGATATAACAGTATTAACATGGGTGAAAATAACAACAAAATGTAGTAATACTGTACAAAATATGCTGCATAATGTGCCTTTTCTTGCTGTATAATTTTTTTAACTCTGCCGGATAATTCCAGTGGACCTGGGTATAATCAAAAACCACTGCAATTATGAGAGTATGCTACTGCAGTGTTTTCTATAAAATAATTGATTAACCACACTTGCCACATAACACCTGCCTTATCATTTGCAGTACTCAGCAAAGCACATTTATTTTATAATTGAAAGGGATCAAAAGTAACTACCAAAAAGTGTGACGTGTGTGCCATGCTTTGGCAGATGCTTGGCAGTGGTTCATTAATCACCCCTCAATTTCTGTACTTGTGTGTTCAGTGTTATTAATGAAGTGAAAAGTTTGACCAGACAGCATTAATGTGGGTTGAAATTCCAAAATAGTGTCACATCATGCATCATATTTTGTGTTTTCTAGCCACATAGTTTGTAACGGCTGCCATATATTTTGTCTTCCACTGCCACATAATTCCAGTGACACTGGCAAAGAAAATGTGCTGTAGCAAGAAGCCAGCATGGTGAGAAATAGGCGTGGAGCCCATGGCGAACAGTAATGCAGTACCGACATGGTGTTAAGTTGTGAACTTTGAGTAAGGTTATAGATTATGTGACAGATTCCGATTGCTTGAATGAGGACTTAATGATGAATGCTGGCTACAAACTGAGTGAATGATACTGTTTTCTTGAATTAGGATTGCATGATCGATGTTTGTTACGGAATGTGTGATGAATGCTGATTACCAGAATGGGGATTGCGTGTTGGACGCTTGTTGAGGATTGCATGACAGATGTTGGTTTTGAATAGAGATTATCTGATGGATGCTGGTCATGGATTGCATGATGGATGCTGGTTACCTGAATGATGACTGCATGGTGGATGCTGATTGTCTGAATGGGGATTATGTGAAAGATGATAGTTGACCAAATTGCACCTACGTGATGGTTATCGATTGTCAAAATGGGGATATCGTGATGGATGCTAGTTTTCCAAATGGGGATATCATGTCGGATGCTGGTTGCCCGAATGGAGATTGTGTGACAGGTGATGGTTGCCTGATTGGGGGATTGCATGACAGATACTTGTTGCTTAACTGGGGATTGCTCGTGATGTTCAAAGCACCAGCCCTGGAGATTGAAAAGTTGCATCCAAAGTGTGAGTGATTTGAATACCATCCAGACCAAATGAACCCAAGTATATCTTAAGGGTGGGCGGTGTTGGCGGAGTTGCATGAAAACTCAGTGGAATTTCACTCCGCTCCACCCTATGCACGCAGACCTGGAGGCCCTAACAACAATGTGGCCACCTGCTTATCTCTGAGTCTGCCATCAACCGTGGCGTTTCTTTACCAGTGAGTCCTTCCTGACTCTTGGCTGGGCCGTAACTAATGAAACCCCTTGGCTGCAGGACTTGCGAGGACTGCGCATGCATGCCCATGAAGAGTGGAGACCTTAACCCGGTCTCCACTCTCCATGCGTGCGCAGTCCTTGCGAGTCCTGCAGCCAAGGGGATTCATTATTACAGCCCAGGACTGGAGGAGAAGAAGAATCCTGCACTGTCGAGATCCAGGTAGGGAGGACTCGGGCAGGAACATGTCTTGGACAATGTCTGAACAGGTAGAACATGTCAGCCGCGTGCCAATGGGTGGTGAAGGGTGGGTTACTTTGTGGGTGGTTTTGGAGGGCACACTTGTGCATGTCTGTGGGGAGCACTGTCTCCCCCCATGACTTCTCTGGGGGGAGGAGGCATGAATCGTGGCCAGGCAATAAAGCTGGCTGCAGCCCCTGCTCTGCAACATTAGACTTGGGGTGGGCGGCAGAGGCAAACTCTGCCACGTGGCAAAATCTGAGGTTTTTTGCCGAACTTCGCGCTTCCACCGGAGCGCAGAGTTGGCAAGACCCCACAAACTCCACTGTTGGAGCAGATTTCGCCACCCACCATTAGTATTTTTAAAGTGAGTAAAACATGTGGCTGCACACTTGATTGTCAAATGAAAGCTCCATGTGTGGCAGTCTGACATATTCCAAGCATGGACAAAACATACGCATCTAAACAATAAACCAAGGATATGTTTGAAAAGAGCAAAAAAAGATGTCGTTCAACATCAGAAAAGTACATGCGGTGCACTGAAGCATGCTATGCATGAGGAAAACATGTATACCTGTGGATTTACCTGAAAAAATATGTGAAATAAACAAGGCTTTTGGAAGAATGGGAATACCTGTAGACTGGCATGAGAATAAGACGTGTTAAGTAAAAGAAGGACTTACAAAGAATCGCAAACCGGTTTGTATCCACCCTAAAGAAACTTAAACGTGTTGGAAATATGGTAAGCAAAGAAGGTGAACTGAGAATGCAAGGGAATTTGTTTGAAGTGCAACTTGATTTTAAGTAATTGCAAATTATGTGGTCAGTGGCAGATTGTGTTTTGGGAAGTAGTGCTGCTGTGCTTGAAGGGCTGCGTTTTAGGGAGCTGAGCAGTAGCAAGAAGGTGAATGTGGACGCACCATGGCTGGCCAGACGCACATTCTCACCTAGTGCAGAGTGTCTGCGGGCTGCTGCTTTGCCCTGAAGAGCTCACCTACCTTGCTGCTCCTGGCAGCACTCCCTCTGCCCACCATCACACAAACAGCTCTGAGTAATATTTATGCTCTGTCTCGCTGAGAAACCGCAGCCCCTGGGCGGGGATGGCAGGCTTCATGGCAGCTCCCACAGGAGAGAGTGGTGTCGCAACCCCACAGACTCTACAGTGCACGGCCGCCTCTGCCTGCTCTGGAGGAAGGAGGAAGGCACAGCAGGTAGTCCAGGAAGGAGGCGGTGTCTGCGCTGCAGCACTTCTGGAGCCGCCCAGGTGAGTCTCCTGCACTACCTCTGCAGCGCTGTCCTGCCTACCACGGGGCAGTGGGACACTCGGCATGGACGGTGTTGGGGGCTGCTCACCCTGCCCTGTCTGTGGCGCGGGCTCCTGCGCTGCGCGCTGTAAACACGGAATCACACCAACTTCGTTGTCATCTGAGGACAGCAGAGCAGTCCGGTCCGAGAACTGGACTTACTCCGAAACCCTAAAAACCAGGAGAGTAAAACTAAAAAAAACCTTGCTTTTCTAAAAGAAGGCTGTGACTGCGCCACAGGTGCCATGCTGAGGAAGGAGGAAAGAGCAGAGGAAGCACAGTGGGCGTGAAGCGAAAGCTGCAAGGGAAACAACCATTGCGACCTGGAGACGTGACTCTGGCCACACCATAGAAAAACAAAAAACAACACAATTCTAAAGTTGATGTAAACAATAAAACTCAATGGACATAAAGCTGTGCACAATATGGAAAAAGAAACAAACACTGTGAACGTGGTTCAATTTCACCGTAGCAGTTCAGTGCTCATGAAACAGGCGCAGCGCAGAATATGATCACTTTGAAGAAGTGCTCATTCTACATAGAAAAAAAAAGTGCCACAGACATGGAATTCAATGACAAAAGTGGAAGTGGACAAGTCCTCCCGGCAATACTTCATGGGAGTTAACAATTGAGAAGAGGTGGGACAAGCAGGAACCATTATCCAATTAGAAGCAAGTTTTTCAAAGGACATTGACAAAAGCCAATCAAAAGATGGAGGTGGGGTCTAAGCCCATAGACTGAATACAGCATGTCTCAAAGACACCACATGCACGACATCACATGCGCGCTGCCTAGGCTCGACCTAAAAATGGACTCGGGGACTTAGTCTCCTCTCCTAAAAAAGATTTTAAAGAAGATATATGGGGGAAAGGTAGGGATAGTTTGCCCCCGAGCCATATGTGGGTTCCAAGTTGGACCTTCCTGGGGCCAAAATAAAAAAAAATGTTTTTGTCGCTGCGATCCTGCGGTACACCACAGGATCGTGGCACAAAAACAACAAAATGGTGGCCACCATTTAAAAAAATTAATATGACCCCATTGGTGGGCCACGGGTCAATATATATTATAATTTGGAAAGGGGCGTTCCAGGGCCCCCCTCCCAGAGCCAAGTTCGACCCCAGGACCTCTCCCACGGCCCATAATTTAATATAAAGAGGACTGGTTTGAGCGGCCCCCATCTCAAGCCTTCTACAGGTCCCGGGGGCTCCATTCCCCAGGACCAAACAATAATTTGGGGAGGGAGCTTGTGGCCCCCCTTCACTGAACCTCTTTGAGGCCTGGTGGACCTCATTCCCCGGGGCCAATATACAATAAAAGGGGGCGGAGAGTGTGGCCACCCTCCCTGAGCCCTCTCAGGTCTCGGGACCCCATTCCCCCGGGCCAAAATTAATCTAAAAGGTGAGGGGGGTCTCACTCCTTCCTCACTGAGCCTGTATCAACCCCAGGTACTAAATCCTCCGGGGCACGATACTGTACAGTGTCCCAGGTAGCCTACCCCAGGATACTGTGGTTCCCTGCCTGGAAGAGAGCAGGCATACCCTGCCTGCGCTCTCCCGGGCAGGGAACAGAACTTTGCTTCTGCCCAGCAGGAGTGATAAAGGAAATGCTACTTCCGCATGGATGGAAGCAAAGGAAAGGTTCTGGCTCCCATCAACACCCAGTATGGTGCTGACTGGGGCCCTGGGAGTCCTGGTGCTCCCCATGTGACCACCAACCAAAATGAAACATGTGGGTGTCCCGGTTATTTACCATCATACAAGTACAGGCTGTAAATTGGTTTATGATTGCATACTAATCTTTGACGTAAGTCCCCACAATTACATTGTTTTTATTGTGATCTTCAACCTGGTTTCAGGTTTTTTTAAATTTCTTTCTATAGATTGACATCTGAAACTGGACTGAACTTTCTAGTCCAAGTCAAAAGTACCTTTGAAGCAAAACCATAATATTTGAAACAGTCTACTGACCATAAATATCCTGACAGTAACATAATAAGGTATAGAAGCAAGCTTCAGCAATTAATCTAAGTCTTTAACTTATAGAACATCTTTAATTAGATATATACATGGTTGATTTTCAGACCCGGGGATTCAATGCAATTTCACCTGTGTAAAACAGTGAAACTGGAGTGACCATCCAATCGCACCAGGAAATAGTAATAGGTGATTGCAATATTTATTCAACCCTGTGTTCTTCTATGCATGTTTGAAGAGGCATAGTTGGTATCACTTTCTGCTATACTCTACCACACCTGTGAGCATGCAGTGCACCTAAGGAAACAGGCCCTTTCTGAATATTCAGGCCATAGAATGCACGACTTCTAGATGCATAACAGAATGTGACTGGGGGTGTTTTCTTGATTTACCTTTTTCACAACACTTCTCATGATTCGCACATTCTATTATTAGAATTTAGTTTTAACTGCACCATAAATGCATGGTTTTTAACTTTCACAGATCCCCTAAAAACACACCTGAATCATTAATGTCCTTCAAGATTTTATTGTAAATAGACTAAATAAAATCACTACAGGACATTTGAAATGTATTGACATTGTTGACATAGGTGCATGCAAACATTGAAATGTATTCAATTGTGTGTCCAATGCAGTGAAAGTCGAGACGGTGTCCTGACGAAGGCAACTTGCCGAAACGCGCGTAGTCCTATCTACCGCCGACCCTCCTTTCAGTCTATATATGATCTGGACCCTGTTACAACCATAAGAGGAAAAAAATATTGTATCATTAGACAACAGTATCATTATGTTCTAATCTCTTATTTAGTTTAATCATATTTCATATGCCATAACATGTGCTGTTGCATTGTGATTTTAAAATATACTGAACTATATATTTTTTGATATTTTGACAAAAAATTGACAAAACTTTATACAAAACAAAATAAAAAACATATTTTTTGATAACATTTAAGCACTATGTCACTTGATTATGTGTATGTTGTCCTGTTTAATTTTAAATATTCATGCTTGTGATTAGCTTGTTCTTTTCCCTTGACACCGGTTAGGCACTGGTACACCATAAAAAAAGTTTGAAAAGCTCAATGCACTTCAGCTGGAGTGCAAGGCCCACATGTGGTTGTTTTTGTGGTAGCGTTTTGTGGGCTCAAAAATGCAAAAAAAAACAAAAATACTCAGACATTTTTTTTTCTCTAAATTTATCTTTATTGGTTTTTGGTGTAATACGGCATACATGTTAGAAATACATAGATAGGAGGCAACATAGCATGTACATTCAGCAGCCAGTGTTTAATCCTCGATGCAAGAGCCATTTCTACTTCAAGATCAACATCTGCCATGGCTATTGCTTCAGGTTATTCAGGACTTGTTTACACACAAGATGCAAGTGTGAGGCCATGATCAAGCAGTATCGCCCGTTACAATCATGAAAAACTAACGTGTCCCAACGATTTACAGATTAGCTACAGAAATATCACCACTGCAAGCTTAACTCTATCCAGTATTGTTTGCTGCATCTCCCGTTTAACTCTGCCTAAGCCTCTGCCCTGAGCAGTCGTAAGCACTGTGGATCAGGGCAGGAGACATGGGTCAGAAGCAGAAGGGAGCCAGTCCATTTAGATTCTCCTCCAGCACCCAGCAGGCCCAGGCACTCTCCAGACGTACAACTCAGCCAGTCCTCCATCTTTGATGTGACTCAGTAGCGAGCACGGTGGGGAGTAAGAGGTTGCCCACTCAACTTAAGCTGAATTATTCCTGCTTGAGCTCCAAAACATTAGCAACCACCTGTTAGAAATGGGATCTCTGGTTGGCTAAGGCTTGCGCCAAAGCCAGGCAGAGACCACTCTAGTCAGGGCAAGGGAGTTACACACCCAAGATAACCCCTGCTCACCCCCTTGGTAGCTTGGCACGAGCAGTCAGGCCTATCCCGGAGGCAATGTGTAAAGCGTTTGCGCAACACACACACACAGCAGCAAAAGGAACTTCACACAAGGTTATATCAAAAATAGCCTTTGTATTATCATAAACACATAGAATAGTAATCACACAATATAAACTGTGCCAACTGGCACTAGGCAACATTTACAGGGAATTATATATATATGACAGGGCCAATTGGGCCACTGTCAGAACCATCACAAAGTGAAAAGAGTAAATGTAGAACTTATAATAAATGTAGCACAAATTGTAGATGTAGAATACAACTAGTAATTACTGGCAAAACCTTGTACTCAGCATCGTCCTGCAATCATAAATCATATTATGCAGTCATCATCACATTAGGCGTGAAATATATTCTACGCCAACCTCCTGAGCCTAAACACATTAGACCCTAACCTCCTAAGTGTAACTCACATTAGGGGCATAACTCACAGTAGAGAATAACCTCATACATAAACCATATTAGAGGCATAAATCACGGTGCATGAAACACAGTACATGAATCACATTTCCTGCGCACCACATAAATCACATTAGGGCCTGGCGTCCTACAAACCTAACAGTCCCCCCTGGACAACTGGCCTTTTCAGAGGGCTCAAATGCCCTAGGTCCAAAGTGTCAGGGCGGCTGCCAATGCAGCAGAATTCACAAGTGCGCCATTGCGCAGACCTAAACGTTGCAGCTGACGCTAATTGCCGTGCAGCTGTGACACTCAAATGTGGGGCACTGGCACCGACTGTGCCCTGAGAACAAATATGCCCAAAACGTTGCAGCTGCCCGCGCTGGTGCGGCGCAGCTGGAAATAAACAAAGAGGAGGGGGCCCTGGCACCTCTGTGCCTCTTCAGCCCCACTGGGCCTCTCTAAATCAAGCACTGCCCCCATTGGTGCAGTTGCCCACTGGCAAGCGGGGCAACTGTGAAAACATATTCAGGCAGGAGAACATGGGCCCCCCTGGACCCTCTAGGCCTCCACAGGGGCCCTAACAACAATGTGGCCACGGAGGGCGGGCATCGACAATATGCCCCGACGCGCCCCTCCCTTCAGGGACTCTAAGAAATAAATCAATGGCCAAACTTGGGCAAGCACGGGCCCCTCTTGGCCCTCAAACAACACTATGCCCCCTCGTTGGAGCGGTCCTCTGTCAGGTGGGGCCGCTCATGAAATGGCCACTGTACACTGTGCCTCGGTCGGCACACACAACGGAGAAGCCCCTACTCACCGGGCTCTGGCGCAGGACTCCTCCGGTCGCCGGTGATCTCCGTGGGCCTGCCTTCCCTTCGGGCAGGTGGGGGCAGGCTTGGAGAGTAGCGGAGGGAGCCCACGAGGCTCCGTAGCCTCTTGCTCCTCCTTGGGCTCCAGACCTCGCCTCACTTCACCCGGGCCCCTCTCCTGGGACCCGGGACTTCTCTCTCCAGACATGCGGGGCTCTCCCAGGCTCCCGGGAGCCCCGCGCAGACTTCCGGCCTCCCGTAGGAGGCCCCGCCCACAACCAGGCAAGATCGCCTGGCTTCCGGGTCGCGCTGAGAGCGGCCCAGAGAGGATTTCTTCTGCGGCACCATGCGGGGTAGGCACCCGCTTTAGTTAAAATAAACATCGAGGCGGGTGGGCTCAGAACGCGGGGTGGGCTCCCGCAATAAGATAAAAGCAAAAGCGGGGTGGGCACCCGCAGTCAGCATCACGGGGGAATCCCTCACGCCGGGATTCCCTCCAACAGGATGAGCAGCTCAGCGCTGCAAAAACCCACACATTCCTCTTCTGGGGAAAATCAGGATATAGCGCTCACAGGGCGCAAGAGGTCCTGGAAAAAGAACAAGCCCACGCAAAATGTTCCTCTAGGTCCAGGGGCACAGCTGGGCCCAGGGAGGCCAGCACACAGGGTCCTCCAGCAGGGAGGCAAGCCCCCATGGCGGCTCCTCCTGGGCCTCAGCAGCAGCAAGCCCCCAGCAAGTCAGGAACAGCACACCAGCGTAGAACTGAACATTTTCATGGGGTCACAGCCCCTATATTTATACCACACAATCTTTTGTCTGTAGTGCAGGGCATGGGGGAACCAGATGCAACTGGTTCAGGGGGGAATTGGAGCACTTTGTTTTCCAAGCTCCTCTTCCCCTTTGTCAGGTGGGGGCTAGGTGATCAGACACACCACAGGGGGCGGAGCCAGCATTGTGCAGGCTGGGCACAGTCCTATTCAGGGTCAGGGGATTACTCCTCCCACTACTCCTACTGCAGATGTCCCATTCAGCCTAGCGCTGACTCACCCTGCCCCTCCTGGAGCCACACACACCTCCCAGCCCCTGTCACTCACAAGCCAGACATGCAATTCACATCAGGCAGGCAGACACATAGCACACAGAAATGCCAACTTCTAAAAGTGACATTTCTCCCATAGTCATAATAAATCTGCGCACACCATTGCGCAGCATTTATTCTCACAATTTCATACATACTAAACTCGACCACGCTGCTCCTCCCATATCCTGAATTACCACTGACACATACTGATCAGGGAATCCCCAATGCATTCCTATGGGAGGGCAGGCCAATCTCACCAATGTAACACAGAGAGCGCACGCACTTTACACTGGACCACAGTGCTAAAATGCCCAGAGGCCTAAAACCACCAACACCATGTCAGAGAAAAGGCAAAAAGTTTAGGGGTGAACTTGCCAAAAGGGCCAAGTCCAACACAACCCGCTTCCAGCCAAAACGCAGGGTAGACCAATCACTCCCTTGATGGGCTTCCCTGCTTTGGGCGATAGAACACGGACGCGGGCCCGCAACAGCAGGGATACCCTCCGGTTCTACGCCACTCTGAACCCACGTGGTTCCCTCTTTAAAAAAAACTCTCAGGCCCAACTAGGCTACCCCACTGGTGCTTCCCAGTTGTCCACGGCCAGGACCAGGCCCTAGGCCACCCAGATGCCACTGGTCCTTGCCAATCCACAGAGTGGGGGGCAGTAACCCCTGGCACATAATAGCTCAGTGTAGTTTCAAACTGCCACTGATCCTGCAACCTAGGGTCCGCACCCTCAGGCTGACCAGAGGTCACGAGCGAAGCATCTCCTCACCCTACCTCTCTTCTGGCGTTCCGCACTCTTCCAGGAGAAGCACCCCCAGAAAACAACTCTCCCACCAGTTCAGGACCTCTCTCCATCAACTGGTCTACCACCTGGGATCTAAGCTCACCGGCTGCACCGGGGTCAGAGGCGAGGACTCCCTCCCTCTGCACCCCCTTCCAGAGCCCTATACCCTCCCAACTGAAGTGGTACCCCTAGAAGGCAAACTGGTCAGGACACTGATTACAGTTGCCCTTCCGTCCAGGACAGGAAACACATGAACCTGGCTCCCCAACCCAGGGACGGTACCCTTTGGTCAGACAATTGCCCGGCGAACCAGGACTTCCTGAGGGTGACACATAACTAATGTGTCGTGTGACAGTCTGCCTGGCGCAGAGCTCACAACCTCCTGTCCCTTTGACAGTGCGTGAAGATGCCCCAGGACAGAAGTGGCGTCACCATGGCCAATCATTGGTGACTCAGCCCTTTTGGCTGGCCCCTGCACCCTCCACTTAGGAGTGGCACTGACAGACACCAGAACTGATGGAGGCCTGATTACAGACACTCCCAGCTCACCTAACAAGGGGAGATCCCCCTCGAAGAACGGTCCAACAGGACAGACTAGGCTCCCTACCTGGTGTTCCCTCTAAGAACCATCCAGTACTGGAGACTGAGGTGCGGGCACTTCGGGACACAGCCCAATCTCACTCCTTCTCCTGCGAGACAGGATGTGAGTCCCTACAACCTCCTCACTATAAGGTTACCTAGCTGGGCTACTCTGAACCACTTCCACCACTCTGGGTTGGAAGATACCTGCACCATTCCTCTAGTATCACTCCCCAATGCAAGCTCCCTAGAGTCAAAGAACTCAAACACTCCAACAGGGGTTGGCGCAACTCCGGAAAACAATTACGGGGCAGGTTCTCTCTGACAAAACAGATTGAAGAGCCCTTTAACACCATTTACCGTGCTAACCAATCACCCAAAACGTCCAGTGCACCAGAACACTCATCCACATACTCCCCCCCCAAGACTGGTGAGACAGTATCTTACTGCCGCTGAATCTCAACCTGTCCCCCTCTTAACCGGGAACCAGGTACCATACTCTGGGAACTGGGAATGGGACTTCCTGCACTGGACTTCATATTGCTGCCACCACTGGATCCCACCCTTACTGGGGATTCCAGAAAGCTAAAACTGCACTTAGGGAGTAATCTACCCTCCCGAGCTAGTTACTCCATGCCAATTAAGTTAACACTGTAGGCAAACCCTAGAAATAGCAGACAGCACAGGGGCAGTACAACTCCTTTAGCTTCAGGCCAACCCAAGAAATAGCATGATGGCACAAGGGCAGTCAACTCCTTCAGGCCAACCCAAGAAATAGCAGTCTGCACAAGGGCAGTACAAAACTCCTCCAGATTCTCTGATTTCTGTCCTTGGCAGGACCCCCAACTCATAGTGCAACAATAAAAACACATTTCAACGAAATGATACTTAAAACAAACTCAGAAACAATAATCCCCAAACATTGACTATCTAAAATGCAGAGCTTGTAGTGCAACCAGTTGTCGCTGTGGTACTGCGCAAACGCAAGTCCTATCCTCACCGCTGACAACCAATGTTAGAAATGGGATCTCTGGTTGGCTAAGGCTTGCGCCAAAGCCAGGCAGAGACCACCACTCTAGTCAGGGCAAGGGAGTTACACACCCAAGATAACCCCTGCTCACCCCCTTGGTAGCTTGGCACGAGCAGTCAGGCCTATCCCGGAGGCAATGTGTAAAGCGTTTGAGCAACACACACACACAGCAGCAACCCACTAGGCACACTACAAAAGGAACTCCACACAAGGTTATATCAAAAATAGCCTTTGTATTATCATAAACACATAGAATAGTAATCACACAATATACGTTGTGCCAACTGGCACTAGGCAACATTTACAGGGGATTATATACACATGACAGGGCCAATTGGGCCACTGTCAGAACCATCACAAAGTGAAAAGAGTAAATGTAGAACTTATAAATAAATGTAGCACAAATTGTAGATGTAGAATACAACCAGTAATTACTGGCAAAACCTCGTACTCAGCATCGTCCTGCAATCATAAATCATATTATGCAGTCATCATCACATTAGGCGTGAAATATATTCTACGCCAACCTCCTGAGCCTAAACACATTAGACCCTAACCTCCTAAGCGTAACTCACATTAGGGGCATAACTCACAGTAGAGAATAACCTCATACATAAACCATATTAGAGGCATAAATCACGGTGCATGAAACACAGTACATGAATCACATTTCCTGCGCACCACATAAATCACATTAGGGCCTGGCGCCCTACAAACCTAACAGTCCCCCCCTGGCCAACTGGCCTTTTCAGAGGGCTCAAATGCCCTATGTCCAAAGTGTCAGGGCGGCTGCCAATGCAGCAGAATTCACAAGTGCGCCATTGCGCAGACCTAAATGTTGCAGCTGACGCTAATTGCCGTGCAGCTGTGACACTCAAATGTGGGGCACTGGCACCGACTGTGCCCTGAGAACAAATATGCCCAAAACGTTGCAGCTGCCCGCGCTGGTGCGGCGCAGCTGGAAATAAACAAAGAGGAGGGGGCCCTGGCGCCT